>PVKE010000145.1:0-196118 GCA_004027555.1 Craseonycteris thonglongyai | reverse complement strand
AATGTTCTTGGACATATACGTTGCAAAAGAATGAACTTAGACTCTTATGTTCCACAATACATAAAAATCAACACAAAATGCATTAAAGACTTAAAAAATAAAACTGTAAAACTCCCATAAGAAAGCATAGGACACATTTTCATGACACTGGCCTTGGCAATGATATCCCAGACATGACACAAAAAGTACAAGCAACAAATATGAGACAACATGAATGAACCTGTAGAACATTATGTCAAGTAAAATGAGCCAGACACAGAAGGACAAATACTGCATAGTCCCACCTATATGAGGAATCGAAAAATAGTCAAACTCATGGAGGCAGAAATCAGAGCAGCGGCTGACAGGGTCTAATGGAAGCAAGAAACGGGAGTTGCTAGTCAATGAGTCTAAAATCTCAGTTATACCAGTTGAGTACGTTCCAGAGATCGGCTGTATAATATCATGCCTATACAGATAACAATATTGTTTGTATGTTGAAAAATCTGCTAAGAATTTAATATATTTTTATTTATTTATTTTTATTTTTGACAGAGAGATAGAGAGAGATACAGAGACAGAGACAGAGAGAGAACTGAACTGGGGGAGCTCCCAGTTCAGCACATGGTTCCGCACGGGCCGGGGTCGGGATTCGATCCTTGGTCCCCGGGGCTGCAAAGTGAGCACTTAACCCACTGAGCCATCCCGGCTTCCCCCTGCTAAGAATTTAGATCTCACTTTAAATGTTCTCATCATAATATGTTTTTTAAAAGAGTATAAAGTGATCCTGAGATGAAACAAATTATGGAACTGATCTAGAGAATAAACTTCAGGAATTCTCAAAATTACAAGAGCCCAAAGTGGAAACATGTTGACCTATTTAGTAGTTATTTACACCTTCTAAATCTGATAGCTCTATACTGCTGCTGATCAGGAATTCTGACCTACTGCTTAAGTAGGAAGGGCAGTTTTGGTGTCATAAAGCACAGGGACTGTAGATAAGACACGCAGAGAAGTGAAAGGACATCTGTCCCAGCCTCTCTCTCTGTCACACATTTGCTCAGGGCTGGCATGGGAGCCACTTTCTTGACTTCCAATAAAAGGGGAAAGAAGAGTAGAAACAAGAGGACAGGGGAGGAGAGAAAAGGAGAGGAAGAGAGAAGCCACACTTGAACCTGAGGGAGAAATGAGCCTTAAAACACAGTGAAATCTGCTATCTATATTCAATGTCTAGTAATAGTTTCATCTCCACCAAAAATCAGCTTTTCTTCAGCAAGTGGTTCCATTTGTTAAAATGTTGTTGGAAAGAGAAAAACCACAGCACTGCAGTGTTTCAGTCTGTAGCTGTACAACCATTTACAGAAGCTAACACATTGCCCACATAACAAGCACGCAGGAAACATGTGATCTCTATGCAATAAGCCAGCACAAGAACAGGACAAAGCAGAAGGCAAGGGGGGTACACCCACAAGAAGTGAAAAAAATAAGAAAATAAAAACTTAAAGAAAAAAAAGGAGAAATTAGAATCAAATTAAGACAGGGAGAAGGCTTAAGAAAAGAGAAAACACTGAGGGACATTATAAATAAAGGGCAAAATCAGATGACAGCACACCGGTTTGGGAAAAATGAAAGAACACAAAAGAAATGACAAGAAAGAGAAACAAATTCTTCCATGAGCCATGGGGAGCCCCCCCCCCCAGAAGTAACAGGTGGGCTCGCTCTAGGATAGTCATGACGTTGGTCTTCCGTGCCGAAACACCTGTGTGTTTTCCTCTTCTGGAGCGGGGGGCACCCCCCTCAAGCTCAGAGACATTCTGTACCTGCCTATCTAACCAAAACCTGCTCTCAGGAAACCACTGTCACACCAGCCAAGGAGAAGCGATACGAGGAGTAGTTTCTCATATTCCCAGGTGCCCAGACCATGCATGTGCTCACTTGAGAACTTTCCTAAAAGCTCTTAAATATAAAGTGTTCCCATACAAATGCAAAGTGTCCCCATCACTGCATGATGACTGAGGAAGTGTTCCAACCAGACCTGAGATGAAGCTCTCAAAATAAGCAAGCAATTGCTAAGAGTGGATTTTAAAAGTTCTCGTCACAAGAAAATAAAATATTTTATAATTATGTATGGTGATGGATGTTGACTTGGGTAATTGTTTCACAATATATACAAATTTCAAATCATCTGAAATGATTATAAAGTTGTATTTCAACTATACTACAATAATTAATGATTGATAGATGATATGATAGATGACAGATAGATAGATAGATGGATAGATAGACAGATAGATAGATACCAAAAAGAAAAAGGATGGCGCACAACACAGACACCCCAATTTCCCATTGTCAGCAGGCAATAAAGTTTAGAAAGTGGAAAGGTGATGCCTGACGTGGTCACAAGTGACAAGTATGGGCAGATGTGCTGAGGACAGAAAATGGATCTCAAGAGCCCACAGTCTGGGTTTCCAGGTATGGCCACATCACTTGTAGCCTGCCTGTGACTGACGGAAGTGACAAAGGCAGTCTGGGTGGACACTGGACACAGGGGACAAGCAGCTCCAACCAGAACTGAAACAGGAGCAAGGAGCAGACTTGGGCCAAGACCACAGTGGGGCAAAGAGTGGGCACCCGGTCCACACACTGCTAACCACCTCCTGCACTCTGTGGGGTGGTTGTTCAGATGCAGAAGGCAATGAAAGCAGGAGACAGCCTTTCCTAAGAAGCTGCGATGTTCCCCGATGAGGTCTGGGGTGTTATGGGTCGAATGGTGTCCCCCACAAATTCATGTATTAAAGCCCTGACCCCCAGCACCTCAGAAGGTAGCCTCCTTTGGCAATAAGGCCAGTGCCCATGTAATTGGTTCGGAAGAGGTCACATTGGAATAGGGTGGGCCCGCATCCAGAGTGGCTGCTGTCCTTTTAGAAAGAGGAAGTGGGGACACAGATAGGCACAGCGGGAGAAGGTCATGTGAACATGAAGGCAGAGAGCAAACTCCCGCCGGGGGCTGGGGGTGAGGACTTCAGCTCCGGCCCCTGGGGTACAATGTGCACGTCACGAGAACTGCAGAAGCAGTACGGGCACCTTCTCCACCCCCCTGCCCACATGTTTCCATTCTCTGCCCTTGGTTTACAGTGCAGACAGAAGGCAGAGAGGCCAAACACCATAACGCCAGCTGAAAGATTGCTTGACTGAAAAGCAGAGATAAACGAGAAGAACAAAGGCTGATGAGAGAGACCAAGCACTGACAGAAGCCGCAGGAGGCCGGCCAGGCCGGGCCCTGCCTTAGACAAGAGGACTGATGAGAATCGCCCGCGTCCTGGATGGCAATCAGAGGCGCGGCCCAGAGCGCTCGCCAAAGGGCCACTCGGGCCTGGGACGATTAGAGATTCAAATCCCCCGTTGATTCCGAGCTTCTGCTGAGCCCACAGGTCCCCCAGCGGCCCCCCACCCCCACAGCATCAGGGGCTCCCCAGAGCTTGGGAGGGTCTGTCTGATGGGTGGCCATACATCCTCCCACAGTCACTTGTGCTCACAGGTTTTGTTTCAGAAATAAATTAATAAAGAGAATAAAGAAACACGAATCTGAACCTCTCTGGTGTGCTACAGGGAGCGAGAACCCGGCCTTCTATGATAGTTCAGCCAGCACCATAAGGTTTGCAGGGCTGCATGGAAGAGGCTTCACTTTTACATGGCTCATGTGACAGAGGCATTTTAAGCAGGACAGCTCTGAGGGCCACCAAGACCAGGCGATGACAATACGAGCCAGGAATACTAGCTTGTTTTCTACTAACACATTAGCAGTCGCCCTCACCGACCCGCCCCAGATTTGGAAATTCATGGTAGACTTTCTGCATATCGGACTTTTACAGAAAAAAGAAGGAACAAGGTTAACAGGGACCTTGATGAGCTGCTACCACAAGACAGACTGTGTTCGGGAGGGTGAGTGTTTTGTCTCCTGGACATGACACGTCTTCGGCGCGTTGTAAGAGCTAAGTAACAGCCCATGGATGTGTCCTTGCTACGTGCCAGCATTCAATGCCTGGCACGTGCTAGCACGTTGAGTCCTCACGAGAACCCAGAGGATGTCACCCAGCGGGTGGATGGCACAGATGTGCCCTCAGGCAGAAGGCTCTGGGAGCCTCCCCTGCACCAGGGCTGCTGTGGTCGTCCTCGGGAAGGGACCACCAGGGACCCTCAGAGCTTTCCTCCCAGAGGGAGCCCCTCACGGTCTTCCTCGTGGTTTATGATGCCTTCAGTCCTATAATTTGAAATCATTCGGGTTACCTGTCCTTGTTAAAATGCAGGTAGCCGCCTCAGCCCCTGGCAGGACCCACACATGAGCGTGGATTCGTCCTTTACATTGCTTTTCAGGGAGAAGAAAAGTGGGGGCTTCCCACGGGCCATGGCCAGGGAGGCAGAGAAGAGCCAGGGGACAGCTTTGTCACCCGTCACCCTGCACACAGGTCACAGGCGGCTCATGGAGGAGAGTGAGTGCCTGCAACGAAGAGGCAGGGGACTTCAACAGGAAGACGGATCTCAAACAGGAGGCCACACAACTTCTCCTCTTCTGTCATTCATTCATTCGTTTATTCACAAAGATGCTGAGTACTGACATAAAGACAAGGTACTGCTCTGAGTGGGTGGGAGACAGATAGCCCCTAGGAATTCCCCATAGAGGCCCCGTGTCCACAGAAATCCTGGGAGAGAAAGGCATGAGGATCCCAGCCAATCACAAGTCACACTGCTGGATGGCTCCGGGCTCACAGAGGTTGGCTTAAGGGTCTCTGACCAAATGTGGTTATTTTCTCGAAGAAAATCACTGAGGACACAAACGCGAGATGCGCTGTTTGCTAAGCTTTGTGCATTTAAAGAACCTACTTTACGTTCCATTTCCTTCCTTTTCCCACATTTTCTGCCCACGCCACTATTTAATACCCACTTCTTTACATTCCTTATGCATTTTCAGCTGGTTTTGTGGAGAAAAAAGTAGAATTTCTGATGAATGACATACGAAAAAGGACTAAGAAGCATTTGATGTAATAGTAAAGGCGGAAAAAGACGGAACAACACCTCCCCACACTGCATCAGACCCATGTTACATGAACACATAGAAAAGGACTTACCTACTTCAACTACCATCGAAAGAAAACATTTAATAAAATTAACTGAAGGGCAAAACGAGGTTTTTAAACACACGGCCCAGAAAGGAGGGAGTTCACCATTTTTGCCAGTGCAATTCCTATCCAATCAAAGTTACTCTGGAAAATTAGGAAGCAATTTCTGAACATTTCTGCAGGCAGAAGACATGACCTAGGACAGAGAAGACGTTTTATATAAGAAGCGGGGAACGCGGCGCTTGCTGGTAGCACCGAGTGCTGCAGAACTCAGTCAGCACTAGAGACAGCACTGAAAGGAAAGCAAGAGGAAACCCAGTCCTGCAGGTCTCTTTCGAGCATCTGCACGTGAGTCCTCCGTTCCTTAGCAGAATTCTTAGACCGTCCCTGGCCACAGTTAAGAAACGCTAGGGAGTTCTGGTGGCTTAGATTTCCACACGTTTGTGTTCCCTGGAAGAGGTGAAGGCAGATGACGGATGGGGAGACCTGAGAGATCGTGGGTCTCTCCACACGAGAAGCTCCAACCCCATGCCGCAACGCAGGGCGCTCTGGGAGGTTCACAAGGGCCACACTTGACACAGACTCTGAGCAGGTGCTGCCAGCACCCCACACACTCTCCCTGGGGTCCTTTGTCATTTGGGGGTTCATTGCCCCCTGCGTGCTTTCTCCCTAACAGCCAGCACCTGCTGTTCTTCATAGGAGAACCGCCCTGGGACCATCGTTGCCCGGGAATCTGCATGCCCAGAGGGACCCTTACCCAGGGACAGACGGGGCGGGTCCTCTGTCGCTGATCAGGACAACTTCAGCGTCCCCACCGGGTGAGTTACAGTACCCTTATGGGCATGTCCCGCCTCCTTCCTGGCCTGGCCTGGGACATTCCTAATGGACTTTAGAGGAGCGTCCCTAGGAAAGTCCCCCATGCGTCTCACATTCATCCTCCTCTCGGGGACTGCTTCTGGAGACTGCAACCTGAGGCGGGCACAGGTCTGGGACCTCCCCAAATTTCATTTGGAACCTAGAATTCTACCTACACCAGTGTGCGGGGAAAAGGAGCCAATCACAGGGGACGGGGCCAAGCCGGGTCAACCTCTTCCCGCTTCCTTCTCTCCTCAAGGCCCCGCTGACTCCTCTCATGGGGCCTGCTCGCAACCCTGCCTCGGCCACCTCCCCTGCCTCCCTCCTCAGCCCTACTGCTCCCCGTCCTTTCTTACGTCTGCATAACCATGCATAACAAATAACTGCACACGCAGAACCCAGACTGCTGGGGCTTCTACTCTCATGGCTCTGTTTTGCTTTTCTCAATTATGCTGAGCTCCTTGGAGACAGAAATAATTCTTAAAATATTTGTCTGTTGCTTGTTACTCCACTGTGTTCCAAAAGTTGTCAAGGCGATTGTACCATGAATTGTACTTATTTTAATCTCAGGAAACAGCTTACATAATATCTTGCATGTTTTGATGATCAGTGAATATACATTAATTCATTTATCTCACTTGTAGGAGTTAAGCATGATGTCAGAGAAAGCTCCAGAACAGAATGACTTTTAAACCAACCAAAATAAAAATGTAAGACTCGGCTACCAGAAGTTTCCCTATGTTTCTTGAGACTATTAAAATAGTTACCTAAATAATGTTTCTCCCTCCAATCCACACTGCATCCAAAACTATTTGGCTAAAATGCAAAACTGATCGTGCTGTCAGAGGTCCACGAGCTTCCTGTTGCTCCTACAGGATAAATTGCACATTCCTTAGTAAAATCCTGTGATTTTTACTGCTGCTTCTAGCTCATCTCAACTCCTAGCAGAATCTACCCTATGCTCTAGTTTCCCCAAGAACGGCATTCACTTCTCTGATCTTGTCTCAGCCATTTCTTCTCTCAGAACACCTACCATACTCCTTCTACTTCATTCCAGGAAAACCACCATGTATCTTGCAAAACTCAACTGCAATGCCAGCAACTCAGAAGAAGTATGTTCTTACTTATACCAAGCTAGGCTAACCCGCTCTCCTCTGTTTTACTTCTTTGCCTTCCATGTATTTTTTTGTCCTTGTTTGTTTTCATTTCCCACAGCTCTACAAAATGATGGCCACCTTAAAGATGGCCTGTCTTCAATATTTCTCAGTCTTCGTACCATGCCTCGCATCTTCAATCCTAAGAAATAATAATTTTTAAAAGCATTATATGTATGAAGATGGCAACCAAAAATTAGTTGAAATAGTGAATATTGGAAATAATCTAAATTTTCAGCAACCCAGTTAGTCCAAGTGGATTGTGAAAAACAAATATGTCAGTGTACCAACATTGAAAATGTTAATGATATGATGTAAAGAGGAAAAGAAATGTATCAAGAATATCTACACTTTGCTGATAGTCATGAAATAAGTGCCAGTGAATAAGAACTAATAAATGTGAAAATGAAACCCAAGAATGGGATTCTGAGCCCTTTTAACATGCTTTGACACCTCTGTAAATATTGTTTTCATATTCTTGGTGCATTGGGTAATTATTTTCAAAAGATGGGTGCTCCTTTGAGGGTGGGCTAAGCATGGTGTTCCAAGACTAGAGTCTAGAAGGGGAGAATACTAAGTTTATAGTGAAGAGACCTGGCAAACACATGAACCAAGTGGGGGTGGGGTCAGGTCCCGGAGATGTCACATGACCATCAGGACCTCCGCTATGATGTGACGAACAGGGCACTTCACTTCTACTATCTTGTCTCCAAAAGCCCACAGTCCCCGTCTAATCTTGAGAACAAACATCAGGCAAACCCCAAGTGGAGGACGCTCTACAGGGTACCTGGCTAATGCTCCTCAAGTCTATCAAGGTCATGAATATGAAGGAGAGAGAAACTGTCATGGTCCAAAAGGGGCTGGGTACACGTGACAACAAAATGCACCGTGGTGCCTTGCACTGGACCCTGGATCAGGAGGAGGACATCAGATACACACCCTTTTTTCTCCTTGGTGCTAAGAAAGAGTGAACAAAACACTACAAATTTTGAGATTGAGATGTCTAGATGATAAAATTCTTTAAAATTATGAATAAAAAATCCTCCCCACTGCGGGCTACAACAAATGTCACCTCCTCATTTGCTGAGCATTTTGGTTATATTTTCTGATTCCTATCAAGACGGATGATGACCTTATCTGTAGGTCTAAGCTAATAATAACAACAGTCATAACATCCTAGAGTGCTTCTTATCTGCTTGCCACTATGCTGTGCATACTTTCTTTCACTTTAGCACTTACAACAATCCAATAAGGAGTGTGTCATTAGCATCATCTTATGGATGATGAAACTAAGGCCAGGGCAGTAAGGAGAAGAGGCAGGCTTTGAACTTCGTCACTCAGAACCAACATAACATGTTTCCATGGCAACCTAGCTGTAGGTAGGAGGACAACGCAGTGCAGTAAGAAGCTAACAGTGACATTCATTGGTCTCCTTTAACTATAGTAAGGTACTTGCTTTAATGTATTAGCAGTAGAGTAAGTGAAAATACACAGGCATTTGCAGGCATCTTAATAAATGACCAACAAGCTTGTATGATATACATTTAATCGAAATAATGAACTCAATGTGAATGTCACTAGCCAAAGATGTTGGGTGCTTTCTATTCACCATGGCTCTCCATTTGCTAGAATTCACCAAAAAGCCATATTAAATGTGTCAACACTGGAAACAAAGATGAAATAGAAAAGAAACAGAATTCTTTTTTAGATTACAGTTAAAGACACTGTTTAACGTGCAGTCAGAAGGAGCTTAGATTGAATATGGCTCTTATGGATTTGTGTGTCCCATTGCTACGTGCAGAAACTAATTAAATGGCGATTTCGGAAACATTTAAACCCCACGTTTGCCACTGCCCTGGCTTTTTTGTCTCGTGGGAAACTCTGAATTAGGAATGACTCCCAGTTCCCCTGTACACTTCCCCCGAAAGGCTGCCATTTTATTTCCACCTCCATAATTTTAAACATTTTAAAGTCATTATTTTACATTCTCCATTTCCCTCTGAAATTGCCTTCAGTAATGGCTCCCTAACTGCATTATCTTGGAATGACATTTGTCACATTTATGGGTTTGCCTTTTAAAAGCAAAACCAAACAAAAAGCCACAACACTGGGAGATCTGAGGCTGATCCCAGGATGTGTCAGAGGCAGGGTGGCAATCACAAGTACCCGCTAATGGGCTTCAATCAAGGTGAGCTTCGCCCTGTTACACTATTTCATTTTGCAGGCATATTGGTAAGAGGAGAATAAAGCATCTTTTTGCCTGTGAATAGATTCAATTGTACTCAACAGCAAAAATAATTCACTCACAGGCTTAAAGTGGGCATCTAAGCGATGCATGTAAATAAACTCCTAAGGGCTTGAGCAACAAGAGATAGCCACCAAGAGGGTGACCTGTGAGTTATTTGTGATATGCCACAAATAAGACCCAAAACCTCACTGTGTACTTCAGAAAGAGATGAATTTGGTGCATAGTTACTTTTAAACCCTATAAATACAGCAAAACCAATTCTAAATAATAGAACTTAGGAACTTAAGATCTAGGGAATAATTAGTATGACCATCACCCCATCCCCAATTTCTTTCTACCAAATATTATTTCAACTCTCAAAATAAAATATATCTTCTTAAAAATTAAGAAAAAGCAAAAAGAAATCGGTTTTCAGACTAATTTGTATGAAATAAAATGTTTTCCAGAAAGCTATGACTCAAAACACAGACCATCTCAACTAGAAACAGTGAATGTTTGATGCACAGAGGAATCAAAAAAGTATATATTTTTGATTTTCAGACAAGAGTCAAAACAGAAAATAGTATTTTCTAACGAGTCATTTCCAATGAACTACAGGTCTAGCTTCATCTTCTGTAATGAAGAAATTGTTCATCAACTAAAGTATCCTCTCCTGAGGACACGGGCCCTCCTTTGAATGACTTTCATATGTAAGTGCACCCCAGAAAGGATCTTTATACTCAATATGTAAACCCAACGAAAACTCATTATATTCGCATTAATTTTCCTTCAAGAGATGCTGAAATAACAACATGACTTTCTGCATGTAAATCCTGAACCTTTGTGACACAGTGTCTTTCTGATTATCTCTGACTTGGTAACTGCATCTCCAGAGGCCTGTTCCCATGATTACAAGCCAGCCTCCCCTTTGTCCCTGTCCCCTTCTTCTAAGCCACCTCCAAGTTCTGTCACTCCCTAACTGCCTTAAATCTGCCCTCTTCTTTGCATTCCACTCTTCCAGGTTCTCAATACACCTGTCCCCTGGGTTGTAGCAACAACTCGATGACGATTCTCCCCAATCATGACCACATCCCATCTCATGGCCAGAGCAATCTTTGGAAAGCTCAAATCTGGCCCTCTGTGTCGCTAATTTAAAGTTCTTAAAAACGTCCCCAAAGCCTTGACAATGAAATTCAAACTTCTTAGCGCAGATTAGAGGACCTAACAGAGTTGGCCCCGGTGTTGGTGAGCCTCAGCTTCGGTGCACCAGGCGCCTTGCACCCGAGTTCTCTGTCCAACGCGCAGCACACACTTGGTCTGGCCTCTGAGCCCCACACGAGGTGAGCCCTCCCTTTGCTGAGGGCTGCCTGCTGCCTCAGGCTTCTTCCATTCGTTTTTCTGCCTTAGTTCTCCTCCTCACACTAGATGAGGCCACCCTCCTCCGCTTTGTGCCCATATCGACCTATACTCACCTCTTCGTTCTCAGTGCCACTCCTGAATTAGGCTTCTCCTGTGGTGGTTGTTGAATGAATATTGGGTACTATCTCTGCCGATTTGCAGCCTTGTTTCTCAAGGATAAGCAGAAACCGGCTGCAGCCTCTGTTCCCGCCATGCTCAATGGCCAGGAAGAACAGTGGAGAAGCGTGAACACTCCGAACATTCCAGAAAAGCTGTCAGGGAGCTTGCTTCCAAACGTAAAGAAGAAAGTGACCTTTGACATGGCCTCAAAAAGTACCTAAAACATTGCCGAAGAGGTCTTGAATCAGGGCGTTTTATCATATAAGACAAAACTTTTCATTCCTCACCACCACGCCTAAAGGACCGCCTGGAAGGCAGACAAAACCTTTCACACAATGTCTGGTAGCAAAAGGAAGCTAATGACGCCACTTTTTGAAAGAAGCGAAGACAAGATGATCTGAGTTTCAGGAATAAATAAGCGCTGAAGAGGCAAAGCGCATTATCTCTGTGTGAAGCGAATGGCCCCCCGTGGCGCATATTTCCATCTTCTTTTGCTGAACAAGGCCGGGCAAGATGGTGAAGCCTGACGAGAGAATTGTTTCTCACCCCTGAGGCGACAAGAAACGCAGCTGGCTGAAGAGCACCCAGCACCGCACGAGGCTTCAAAACCTGCAGTGCTTTCCAGCAAGGGCCAGGCCCTTACCTCCGTGACCGCTCCCCTTCCCCTCACCTACTGTGGTGTTCCCTCTTTCCACATAAGCTGAAGCCCAGCCCTGGACCTGGGAAAAACGGGGGGCTCTGAACGTTGCTCCCCGCCGCAGGAACGCGTTTACCTCTGCGTTGACTCATCTCCCTCCTTCCGTCCGACAAATGGGCGCCCCGGCGTCTCCTTTTTCTTCACTTTGTTTTTTGAGGCTCCACTGCATGTGTTTGGAAACACAGGAATTTCCCACAGAAAGGACACTCCATTGACCTTCAACTGTCCACGCCAACACAAGATAAAAGAACGCCCCGAGAAGTGTATAACATACAAGTCCGTAGGGTCCTACTAAGGCAGCTCTTTCTTCCTCTTTATAGTATTTAAAAAATCGTGACCCATTCCCTTTTCACTCGCAAGAAAGCTGTATCGTCTATGTTGCTCTCTCTACACAACACTACTCATGATTCTTCCACAGAAAAGAAGGTCGGTGCACTCTTCGTGTGGTTATTTTGGCCAATTAATAATAACATTTAGGGGGTGCCAGGATAGCTCAAGTGGCTGAGCACTTGCCTCACATCGTGAGGTCCAGGGGTCGATTCCCAGCCCCGCACCATGCAAACCCATATGCTGAACTGCAGTGCAACTGGTAACCACCAGGATGTCACGGTGGCGAAGGTTCTTGCCTCCCACGCGGGAGGCCCCCCGTTTGTTTCCCACCCCCACAGCCCCACAGCTACCTGTGTGGAACGAAAACATGTCACAATGTATGATGTGCAACTATGGAAACTGCTCTGGGCCCTCCCCCTTCTCTCTGTCTCTCTCTCTCTCATTCTCTCAAACAATAAATCTTCTAAAAATAATAACATTTAATATATACTAGGTCCTTAACAGTTTGCCGTGAGATGTGACAAACACTTTCCGTGGACTGTCACTTCTTACATTTTAGGCACTATTATTATTATTAATGTTCTCATTTTAAAGGTATAGTGACATAGTCATGGCTAGTGAAGGTACAGTCAGTACCTGAACCCAGAAGTGTGATTCAATTTCTTCATGGGACTAAGGGCTCATTAGGTCCCGGAAGAGGAGATGGGGAGCCCAGAGCTCATCGGGGCTCCCACGCTGACAGCCACCGCCACGACCGCCGGGGCCTTCTCACCTGTGCTGTGTCCCAGCTGCGCGTCGTTATCCTTTTCCCAACTCCACATGACCCGTCACGCTATCGCAAAGTGCACGTGTGCTTCAAGCTGAGGCCACAGGCCCCTCCAGCCACGTAACTGTGAGGGGCCAGCGCCTCCCCAGGGCACACCTCATCGCGGCTCTCTGCGCGCAAACCCGCAGGTGTGGGCTACACCTCTCCTCACCTCCTCACCACAGCCAGCGTGGCCTGCAAGCTACAGCCGCCCCCGGCCCTTCCAGGCCCTCATGTGCTCACCATTCTCGTGCACTCCTCCGTGCCTCTGTGCTGTTGTGTCTGCTGGGATCCCCAAAACACACACAGGGGGCTCTCTGTCAACCCGAACTCTCACAAGCAAGCAACCTGCCCGTTGCTAGAGAGTGCTGGTTGTCTGGGTTCTGGTTCATGGAGAGCACATGTATCTGGCACCTACCCATCCCCGTGGGTGCCAGTTAACTGAGAGTCTACTGACTTCACCCCGAAAACCTCTTGAATGTGATACTGGGTGCTGCTTTCCCCACCTTCGCTACAAAGATAGTTTTCATGCTGTCATTTCTCCTCTCTGGATGTCCAGCTAAGACATCAGCACATCCTATGGTGCCAACAGGTTGTGAGCGTCTCCAGGGCAGGTGTGGCTTCTTCATCAGACTAGAGGGCACCGGTCTTTTCACCTTCGTAACCCAACTTCATTAATAGGCCAGGGGCCCCTCCCTGCAGGCCGGGCCACGTGCTCATGTCAATACGCTGTGTGCCCAGTGGGAGGACTCATGAGCGCCCCCTCCCTCCTGCAGTGCCTGTGACCTTACATGACTCGTCTGCTCATCAGTCACTTGAAGTGACTGTAACTCAAACATTGTTCAGCCTACTAACTTCAAATTTTGCCCAACGCTGTCGGCTATAATTTGCCTCCACAATACTCTTATTTCCCTAAAGGCTTCTTTACCCTGGGTTTTTGGTTGTGGTTAGCTTTGGGTGCTGTGTGTGTGTGTGTGTGTGTGTGTGTGTGTGTGTGTGAGTGTGTGTGACAGAGAGAGAGAGAAATTAAAAAAAGGTCCTGTTTCTATCTTTGGATAACTACGCTTAAAAATCCTATCAAACCTAAGAAATTCCTCATGACACACAACTTGTTATCAACTACTAAGTGGAGTGCTAACACGTATACAAAGCTGGAAAAATGCACACTCAGAAGATTTTTATAACAACTTTGAAAGTATGGCAAATACATTGCAAAATTTTTAATTTATGCTAATAAGGACAAATATTAATCTTCAAATGTTAACTCAAGCCTAATCAAGAATGAGAAACAATTTCATTGTCAAGAGGAAAGTCCTTGAGTATGTGCTGAGTGTCTGTCAATGTTTTACACTAAACACAGACTATGGTAACAGGAGGGACGGTCATTGAAGAACCCAGGGCCTGATCAGAAATCCCACAAGCCAGTAGCCTCTCAGACTCATCTCTCCACTCGCCCCATCGAGTCAGAAAATGGAGGCCCGGGCCATTTGGTGAACACACAGTGCTGAAAAACAACGCCCGGGGCCCTTCTCAGCCCACCCCTTCCTACCCCAGGACAGTTGAAAGTGGTGAGAGCCATTAGAGTTACATTACAGGCACTGAGAGTGGTTTTGAAGGGGGCGTATGGTAATGAGACAGCAAAATGCAGCACAGAGTGGGCAAGAAGGGTCAGGCTGCAGGCAGATGGGGGTGGATGGCTGGTCGATGCTGGAGAATGACTGATTAGAGCCCTGCTAACCACATGATTTTTCAAGTCTCTTAGCAGCAACTGCTCAGAAGTCCTCCTTTATCCCTTCTTCCTCCATCAGCTCTGGCTTTTTTTTTAAGTTTGCCATTCCCTAGTGAAGTCTCCATCCCCCTCCTTATCTGGGAGCTGACCAATAGAAATCCATAGCTTTATCTCAAATCCTGGAGGCTTAAAAAAATTAAGTAGATTAACGGGAAACTTGCAAAAAGTGACAAGCTGGATATAAGTGATATGTGCGATGTAGGGTGGAAAGAGGTTAATCAATAAATATCAATGGAATATTGTGCCCTCAAACTGAAAAAAAAAATGTTTCTAAAAGATAGAGATAGCAATGTTTATAAAGGACAGCGTATATGGATATCATGTCTAAATCAACAGCTGCTAGAAACTTCAAATTTTTACAAGGTGGTTATGAGCTCCCTGAGTTATTCTGTAGACCTTCTAGTCAATACTATAAAACTAAGAGAAAAATATTATGCAAAATGAAGCAGATTGGAAAATTTAATTAGTGCACTCCTTAAGTTTAACTCCACTGGATCTTGAATGCCCCCTCTGAAAAAGTATGGACCCACTACATTTGGACTGCACATATAACTGGTCCCTGAATCTACAAGAAATAATAATAGATTACAATTTATATTGCACTGTGGAATGAAATAGATACATATGTTATATACTTTGAAGCTTCATCTGTCATGATCTGAATGACTGAAGGCAAATCTAACTAGAAAAGCAAAGTAAAATAAAATCATTGAAAATTTTGCATAAAATGGAAATGATAAATAAAATGCACATATTCTGGTTAAAAAAAATAAGATATAGTTGAAAAGATAAAAATCCCAAGAGAAATACAAAGACAATTGAAAACCACCTTTTTGAAAGTCCCGAAAAGAATATGTACACTGCAGATCTAAGAGCTAGCTGCATACAATTAAACCCCTTAAGGCCAAACTGAGAAAATCACAGAGCCACAGAGGGTGACAGTATCGCCAAAAAACAAAGCCTGTTCACCTGGGACAGTGACGAAGCAATACAGGCAAGTAACAAGGCCAAACAGGTATTTGAAAAATATCTTGCACAACACTCTAAAGTATGCCAAAATGATTTCAAAGACATCAAAGAGAAAAAGTGGGTGAGAGAAACTTCCAGCATTTATGAATAGCATACACAATAAAAGTTCTCCGGAGAATAAAGAACGAATGACCGGGACACCTAACAAATTATTTGGTTCCATTTTTATACAGCAAACTATTAGGGAATTTCCAACATTTTCCATTAAAACAAATAGGTAACACATGACTTAATAAAAGAAAATGATGAGCACTGGACCAAACGGATCGCACCAGGAATAGGGACCCTCCTCCCGAGTCGTTCTGCGGGCACAAGAGGACACCCTCACCCTGTTTGAGCAAAAGTGCGTGTGTATTTACAAATAGCTGCCATGCTTTGGAGCAAGTAATTTTCCAATGGCCATCAGCCGAAACGGGGACTGCAGCTACATCAAGAAATGGATGCCACCGAGGCTCACTGTTGTCTAGAAACGGGGAGAATGTGCTGGAACAAGCACTTAGTGCATGCGCACAGATAGACTAGGATGAGGCCTGCAGCATGGTGTCCAAGAAGGGAAAGGTCCTAACCCACCTCTGAAAATGTATTGAGCAGGCAAATCATGGGGCAAAGGAGAACCACAGGACACGCGTTGTTTAGATTGTCAACATCTTTCTCTCCACTTCCTAGTCACAGATACCCCAAAGCCATATACCTCCCCTCTCCAAACAGACTCCTTCCCGTTCCTGTTCAGACACTGGGTGGCATTCCTAACTTTTCATCCCTTACCCACTCACCCAGTGGGTTGCTGGATGCTGTCTGTCAATCCTACTTTCGAAATCTTTCTCACACACGTGCCCTGCTCTCTGTCCCAGGTGCCCGACCATTACCCTTCTCAAGTCCAGCCTCCCTCCCCTGGCTGCCCCCATACAAATGATCATGTGTGATGCAGTTTAATCTCTCTCTCCTGTGCAACGCCCTGCAGTAAGTCGTCTGGCCCTGACTCATGGAACCACCCAGCATCTGTCCTCTGCTTGCCTCTCCACTTGTACCAGTCCCCGTCTCCACCTCATAACCTACATTTCAGGATAACGGGCTCCTTTTGCAGCCTCAAATACCTCACACTGTTTCTTTACTCTCTGAACCTTTGCACATGCTATTTCTACAACTCTGACTCTTCCGTGAGCTGTGAGACGCCCCTCCACACCCAAGTTGAACAATGAGGAAAGACAATCATCACACCTCTAGTGGAAATACTCTTGATTTCGCACTGAACAAGAATCGCCAGTTCCTTGGGGATCAGGGCACGAGAAGTCCATGGAGTGCCCACGTACTAAGCCCCTGCCATGTGCTAGGTGCTCTCATAGGGCCTTGCTCACTTTAGCTCATTCATTCTCAAGCCCGCCCATAAAGCACACTCTATTATTCCCATTCTATAGATGAATAAACCAAAGCTCAGAAAACCAAAGGGACTTTCCAAATGTCACAGGACTCGTTAGAGCAAATCCATCTCGTTCTTACTGTTATGAAGGCAAAAAGCAAAACAATAGAAAGCAGGAATTTCTCTAAATGGAAAATTGTTAACAGTAGAGCCTCCCACAAATTAATCCTGTAATTAAACTCACCAGTATATACACTCTCACACACATACACATATACATACATGCATATATACATATGTACACACACATATATATATATGTAAAATTTTCAATTGTGGTAAAATGCACATAACAAGCTTACTATTTTAACCATTTTGGTGTCCAGTTCGGTAGTGTTAGGTACATGCACATTGTTTTGCATCCACTCCCCAAACCTCCTTCTCTCTTGCAAAACTGAAACTCTGTCCCCAGTAACCAGCTCCCCATCCCCTGTCCTTCCCCTCCGACAGCCATCATCCTACTTTCTGTTTCTATGAATTTGACTACTCTGGGTACCACATGTGAGAAAATCACACAGCATTTGGACTTTCGTGACTCTTATTTCACTTTGAATAACATCCTCCAGGGTCACCTATGCATGCTAATAAAAACCTGGATTGCTTCCAACTTTTGGCCATTGTGAATAAGTCTTCTATGAGTATGAATGTATTAAACAATATATTTACAAGTGATCTGTTAATAAATTACTATAGCAAAGCCTTGCAAATGCCCTTAAAACATGGCCCCAAATAATGGCTGCAATCATGACCCATGTGTGACATCCACTATTTGAAAACTTGACCCATCACCAAATGCAGTCCAAAATCTCAATCTTCCCATAAGCCTGGGACCAAATGTATTTTTCACACTCATACATCCCAAAGAGTGTTTCCCTTTCATGTGATATTTTCATGATGCATCTTCTGTCTAGAATCCTGCCCAGATTTCCATCCTGGTGCTGACACCTTCCATAGCTCCCGAACAGGACTCCCAAGCATCGCTCTCGGCTGCTTAACTAGCCCCAGCCCGCATTATGATGACTTGGTCCCCATGTTCACATAATGTAGAGCACATACCTCCTGTTCAGTTAGAAACATCTCAAAAACAAACTTTCTTACTCATTGTTTCTTCTCACAGCAAACAGTAAATGTCTAGGCAATGAATTTAGAAAAGATGTATACAATTTTTTAAATTACCATTAGCAACATTCATCCAATAAACAAGACTTTTATACCTCAAAGTATCATTTCAGCAACAGTGTTTAATAATTTTCCCTTGCTTCAAATGTGTTATTTTAAATAAAAACTTAATAGACAACGTTAACAATCAAAATTCAAATACCATGTCAACTCTAACACAATGCCAGTAACTGGAAATGTTTCCATCTTATTGATGTTTATGCTTTTAGGAACAATTTCTAGGATTTAATAAAAATAGAAGTAAGAAATAAGACAGTATTTAACTATATGAGCTAAAGGTTCTTTATTTATACTTACTTATTTAAATGAGTAACTGTGGGTCCTCAAAGATAGAAGTAAAGTGTCATAAACTAATGGGACAGGCAAAACCGTCTCATTTGTCTCATGCACTAATATCCATGAGCTCTGTCTCAGAGACAATCAATGAACCCCCTCAGTGTAACTCAGATGAAAAAAGGCAAATGGTAATTTCCATTTATGGGGGGAATATGTTTCAAGACCCCCCAGTAGATTACCAAACCCCATATATACTATTTTTTTGTGTGTACAAGCATAACTATGATAAACTTTAATATATAAATTAGGCACAATAAGAGATGAACAACAGTAACTAATAATAAAAGAGAACGATTTTAACAACACACTGTAATAAAAGTTATTCGAACGTGGCCTCTCTCCCTTAAACTATCTAATTGTATTGTACACACCCTTCCTGTTCTTACGATGACATGAGATGACACAGCGCCTCCGTGATGAGAGGAAGGGAGGTGAGTGACGCAGGCATCATGACAGAACATTAGGCTACTATAAGCATTATTTGCACATAAGCAC
Source organism: Craseonycteris thonglongyai (assembly GCA_004027555.1). Classification (NCBI taxonomy): domain Eukaryota; kingdom Metazoa; phylum Chordata; class Mammalia; order Chiroptera; family Craseonycteridae; genus Craseonycteris; species Craseonycteris thonglongyai. Next base: position 177,191 of record PVKE010000145.1, on the reverse strand, counting down.
TGTGATACTTCGAGAGTCCACCTGATCACCAAGACGGCTACTAAGTGACTAATGGAGACATGGGACACAAGGATGATTCTCCTCCCAGGCAGGACAGAACAAGATGGCCAGAAATGTCATCACACTACTCCAAATGGGGTACCATTTAACACTATGTGCATTTCTGGAATTTTCCATTTAATATTTGCAGACTGTATTGGACAACAGGTAACTGAACCCAGGGAAGGCAAAACCATAGCGGGCATTACCACACTCCTATTGATGGCATCAAGGTTGTAAAGAACAATAAATGTGCTCTATCCACAAGGGGCATGAATTAGATGGAGGGCCTAAACCTTTCTAAAGTTTTGAGTTTTTCTATGTCAAGAAGAAAGTTGTCTTATACACTCAGAGAATACACACACACACACACACACACCTTTACTAAGCTAATCTGGAAATATCAGTGTTGGGAACATATAGAATTTCATGTCGCCTGCCAAGAAATGGGACCAGTATGTCCTTAAGAGCTAGTCTGCTGAAATGAGAATGTTAAGTTTCCTAAACATTCTGCTAGTTAAATGGTGCACTTAAATGCTGACAGAATTCGTGCTCAAGCCTTCACTGTCATCAGCCACTATCATCTCTCCACTAAGTCAGCAGGTAGGAACCACACAAACTATTCACGATGCTATTAAACGGGAATATTGCATCTTCTATCTCCATCCTAGGAAACTTTTCATATCAATCTGCTATGGAACGTGGGCTTTTCTCTCTGGGTAGATTTGAAGAAGATTTCTAAAAAAAATGTAAGTTGGTGAAATAGCTGAAGTCAGGGGAAATTTTTCTCACATTGAGATTTATTGGATTGTGAGTAATTTCTCAGGGGAAAGTGTCAGAAGGCCCATCCTCTGAGCTATTGAATTAAAACAACTGTGGGGTCTGGAGAAGAGATGTCACCTAGGGGGATAATTTTGTGTCATCTCTAAAGGATTGACTTGAGTGTCTTAACTTTCTTAACAGTTTCAAAATCTTACATGTCTTCAGAAAGTTTCTGAAATGACAGGAACAGCCATCCTGCTTGTGGACTCCACACCCTATAAAGCCAAAGAAAAACAAAACCCAGCAACCAAAAGCACAGCCAGGACGCCTTTTATTTACCACGCCAGCTAACCCCACACAGGACGCACGGCTCAGAGAAAGCTGGCTGAGGGGCCCAGCCACCCATCAGCTGACAGCTTTCCTTTTCCCTCTTTTCTCCAGTTATTTTCCTTTTTCCTTCATTTGTTTTTTAAACATCCAAAGTCCAGCATTTTTATCTTCTAAAACACACACACACACACACACACACAAAGCAATTTTATGCTCGGCTACTGCTGCAATCTACAGGCTAATAGCTGCCAGGTCCCTTTGAAGGTCACTGATACCCACCCCCCAAATCCAGAGGGCAATGTTGCTGTGTTCTGCAGCTCTCCCCATAATGAGAGGAATTTTAAGTAAGAACCCAGAAGCTGAGATGGTTCAGGGGCAGGGAGGAGTGTCAGTTCACGTGGGCTGGCGTGTTCCAGCTACTCGAGTGGGCTCTTGCTCACACCGAAGCCGCACTCCCCACACGCTGCTCTGAAATGCTGGAGAAACAGCAGTTGTGGTTGAGAGGGAGAAAAGGGGGGTGAGCTGTTTGATCACTGAGAGGGCAGGAAACCCCCAGGGCCCTGTTGTATCCAGTGCCCACGACTCCCCGGCTCTGCACGGCCTGCGTGCCTTTTCTAACAGGTGGGAAGTAAAAGTTCCCTCCTGGACGTTAGCAAGGCCCACACGTGTAAAGACGGGGCAGCCAGCCTCACGGGGCATGCGGGTAGTGGACAGAAACCGCGTGTGCACTGAGGTGGACAAACAGAACAGCCTCCTCTCATAAAACCCAAGCATGACCTTGCACTTGCGCATTCAGCTTTATCAGCCGTCTGATTATTGAATTTAGTCATGTACATAAATTTAATGGTGTCCTGTTTTAGAGGTGGTTTCTCTCTCTCTCTCTCTCTCTCTCTCACTCTCTCTCTCTCTCTGGCTTTTTTACAAAGCTTTCCCCAAAGCCCTAGAGGTGACTCTCATGGTGGTATGTGCTCTCAGGCCTTCCCTGCCCTGACTTAGCGAGGCAGCAAAAGCCACCTTGGCGCACGTTCTGCAAACAGCTCCACTCTCAGCTTCCCACTCATTTCACCCTTGAGAAGGACAGTAACCACAACCTTGCTTTCTATGAGTCTTAAAACACTCTTTATCATCCACCTTCTCTAGACATTATTTTGTTTCATTAAGGATTGAGATTTCTAAGCCTTTAAAATGTTTCTGTTTCAACACGCCTATTTCTTATAGGTACTATTTGCTGTCTTTTCCCTTAAAAAACTGCTGAGATGTGACATGGTACAGAACCCTTCTTTATCGTCATGCGCACACATGTATGTGTTTGTGCATATGTGTGCACATGTATGTGTGCACGTGTGTACACCTGCTGGCCCACACTGAATCCTCGGACTTGCCAGTCTCCATAATCACATGAGCCAATAATTCCTTAATAAATTCTACATACAAACTCATCTCATTGGTTCTTTCTCTGTGGAACCCTGTGACTATAACCAAGGCTAAGAATCCAGGAGATGCACCACTTTTCACTCCCACTATGGATAAGTCTTCCAATCCATAGAATACTATTCGTACACCTGCCCTTGAACTCTTCCCCCTCTATAAGGCTCGTTCAAGCTTCCAGGCGGTTAAAGAAACTGGCTTAGTACATGCGGTTCAGTGACTTTCCACGATCTACATCACAGCAGGAAGCTTGGGGCCATTAGTCAGAGCAAGGGGCCATCCTAACCGTCCAGCATTTTCTCTGACACTTCACTGTCCCGGTGGGCTTCCATTTCTTTGGGGGGGGGGGGGAGTATCTACATAGTATCTACTGTGTTCGAGCCTTTGTGTTGGTGTGGGCAGGGCAAGGGTCCCATCCTCAAACCTCTCAGACCTCTGGTGCCAGTAAAGGACTTCAGAGCCCAGAGCGACAAGCACATCCTCCTCCCGTCAAACTGGTCCATCCTCTGTCCCTGTTCTAAACCGCCACTGGGCCTTCTCCACGCCATCCGTACCCCCTGAGAGGCCCTTTTCTCTCCCTTTCCTCCCCTGCCTCACCCCAGCCTCTCTATCTTAAAGACTTCCTTCCCCATCTGCCAGGCCCAGCACGACCTGTCCCTCCCTGGAGCCCCCTTGGTTCGCTCTGCTGGAGCCACGCTGCCCTCCGTATCGCTTCTGTCCTGCGTCTCAGCAGCTGGGCAGCCTTCCGTTAGTCCATGACCCCGAATCTCAGTACCTTCACCTGCATAATGGGAACACATTACCTCCCCCACGGTGTTTCACAAGTATTCACTGGGACGGCGTGCATTTACCTCATACACAGAAGGCACCCACTAACAGTTAGGTAGTGGAAGTACTTTGGGTAGACCACCTACTTGGGGGGACATTTCCACAACTATGACTACATTTGCTTTAACTGAACCGTAAGGGCAGAGACATATGGGTTATAGTAGTTGACACCACTTTCACAACAAACTCTACCTCAAAAGCGCTGCCTTGAAATGCTGCTTCCCAGGCCACCTCAGCATATTTCCCCATAAAGTACGGGGCCCCACTCCCTCGTCCCCCTGGGCCATTACTTTCCATCCTCTCATGGCAACTTTAGCTGACGGAACCCATACAAAATCGGAGCCCTCACTATAATCAGTGTGCTCACCTGTGAAACCAAGGTTATGCCTACATCTAAGTGCTCAGTGGGGTGTGAATGAGAAAATCTGTGCAAGATCCTGACCTTGTTCCTCCCACGTAACCAGCTACCAGGAAAGAGAAGACATCAGTACACACAGAGAGCGTGCTGCTCAACCCCTTCCTCTTTCTGAACTTCTTACCATCTAGTCTGCATGTTAGGGTTTCTGGGTCCACACTGGGTGCAACCGAAATCCAACCTTTTATTGTTAAATAGATCGCCAAGCCCCTTTTGCATTAAATACACATGCAACATTTATAGAACCTGATACATTCATAAAGCACCAAAAGGAAATGTTTAAGTATATTAAAGGTTAATTTTAATATACAGATACTATAATTTTGAATTCACTATCATTCTTAGTTTAACAAACTGGAGTCTTCCAAGACTCAAAAGTGAGTGAAGGGGAAGCCGGGATGGCTCAGTGGGTTAAGTGCTCACTTCTCAGCCCCAGGGACCGAGGATCGATTCCCGGCCCCAGCCTGTGCGGACCCATATGCTGAACTGGGGAGTTCCCCCAGTTCAGTTCTCACTGGGGTGAGACCCCGGCCCAGTTCCTGCCCTGTGCAGCCCCGCCCACCTGTGGAATGAAACTATGTGGAAAAACCAATGATGTGCAACTATGGAGACTGTTCTGGGCCCTCCCCCTTCTCTCTGTCTCTGTCTCTGTCTCTGTATCTCTCTCTCTCTCTCTCTGTCAAAAACACTAAAAATAAAAAAATAAAATAAATTAAAAAAAGTGAGTGAAACGCTGTCATCGCCCATAGTGAAATGACTACCACAGTCCAGCTAATGAATGCATTGTCCCCCAGAGTCACCATTGTGTGTGCATATGATGAGAGCACCGGAAACCGACTCTTTTTGCAAATTTTCAGCATTCCATATGGTGTTACTACTACCGTCACCATGCTGTACATGAGCTCTCTAGAATGATTCATCCAACAGAACTACAACTGTAGTTTGACCAATATCTCCCCATCTTCCCTCCTCCTGGCCCCTGGTAACCACCGCTATCTGTTTTCGTTGGCTTCACTCTGACACAATTGGAACGCCTGATCTGGGACCTGCAGTGGGTGTCAGGCCACATGTGGAAAGAAAGGTGGTATCTGCTTTAAGACTCTCAAAAATTCTCTTCTGCAATCACATGACTGATCAGAAATGGACCAGACTCTAAAAACATGCAAATGGCATTTAACAGGTGACTGCGTACAACAGCAAACAAGGTCTTGAGTGGTAAAATTGAGTCTTTAATAAATAAATATTTGGGTAAGAGATTTTGCTAACTGACGCCCTGTATCACTCATATACATACAACTATTCTTGAGATTAGTACCACCTGAGGAGAAAGGAAAAAGCAACCTGTGGAAATTCTCCTTCCCTCCTGACCATTGGCTATTGCTTATATCACACTGTAACTTGTTCTCCTGTAATACAGATTCCTTAGAAAGAGAGCGCTGTATCAGATGTCACGTGATGTATTCTACTGGGTGACCATTGGGATATAATTTGACAGATGCCAGGCAAGAAGCACACAGTCCAAGATCATTTCCTTCCCTACACTGTTACTGATACCTGAAAAATTCATCACCAGTCATTTTGTATGAAAAACATAGAAAATAATGATAATAATACCTACCATTCCCTGATGATCATGGGGTAAGTTCCTTTAACATGTGATCCCTAAGTCATTCAACAAAAAATGGTTTTCTGAACTCAACTTACTATTCAGGAACCCGAGGTCCAGAGACACTGAGCAGCTAACAGAAGGTTATCTAGAAAGAAAAGGCTATAAAACCAAGTTTTCCAGGATACTATCCCCAACCCCTGTGGCTGTTACTACAAGGATTAACACTCTCAGCACAGAACCACAATCCCTGCAACACACCAAGAAAAGACCCCAAGAGACCAGCAGCGTCTTTCTGAGACGACAGCTCACCGTTCTGAAGGGTCCTCTGTCATCACGCGTGGATGAGGCAGAACATGGAGGCAGTGCTGGAATTGTGCCAGTATCTACTAATCAATCTAGAGTCAGTGCCGGGGAAAGGACTGCGGACACGCAGGGGCTGAAGCTAGCACTGAGGGCCTCACCAAAAGAGGAAATGGGACCACGATTCCGGTATAAGAAACTAAGACAACGGTATCTGGTTCCTGAACCCAAACGCTGCTCACATCAGGTTAATCGAGGTTCGGGTTCTCCTCAAACCAACATAATACATGGGTTTTCTCCCACGACATTCAGATTCGTGAGATGTTTCTTCCCCTCAGAGATGACAGCATAGTAAGCGAAACCAAATGAACCCACAGTATTACTTCTTTGATGGGATCTAAAAATGGAGTTGGAAAACATCCCACCATTGATAAAGCATCTCACAGCTCTTACCTGGGCGCTATAGAATCAAATGTGGTCGGTGGGTAAAAAGGCCAAAAACGTCTGCACTTACCTGATGGGACCACCTGCACCACCTTCTCCCAAGCCCCTTGTGGGAAAGTGTCCAGCAAGCAGGAATAGAAGCCAACGTCAGCTTCGGAGGCGTTCCGAAAAGACAAGGTCATGTCCTTGAGATTCTTGCTTGAGTTTCTGAAGTAAATCCTATCAGCATAGGGCTTCCTGAATTTCAGGCCATAAGTCGGGTTGAAAATGACCATGGACTCTTTCTTCGTTGTCCCGATCTTGAACCACTCTGCCTGGCTGACAGTGCCCAGGGACGGGTACACGCATTCTAGGGTCATGTTCTCAGCAAGCTCAACAGTTGTGTCCCAAACAATCTCTTCACCTAGAACTGAAATATATACCACATGAGTTCAATTAGACTTTATGATGGAAACACCAAGTGGATACCTTAAGCTTATTCTAGGTTTTCTTAGATCTAGCAAGATAGCAAATTAAGCTCATGGTAAAGGCTAATCATTTCTACCTTAATCTAAAAAGGTTTCTACTTTGGTGATTGGCATTTCTAACATAGTTTTTCTGAACAAGTGAAAAATGATCTAAGCCAACTAAAGAGCATTATAAATTCTGAACATGTCACACTCCAAGACCAAACAAGAAGCAATTTAGTTTTGAATGAAGACATTATCTTTACCTTCGTGTACCTGAAGAACAGCCAGGAGGAAAGCGAGATAATCCATCTCTGGAAAGCGCCTGGGAGGCTAGTCTATAAAAAAGACAATATTATAATGTTACAAGCAGAGGCCCCACACGATGCACAGTTTCCTTCCTCTCAGATCCTATCAGTCATGTCTTCTTTTTCTGCAGTATGAACACAGGAAAAAGGTCTGAGCTTCGAGGTCAGGTTTGCTCTCGCACGAGGATGGCCGCGTTTGAACTGCTTCTCTCTCGGGGAAGTCGCTTAGCTTCAAGCTTTCATTTTCTACAAAGATTCATTCATTGAGCCAACATTCGCCGAGTGCGTTCTCTTTGCCAAGCTCTAGGCAACGAGGATGCAACAATAAATGAAAAAGAATTTTTTTTCTTGCCACCGTGCAACTTCCATTCTAGTGGGAGGAGACAGAAAGTAAATCAAAGAGGCCGAAGTCAGGCCAGCGAACTCTTTACAGAGAAAGTGAGCTTGAAGCAAAGGCTGCAGGATCCGGGAGGCGCCTGCGGTTCTGAGGCTCTGTAGGCGGTAGGCCCGGTGGGTGTGGTCTTCCTTTGCTGACCTCAGACACTGGCCTTGGGTGATGAAGCCCCCCATACACAAAGGGATCATGGCTCAGGGCAGATACAAAGCTACAGTTTGGGCTAATTTATTTTAACTTTTTATTCTGAAATAATTATAGAGTCCTAGGAACTTGCAAAGGTTATACAAAGAGGCTCAGTGTACCCTTGCACCCTGGGCACCCGGATAATTATAATACAATACCCAAATGGGATTGACTGCTTAGGTTCATCATTGCGCCCTTCCAGCTCTCATAAAATAATAATTGAATTTCTTAACAACTTGTTAGGAACTTATAACCATGTCAGTATAAAAATATAGTATTGCCTCTAGAGCAACAGGGATTGCACGAATGCATTTGGCCCCTGATGACAGTGTCAAAATAAAAGGTGAGTAAAACTCAGGAATAAGAAAGACAGGAACCGCTAAAGGCAATTTTGCCTAATGTCAACTCAACCTCCTATGTAATCAATCAATTCAAAGGTCTACCGGCGGGTGTTCACATACAGGGTCCGGCAGAAGAACACCGTGACGTCATAAGGCTTGCTTTGCCTCAGACAAGATGGACGGCAATTTGAATATTTCACCAGAAATGTATAGCATGCTTGAGTGTGATATTGTCGTGTTACAGAATTATATGCCTATGATTTTGTCATAAAAGATTTGATATACGGATGCTGGGATAGCTCGACAGATTGAGCACTTGCCTTGCAACAGTGGGGTCCAGGGATCGAATTCAGGCCCTGGCCTGTGCAAACCCATATGCTGAACAGTGGCACAACTGGTAATGATCGAGATGGCTCAGTGGCCAAGGTTGTCGCCTCCCATGTGGGAAGCCCCCAGTTCAGTTCTGCCCCACATGGTTCCACATATACTTCTGTGGAATGAAACCATGTCACAACAAATACTGTTCAACTGTGGAGACTGCTCTTGGCCCTTCCCCCACTTCTCTCTCTCTCCCCCTGCTTCTCTCAAACAATAAAATAAATCTTTAAAATAAATACATACATTTAAAAAAAAGACCTGATATAGATTACCAGCTCCTAATAAAGGGGCCTGACTTCCGCCCGACCCTATACTTATCATCAGTATTTAATGCAAAAACTTCTTCAAGAAACATGAAATCAAGTAGACATCAGTAATGTAAAGATAATCAGAACAAAATGATAACACACACATATAACAAAGCATGTGGCCGCCTTATGTATACATAGCATTGTATTTCCCCAAACCTTTCATATCTATGATGAGTTGTGCCCACAACAGCTTTGTAACAGTCACAACGCATATCCATTACCTTGGCTTTGTGAGTTACTCAGGGAAACAATAGGCTGACACTTTAAAAAGTTGTGCCAGGTGCCCTGCAAGGTCCTGGAGACTCAGCCTGAGAACAGCACGGTGTCTGCCCTGACATCGTGCACACTGTGTTGGGTCACACAGAGCATAGGAGCCATTTATTATAATAAACATGGTCATTTCTATCCAAGTCATATCACCGGAGTGGGGACAATTCATTCTAATGAGTCTGGGAAAGGCTTCATAGGAAACGTGGCCTGGGCCCTCCACCTTGGATAAGACCTTCCAAGCAGAAAAGTGGGAAGAGAAAATAAAGGTGTGACCACGTGGGAAACTGTCAGGGAACTGTGTGACTACAGTCTAGGAAGGGGGGTGGTGACAGAAACGTGTCCTACATGACACACACAGGGACCGTTAGGGACCGGGCCTTGCTCACAGCTGTCCTCTGCTTCACACGCAATTCCTGGGACATATTTCCATGGCACGAACACAGCTCCGAAGGAACTCTCCAAAGCTGCAGCCAGGGAGATGGAGGGGAGATGGGGACAGCAAATGGCAGGAGATTAGACTGTAGAGATAGACGGGGTGAGATAACGTCTGCCCTTGTAGCCATTCTGATGTGATTCTAAGCACAAGCAGACACTATCGGAGGCTTTAGGTCCCAGAATGGCATGATCTGATTGAAATTCTCCGAAAGATAACTGAACATCGCCCGTTTCCTTTTCCTGCTCCTAGCAGAAGCCTTATTTGGGTATCCAGTCCTCCTCCCACAACACAGAGATATGACAAATCTAAGTCTCTTCTCTGACAATCATGATTAAATTGGGAGTGGGGGTGGGGGTGGAGAAGCCAACTGTAGACTGAGTTACCCCAATCGAAGCAAATGTGACTATTTACAATTCATGTCAAAGCCAGGTCTCTCTCTCTCTCTGCCCCTCCCCTGCCCCCTCCCTCTCTGGAATCTTAAATATTTGAACAAAAAATGTCGTTCTAGTCACCACAGGCAGTTATCTTGAAGAAAATCAGTCTAGGGACACAGAGGCAGGCAGAGAGAGACGGGAATAAACTTGGGTTGAGAATGGCATCCTTGAGCTACTGATGCACATCTCTAGAGTCTGAGCATGCCACGTGAGGTCACAAATATCCATATTTCATCAGCCAGTAGAAAACCAGGTGCTGTTCCCTGCACCCACATATATCTGAACTGGAAGAGTTGTCCCGGCTGCCACATGAAGACTGGACTGGGCAGAAGCCAAAGGGACTTGAAACTTAGGACCCCATGCCCATAATCTGAGCAGGGCAGGCTGGCAGCTCCGATAAGGTCATCAGTGGAGATGAAGAAACACAGCAGCCAGGGTGTCCTCTGTTATCACAGAGACAAAGCGGCGACAGGCAGCCGAAACTCCAGGCGTCCCCATCAGGGTCCCGCTAGGAAAACAGAGCCCTCATATTCCATAAGAAAAACTACTAGGGAGGGTTATGGGAGAGCAGGAAAGCCCAACCGAGGAGGGGCAACAACTCTGAGAGGGACCTAAGTAGGACCCATTTTGCCCTTGGGTTACAGGACCAGGAAGAGCCAGGATGGCTCGTTACGGAGGCAGAAGCTGGGGCCAAGGTGGAAATAAGGCCCTTCCAGAGACGTTAGAACAGGTCAAGGGATGGATCTATTAGGAAAAAGGGGCAAATTACGAGTGAGATAACCGATGCTCATTGAACTTAAAGTACTGCTGATAAAGGGTGTCTATGAAGAACTCACAGCTGACACCACATCCAAAGGAGCCTCTAAGATTAGGTGACCAGACGTCCCGCTTTTGGCGGGACAGCCCCAATTTTTAACAATTTGTCCCGTGTCCCACGGCATTTTTAAAAAGTCCCAATGTTTGGAAAGAATGCACGACAAGCTAGGGAACGGCGGGAGATAGACCCAATTTTTCATCAAGGACCCCCTCCCCCCCGGTCAATGGTGTCCCGCTTTACCAATGTTACAATCTGGTCACACTACTCTAAGATCAGGAACAAGACCAGGTGCCCACTCTCCCCACCACTGCTCACACTGTCACTTTTAGCCACAGCGATGAAGCAAGAAAAAAGACATTTAAAAGACATCCACATTGCAAGGGGAAAAGCAATCTATAGATTTAATGCAACCCTTGTCAAAATTTCAATAGCTTTTTTTTTTTTTTTGCAGATGTGGAAAAACTGATCCTCAGATTCATATAGAATCACAAAGGGGTCTAAAAAAGAAAAAGTGACACTCTGAGTTGCAACTTTCTGATAAAAGCTGGAAATAAATGCTGTAGAAGATCACAGTTCAGGTTTTCAGATACATGATTCATGATATAAAAACATTACGTGCTTATGAAATGCCAGACATATATATGTATGCATGTATATGTAGGGAGTGAGCCTGTGTGTGTGCATGCGTGTGCGTCGCCAGGACAAGAAAGAGGGTAAGGGTTGGGTAAAATGTGGTAGAGACACATATAGAGAGGACAGAGGGTCAAAGGAGCAAGTAGCTGCCCGCTACGGTATGCCAACCACGGATCCCAGAAATCAGACTTAGCCCAGCGTCATCCATCATCCGTTCCCAGTGGCTCCTACCCCCAGCGCCTCACTGAACTCCCTCCCACGAGGAGTAAGGAGCCAAGGTGTGTGAGAGAATAACTGCAACGGGGTCCTCGTTGATAACAACCTTCAGTAACCCCTTCATTCCCAACACACCCAAAGACACTGAGCTGAGAGGAAGAGTACAAGTGCACGTGTGTTCTGAAGTGACAAAAACTGAGGCAGGTCACAGATCCACATGAAAGGGGCAGGGAGCCACATGGCTGCCAATCAAGTTCAGCTGTTACCACTTTGCTAAGGATGGGCCCTACTTATCACCATCTAACCGAAGACAAACAGAGAGAACGCTTGAGCTTTTTCTGGTGTGTAGGCAGCCATCTTTTTGCATGATTTATGAAGGGATTGGGGTTTGAGGGGTTTTTTCTCATAGAGCTGTCTGTATAGAAGAGCTACACCCTCAAGGAAATCATTAATCAAAATATTACTGGTGTTCTCTACTATTGCACACGTGTCAGCGAACCACATATGTATGAATTCACCTCACAAGTTCACCTCGGGCTGCAGGCTCCTAGGTGACTGGGGCTCGGTGACAATGTTCCGACATGTTGTCATCCTTCTCTTAGACTGTCCACACACACATGTCTCTCTGTCCCCAGTGTCATTGCTTCTGCTGCCTGTAACACGTCCTGCTTTCCCAGATGTGGCTGCCCTTCTGAACACTGGCAGGATTGCAGATGACAGCCGGTGGCCCAAGCCTGCCTTCCCCAGAGTGTGCTGAACCATGTGACCAGTGTGAGCAGGAACCTTTCCCGACATCATTCCATTCCCCACTTGCTCAGACAAACACTGATATGCTGGAGATGCTAGGACTGCCAGGCAGACAGCCTGTGCTAAGCTGTGAGGACAGCTGTATTTTTCCATATACAAGACGATGCTTTTGTCTAGAATTGTTAGACCCAAAATTGGGGATGGTTTTATCGACGGGAGTAACCCTTGTATTGATTTCTTAATGTTGGGTTAGAAAAGTAGGGGCGTCTTATACACAGAAAAGTACGGTAATGAGGACTGGAGCCGGCAGATTACGGGTGTGAGGACCTTTGTCCCCTCCCTTTTGTTCAGGTGTAGAGTTTGACCGTGTGCCTTGGTTGGGAGGTCCAGCTGTTAAGAGGCTCAGGCTTCCAGCGAGATTTTGACTGGAACATTCCATCCAGGCTCCACTCCCTGCCTCACATGTCTCCATCAGAGAATTTTTCCCATGAAGGACATGTGGTTTCCCTTAGACCATGACGTCAGCATGTCACCGACTGCCTCGCAGGGACCAGTCCAAACTCACTCCCATTCACAGCAGAGGCTTCCATTGGGGTTCGGTGGGGACCCTCTAGGACAGGCTTCTGCAAACTGCAGCCGGTGGGCCCCATACAGCCTATGGTCTGATCTTCGTAAATAGTTTCACTGGAAATCAACCAGGCTTGTTTGTTTACATATCGTCTATGGATGTTTGTACTACAATGAATAGCTGCAACACAGACTTTATGGCTTACAAAACCCAAAATATTAACAATCTGACCCTTTGAAGGGACCCCAACACCCAAGACCACTGACCACTACTGGACAGGGTCTGTTAGGAACCAGGCCACACAGCAGGTGAGCGGACAGATGCAAGCAAAGCTTCGTCTGGATTTATAGCTCATAGTACTGCCGGAGCTCCCCTCCTGTCAGATCACACAATATATAATCATTGAAACCAAGTGCACAGTAAATGTAATGCAATTGAATCGTCCCAAAACCTTCCTCCCTGCTGGTCTGTGGAAAAATGGTCTTTCATGAATCCAGTCCCTGGTGCCAAAGAGGTTGGGGACCGCTGCTCTACAGAACAAGTTCGCCAGCCCTTGTGTGGGATAATAAATACTTTGATAGTGAACATTTTTTATTTAAGTTCATCCTTGCTCAGATTCTCGTGAGGGAAGAAAGGTCCACTCTGATAGCCCAGATCCTGGTAACATTAGCTCCATTTTCTTAATTCTCAAGAACCAAACTCGCAGACCCACTATAAATGCAGTCCTTCTAGAAACAGAGTACGGAAGGCTCCTTAAACGGCATCCTTCTCCTAAACTACTCCCACCATCGCACTCAGAGGTTTGTAGAGATGAACCATCCAACTAGCTTTTTCCCACAGTGCTGATCCTACTGTATCTCCTTATACCATTTCATGCACAGCCCCCACTCTTTGCACACTATTAATTTTAAAAGTGTGAACTTGGCCCTATCTGATCTGTTTTCTAGACGGTCACTAACCTTGAGATGGGAGAGTTGTGCTCACTCCAGCTTTCTTTTCCAGCGTGTGTCTTGATGAAGGGCTTCCCGTGGGTCGTGGCCCCTTAGCCTCACCGCCTCCCTGTCACTGGCGAGCTCTCCACTGTCCTCGTCCTGTAGTTGTCACCAGGGCTCCCACCCCAGAGCCTGGCGTGTCCGGGCTCTTGAGTTCTCTCCACCCAAACTCCCTCAGGCAGGAGCTAAAGGAAAGCAGGGATATTTCACTCAGCGGTGTTTCCTTGTTGTTGTTTTGTTTTTTGAAGGATGACAACCAGCCAAGAAGTGTACGGGCTTCTGGAAGCATCTTTATCCTTTTAGCTACTCAGACTCATTCCACACACAGACGTTGGTCTCTCTTTTTCCCTTGAAGATTCTACAATTAGAAAGAATGAACTTCTTATCCTATGTCCTATCTCCAGACTGAAATGAACACACATACATTTTGCCCTTCGTTACTTTGCCTTTTCTTTCCCTATTTGTTTTCCTGCCAATCAAAGCATTTCAGACGTGCTCCTATCTCTGCCCATATCTCAGTGAGTTTCAATCCTACCTTCAAGAGACTCTGGTTTTGTTTTCAATTTCCCATCCTCCAACACGCAAACAGCAGGAGCTAGGGTTTCCTAAGAACTGTCCCAACAAGTTCGGCAGCTTCTGGGCTCTCCAAACACAGCAGTCCCTAAACTGTCACAGGGGGCAGCCGAGCTGGTTTTATTTCTTCTTTTGATTTGCTAGTTCACGGAGGTTTCCTGTGGCCGAGGCTGAGTTTGTGCGGTTTGTGGAACTACTGGGCAGGAAGGATTGTGCACGACAGAGCAGGAAGCCTCTACTGGGGGCTGACCCGGCCCGCAGGCTTAGCCGGCGTCACACAAGCGGGGCCAGCCTGTCTGTGGACCGCTCACACGTCTGAAAGCATGAAGGGAAGAAAATGCCATCTCATGACACAAATGACTTTTGAGCATGTGCTATGACGCAGATAGCTTTCTACAATAGCTACTTGACCTGTGTCACTCCCTTTAATGCCTCACCATCCTCAGAAGAACATCTAAACTTCTCATGGACTCACAAGGACAGACACGACTGATGGCTGCCGTCAGTTCTCACGAGTTTATTCTCTCCCACAGTCCACTCCAGACCCACCAGCAGTTCGCAATTTGGCGAACGTACTCTCCAGTGCAGGGCCTTCGCACACGGGGTTCTCATGTTCTTGTCCCTCTCCCAGCAGCGGTCTCAGCTCTGATGCCCATTATAGGGTGCTCTCCCTGAGCTCCCCAAGACTGGGGCGCTTAGTCCTCCTTTGACTTCCCTGAGAACCCCTGATACGTTCTTACTGGAACATTGACCACACCCTCTGTCATGTCCCACTTCTTCGATGCATTTCTTGTTAGAGCCCAGCATGCCCCTTCCAGGCAGGGAGGAAGTCCTGCCCACTGCTTGGCAATGAGCCTTGTGCTGTGACTGGCATGGGGGAGGGGAGGGGCAGCACTTATAGAATGGGGGTAAAGCAATGGCTTCTACTTGTGAGGTGTCACCACGTGTGTTCTAGACATGGATTGCAGTCCCCAGTCCATCTGCTTCCAATGTGTGCTCTTTCCTGTGCCTCATCTCTCTACGTCTCCAATGAATAAAAGAGTCCTTGATCCCAAATGCACATTGATTTTGCAGGACAAACCCAAAAAGAAACTTTCCTGATTTGAGCCAACTCTTTCTCCGATTGACTCAGTGGGCCCTGAACTGACCACAAACATCAGCTAAAACAGACAATGTCCACGCAGACGATTCACACCACATGCATGTCAGAGCCACTGTTCCAGTAGCGAGATGCTGCCACGTGCGTGAGGTCAAGTTCAAATCCCTGACTCACAAAATTCAGACCTATGCAGGTACTTCACCCAAATTACTTTATCTTTTATAATCACTTCCCAATTCATTGTCCACAAGCAAACACACACACACACACACACACACACACACACACACATCTATCATCACCATCATCATCCTTACTGTCACTCATATATAATAACATAATTGCTATTATTAAGGAGAAAAGAATAGACACAGTTTCGGTTGTTTGTCTGTAGATTCCATCTGGCTTCTTTAGCTTCTTCTTGGGGCCTCTTGCAATCTCTCAACTTAAAGAACTTCACAATGGGCTTTGCATTCATTCCCACATGGGCACAGGCATGCCAGTGTCTCGGCCACAGAATGAAACATTGTTCTCCCCAACACAAAGCTACATAATCTTACTCAGCACATCTGGGAACTCTTCAAAGATAACATGATCAATAGTGAATCCCAAAGCAAACAATAAATACCTCCTGAGACAAATGAAACTACCTTGTGCCATCAGAGAACAGTCATCCTTAGTGCTCCAACCAGGAGATGGATGGAGGGGAAGTCAAAGAAACGTAGTGGGACAGAAGGAAGATGATCTGCCACTCAGAGAGACAGACAAAAGCCTTCCCTCTGGTGTCCATGAGTGACCCAAATTAGGGCCTTTTCAACAGCTCAAAAGTAAAAATTCTCGTCCACATTACCACTTGTTGACAGAAATAGGAAATAGCACAGGAACCATCACGTTGTTGCTGGATGGAGTACCACATTAGCTTCCTCCTGCTTCTTTTCCTCTAAGGTCACCAGGGCAACAACTCACTGTTCTAACAAATGGTAAGTGAAGGAAAAAGCAAGCATTTACCCTGCCTGTCCTATACAATTTGCATTTCAGGTCAACTTAAGTGTCTCTTTATAGAAAAATTCAGCTACTAAGTGGAAAAACTAACAATAGATATTTTTTAACTTGTGATTTTGCAGCTCCTACTAAAAGTAGAGATGGAGACAATTTTGAGTAGATGCTAAAGCCAATAAGTGAAAGGTTATCGGGGAACTTTATCCTGAAAGCTACTGCTGATGGGTAATACCTGAGCTCTCTGGTCCACCTTTCCCTCTATAAGATAGCACCACCCATCAGCTGGGGGAGCAGGAGGAAGACAACAGCAGCACCCAGAAGTGCTCTCACCAAAGCAATGGAACCTGGACCTGGTCCGGCCTCCAGAAGGGACAAGATGTGTACAGACAATACAGGGAACAGAAGAACAAGCTCATGGGCACCACAAGAAAGCAATAAACTGAACACAGAAAGGAAGAGATACCACAGAACAAGTAAATGTGTCAGGCTCTCAGTAGGTAAGTGGCCACTGTGATGAACATAAGAGAAAAAATATCCCTTAAATGTCAAGAAGGCAATTGGCAATTTCATATATCCTTTCCTAATGAGGAACTCACAGCAATTTTAGAATTTCATAAGCATAATAAAGAAAAGTGATGGGAAACACAACAGTAAGACACCAGAGGAACCTTGATTACATTTGTAAATAAGACAAGAATGACCACTATCACAGCAAATACACTGTAGAAAGAACTTTGCTCCACATGCACATGCCCATAAAAGCAAGAGAACAAACAAGCCCCCGGGAAGTCCTGCCTGGAGCAGGAGCCCACGCCCCCTTCTCATCTGGCTGTGGCAACATTAAGGCTCAGCAGGCTTCAGCAGGTGCCCTTGACCCTGACCTCTTCCTCCTCAGTGTATAGCCTACCTGTCTCCTGATGGTCTCAGAGTGTCCAAGACATAGACTCGCACTGATATTTTCTCTTGCACTGATACTTCTGACCTTGAGCATCAGACCTGGTAATGTACTGAGTTCCTCTCTGGGCTCAGCTCTGAGTGACCCCAGGAAGCAGGAGACAGCCTCCCTGGAGGAAGGGGGACCTGCAAATGTCCGCTATCTTCCCCTTCCAGCCAGCCAGCCACTGACAGCTCCTTCCTTTCTCCTCTTTCCTGAATGACTTTGTGCTTCTGTGATTTCATGACAGCCCTGTGCACTGTGGTTAATTAGTGAGAAAGAGTGACTGCCCTCCTCCATCAGCAAAAGAACATGGGCGTGGCAGAGACTTGAGTTCGAATCCTGGCCCTGTTTGGGTGAGCTGGGGGCTCCAGCCTCCAGCCCTGATGGGACCACAGACTGTGCCAAATCTGGTGGAGCCCCCCCACCTCATATTCTCAGGTGGTCATGTGTACCCACCCTTGGCCAGGCCCAGCTGGGGCCTTTCAGGACCCAACACATGGAAAAGTTCATCTGACCTCTGGATTCCCAATACCACTGCATCCCAAGTAACTTAAAAACATGTTGACCCTCCAAAAATCAGATTCTTGCAGGATGTTTATTGCACCTTCCTGGACTTTGTTTTTGCTGTCATGGTGGTTGTTCTCCTGCTTTGCTGGTCCGCTGCGCATGGTGCCGTGCATGGTTAGTTAGGCGGGTTTTATCTGAACTGGTTAGGTAGCGCCTACACTGCAACTTCTGTTCCCACAGCCCAACACACAGCAGGGCGCCAGGATAAGGGAAGGTCACCTGCCTCAGCTACACTACGTTGCTGCATCTTTCTGGAATTGGAATCAGGAACAAATGTAGTCCACTGTCATCAGGATCGCATCTCTCAGCTCTCCATACAGCTCCACTGTACCTCTGGTTGGACAGGTGTATTTATGAACTGTCTCCCATGTCACTCTCACGGGTGTCTTGCTTTGCATGGTCACCATAAAAGCCGCCCTCGTTAGCAGTGGGTTTGAAGTCCCACGTCCTAGGATACCCTTCAGTCCCGGACAAACAAGGACAGTTGGTCAGCATTGATTCAGTAGTGAGCAAGCTCACCCAGGTGCCATGCCTGGGGACAGTGGTGTCTTCCTCACCCTGCCCACTGCCTTTATCCACCAGAAAGCATCTCACAGCACCGGCCCTTGGGGACACAGGGCCAGAGTCAATAGCCTCCTCTTCCTGGAGCAGGTGGCCTCTTTGAAAGGCTGCCTACCCTGTCACAAATGTCACCAAGGCCTGTGGAAGGCAGAGCTGTCCCTCCATTCCCTCACTCAGGGCAGTGGGAGCCTGCTGTCTGGTTTGTCTCCACTCTCAGGAGGTCAGCCATCTGCCCTGGGAAAGCCAGGTGACCCGTTATTTCACCCCCTACATATGAAAGCAGGCAGCTCCACTTCCGAAATGAGTGGGTGAACCCGTACGTGAGGAAACGCTGAATTCCTCCTCGCTGCACTATCGGTACAATCGTGCCTCTTGTCTTTTTTCTCCCTGTGGGCCTGGGTCTGACTCCCCGAACATGAATGTGAGTTCCTTGCATGCAGACCACCTGCTGACTTTGGGTTTGCCCGGCGCTGAGCAGTTTCCCGGGACACAGGACATCCCTCCATCAGCACAGGCCCAGGCGAGCCTGGACAGCTGGTCACCTGACTGCGTCCCCTACCCCACAGCAGCACCCAGCATGCAGCAGGTGTCCAATAAGCAAGTTGTCCAAGACAAACTGAACGCGCATTCTGCAAGTTTGTTTTTAGAATTAAAAGGGGAGAAAGGTGCCCAAATGTCCATCAGAAGCTTGATAAACAGGAGAGTCGGCTCAAAGGGTGACTTTACAGCCTCCTCCCTCTGGCCTGTCACTCCCGGGAGGAGAGAGGACACCCTGGCTGACCAGACGTGGCAGCTCATTTCCAGGTGGAGCACGCCGTGTTCCCCTTCTGTTTCCTTCTGAATGTTGGGGCTGGTCCATGGGGCCCCGCATTGACCAGCCCCTGCCGGCAGGTCCCACGTTCGATTTTACCAATAAAAGGCATTTGCGTAAGGTCTGAAAATCAAGAGCTGTGGGACTTCATTTCTGCCGATACCACACACCCTGTCAATGTCTGTCTCTTGTTATTCTTCAGCTGTGGTGGGCAGATGGGGGCGCTTTGCAGGAGATGTGAAGCAGCCCCCCTCCAGCCAGGATCATCCTGGATCTGTGTTGAGGGGTGACTGGTGGGATGAGGTTCTAGCCACTACAATAAAGCAAGAAAGAAGAAAGGCATACCTATGAGCAAGGAAGACATAAAACTATTGCTAGCTTCAGATAATGTGGTTGTCTAGGTAGCAAACTCAAGAAATGTACAAAATCATCTAGAACTAATAAATGAGTTCAGCAAGTTTGTAGTATATAAAATCAACACTCAAAAGCAACTGCATGTCCAT
Organism: Craseonycteris thonglongyai; assembly: GCA_004027555.1. NCBI lineage: Eukaryota > Metazoa > Chordata > Mammalia > Chiroptera > Craseonycteridae > Craseonycteris > Craseonycteris thonglongyai. The sequence continues at coordinate 157,509 of PVKE010000145.1, read as the reverse complement.
ATGTTAACAAACATAAGAAAACCAAAATTGAAAACATAATACCATTTACAATGACTCCAAGTAAAATAAAGACTTAGGTATCTGGTGCATCCTTGTTATGGGATACTACTTACCAATAAAGATCAAACAACTGATACCTGCAAAAACCTGGATGAATCATCAAGGGATCAGACTGAATAAAAGAAAATCCAATCAGCAAAGTTAGATAATGAATGTATTCCATCTATATAATATTCCGGAAATGGCAAAATTAAAGAAATGTGGACATTTTAGAAGAGGTTAGAGGCTGCTAGGGGTTAAGAGTGGGGAGTGCAGTAGGAGGGAGAGGGTTGTGATTAAAACAGCCATCATGGGGGAGGTGGGAGAGGGCACCAGCATTATGGACACACTCAATGGTTTGGTGGTTACCAGGATAGGGGGGAGGGGGGGGACAGTTGTGGGGGGAGGTGGGAGTGGGCACTAGATATAAGGTGATGGAAGGGGAACTGATACTGAGTGATGGGCACATAATACGATGCATGAATGATGTGATGTGGACTTGTACATCTGTAAACTGTCTAATTGTTACCAACCAATGTAACCTCATCAAATTTAACAATAAATTAAAGAAAACAAAACAAAACAAAACAAAAAAAAACAGCCATCATGAAGGATTCTCATGGTGTTGGAGCTGCTTAGTATCTTGACTGTGGTGGTAGAAAAGAACACCTACACAGGTGACAAAATCATATAGAACTTAATATAATTAAGGCAACTATTCTTGTGTTGATATATTTATGAATCTTATACAGCTTAGTACAGTAGAACACACACACATACATGCACACACATGATTATACTGTAGGTGAAATGGACCAATGTCAATATCATGGTTGGGATACTGTACTATATTTATATTATATTTTGTAAGGTGTTACTACTGGGGAAAACCGGGTAAAGAATATACGGAATCTCTGTAAATTTCTGACAACTGCGTGTGAATCTACAATTATCTCAATGAAAGTTTCAATTAAAGAAGAGAAAAGGCAATAACATATAACGTTTATGGTTCCTCGTTGCTCCCCTGTCAGGCATCGCCTGCCAAGAGATGGACCTGGGGACTCGTTCACCTTGCAGGTGTCACCAGGAAGGGCATTGAACTTGTGCTCTTGAGAGTTACCATTCCTGCACCTGCCTGTTGGTCTCAGACAGACTGTGATATAGAAAGCAAGCAACACGGGAGTTAAAAAAGGAATCTGACATTTCTCCTGCCCCTAGAGGCTGCTTTAGTGGGGGATTAAATACATAAAAATGATGCTGAGACATAAGTAGTGGTGGTTAAACTCGTCTATGCGTTGATGTGTTAAAAGCAATCTGTATATTTTTAATGAATTTTTCTTATTTTACAGATGTCATACGAAAATGTACTGTTTTTACAGATAAGGAAGTTTTCAGAGCAAAAGGAAATGGAATATTATTTGTTGTGTGGATTAATAAGTGCACCCCTCACATTTTATGTAACTTACTAGGGCAACACGACCCTGGAAACAAACTTCAACCAGTATCGATTGGGCGGAATAAGTTCTGCATGAAAGTAGGTGAGCACAAAAAGTATGCGAATGCGCTTGGTGCTCGGGAAGATAAAGCCACAGCTGAAGTCAATTTCAGACAGACAACACGGTGCAGTTCAAAGCAGCTGATGAAGACCACGTGACTGAATACAGGCCTCACACAGCGCCAGACTCTCAGCTGAGTGAGTGTTTTGTCAGTGGCGTAGGTGCCTTTCACAATTTGATCGCAATGTAGCTTTATGAGTCCCCGAATTACACACTTCAGTCCCATTCACAGCAGAGAATTCCACACCGCTCTTCAAACCATTCTGTCCAACCTCCATGCGTTCGCATTAAAGGTCCTGTCCTCTGCTTCTGCCTCGGGTGCTGGGGATGAGCAGGGAACAGACACCTGCTGCCGCAGGAGAACTCGGGGAGACCGGGAGAGCGTGGTCCTGCGGGCCTGCATGTCCTACGGCCCCTCGGGGAGGTGGACCTCCCATACATTCCCAGGGAGGGCAGGGGAAGGGGTTAGAGTGTGAGGCAAGGCCCCAACAAAGGAGCGTGGGAGGAGCTATTAGAGCTCCAGATGCATTTGCCCTGTGACCCAGCAAATCTACCTAGGAATTCGCTCTGAACATATACTTCTACAAGTGCAAATCAACATAGGAACAGGTTTTTCATCATTGTGGTATTATTTATAATAGCAAAACCTTGGGAACAACTTCATACTCATCCATCAGAAGCTGATTGAGGGAAAGCTGGGATGGCTCAGCGGGTTAAGTGCTCACTTTGAAGCCCCGAGGACCGAGGATCGAACCCCGGCCCTGGCCCATGCGGACCCACATGCTGAGCTGGGCTGTGCCCCCAGTTCAGTTCTTGCCGGGGCCTATGTGAGAGGCTCGCGGCCCAGTTCCTGCCCTGCGCAGCCCTGTGCCCACCTGTGGAGTGAAACTATATGGAAAGCTAACGTTGTCAACTATGGAGACGGCTCTGGGCCCTCCCCCTTCTCTCTGTCTCTCCTTGTCTCTGTTTCTCTCTGTCTATCAAAAATCAATAAAATAAATCTTAAAAAAGAAGCTGATTGAATAAACTATGATACATCCATGTGACGGAGAACTAAACAGAGTGAAGAAGAGCCCTCTGAACTCATAGTGACTTCTGGGATATATTTTAAATGAAAAACAGTACAAAAGTGTGTGTACAGCATGCCACCCTTCCTGTACAAGAGAAGGGGTAATTTAAATATATATATGCTTATTTTTGTAAAAAGTGGTCCAGAAGGGATAAATCACGAGCTGATGACATTATTTACATGTGGGGTTGGTGGGAAGTGGGCAGGGTGTGGGGTAAGAATGAGACTTCTCTGAGCACACCTTTTCATATGACTTTGACTTTTGAGTTATTTCTATGTCTTACATGTTCAGAAAAATTAAATGAAAGGGTAAAAAAATTGAACTCAATTGACCAGAAACAAAAAATTAACCCAAGTATGTATATATCAAACATATAACCACACAGAAGAAAAAAAAAAAGAATTAATTGTGGTCAATTTAGAACTCAGGTTTCTGTAAACTTTAGTACTAGGGCTATAATCTAAACACCAAAATAACTACGAAAGAAAGAAAGAGACAGAGAGAGAGAGAGAAAGAGAGAGAGAGAGAGAAAGAAAGAAAGAAAGAGAGAGAGAGAGAGAGAAAAAAGAAAGACAAAAAGAAACATCTTGAAATCTACTTAATAATAAAGTAGGACCAATGTGTGGTTGGTTGTGGCGCTCGCATAGGGATTCCACAACTGTACGGCCGAGTTGTAGGACCGAGGAAGTGAGTGGACGTCTTTACTCTGATGTTATAGGAAACCAGGGTACTCACTGTGAGGAAGAGATACCCAAATATGGAACGGGGAAAGGAGAAGGAAAACTGTGTTCCTGGGCTAATGCTGACCTTATCAGTGTGAACTCATGAATTTTAAAAATACACTTGCTAGCTCTGTCACCTTCTAGCGGGCCTAGAGACAGTGACCACCCAAGCCACATGCAAACCTGCGCCCCCCACCCCACCTCACCTGCTTGGTTTCTAGATCCTGGGCCCCACTAAACAAACCAGGGCTCCTTGAGAAACTGCTGACTATGGTGTATGACACGAAAGCCCAAGATCGCTCACTCATCCCCTCTGAGCACAGACAAAACCCAAGTGCACACCGTGCGGAGCACCCAGCTGCTGCCCCAGCCAACACCAACACAGTGCGAGCTCCGCCTGGTTCCCCACCTCCCTGAAGACACAGCGCCCAGTGCCAGCACACCCCATTCCTTGACACATCTCCTGACACACGTTGCACCCTGCCATCCCACCACAGTGACGTGACACATGCTGTCGATCGCCCCACACCTACCCCAGCGCAGCTTTGCAGTCAAGTCCCCCAGCTGGAATGCGTGAGCCCTGCTAATGACAGGGATCCCCCCAGGGGCCCGCAGTGCACCGCAGTCTCCCTGTAAAGGGGCCTGCGGCTGCCCCGAACTTGAGTCTAGTTGAACTCTCCACCTCAGCCACAGGGCTCTGTTAGGTGGGCCCATCGAGGAGCTGTGACCTTCCTGTTGAAGGAAAATCTGGCGTTAGATCTGACATGAATTCCTTCCCTCTTGTGATTTATTATCAACAGATGAAAGAAAAGAGCTCACACCATTTCTGTGTGGCTCTGGAGCTCCACCGAGAGTTACCTTTATTTAGGAGGACTTAACGTGCATGAGCAGCATTCTGTATCGGATCATGTAACGGGTATGGAGCTCCTTTCGCTTTCGCCACCACACAAGGAGGCCTGGCTAAGTGCCCGAGCCCAGCATTCTGAGGCCCTGGAAGCGGAAGAGGGGCCAGGAAATGGAGCTAGCACCCTCACTCTAGGTGCTAGCCCGCAGGAAGCTGACTCAAGCTGTGGCCTTACTAAGGTCAGCCTGTACGAGGGCAAAATCGTTGCCCACGGAAGAGTTGTGAACATTTTAAAAGAGGGGATCCACATGAACTTTTTAGAGTATATTCTTATTCCTTTTTAAAGTCAATCATTTATCTCTTCATTATTTCTTAATGCACCTAACACTCCATAAAAATCTGGTGAGGGAAAGACTGACTCTGGGTGGTGAGCACACAACGCAACACAGACGATGTACTGTAGAGAGGTAGACCCGGCACCTATATAATTTTTACCAATCAATGTCACCCCAATAAATTTAACAATAAAAAAGCCATCTATAGACAAGACCCATCATCTGCAGTTCTTGTTCATCAGCAGTGACTGTCACTGCTGAGGCCGTGGGGCTGCAGCCATGACAACATACATAAACTGGGGTTAAAGACACGAGAGAAAATGGTAACACCCAGATGACTCTGCCACCTACGTATTCCCTGGAACATGAAGGGAACTTTGCATCCTCGGGGAGAGGGGGCCCCTGAGATCGAAAAGGACACAAGAAAGCAGGCCTGCAGGGAGTCAGATGGGTGGCAGGAAGGGACAGCTGGAAGGAGACAACGACTTCAAGGTCTTCCAAGTCAAGTCAGTAACTGAACTTGGAGGAGGTGATATGACATCTTGGGGGAGATACACAGAGGAAAAAGCTGAAGAACGTTTACAGGAAACCTAAACCAAGAAAAAGAACAAATACCAAACCAAACCCTAACCCCAAATGTCTAAGGGTCCTACAAAGTTCAGAAGGCAGAGCTTCTGGTGGGCTCAAATTCTCAGAAATGAGAACTCGTACATAGTGGAGTGGAAGTAAAAGTGAAACATAAGCCCTTGTCACAAATGTTTTCAATTTAGCAACCATTCTATAACTAACCATAGTGATATTTCTCTCCTATGTATTAGAGTGCCAACAAGGGATGCTAGATAAGAAAAAGATCTGGAGAGTCTGAATAATAAAAATTTAGCCATCCTGAAATGCCCGAAGAATAATATTAAGGTTCCAGAGGACACACACACTGAATTCAAATATATGAAGCATCTCACTTAATTAATCAAGCAGAGGGAAGGGAATCTGTGGCCGTTTCTGAGTGTAGGTCCTACAATTGTCCGAGGACTGGATAGAAAGAGGTTAGCAGTCATTTTCTTTTGAATTTAGTAACTGTGTTAACTTGGTCTGTGCTTTTACCAGCAATAAGCAAAGGGGAGACAGATTGGTCACTTCCATCAGGACAACGAATAACAACATACATTCAGATTCTTCAGGGAGTGAGGTTGGTGATTAGATGTTTGGCATCGAGCTGTAAACACTATTTTGAACATCTCTGTATAGTCAGAAATACGGGACTTGTGGAAGCCAGTTGACATTCGGGCTGTGGTGGGAGTTATGGGCCCAGCACAAACTGATGGGGTCCAAGGAGGGCACTTGAGATGAGGGCAAAACTATTTCACATGTAAACTGTTTCCAGTAGGGCACATCTCAAGGTACATGAATTTATAGCACAATAAAAGAAGTTCTACTGCTAAGATCCTGTGGACTGCTGGATACTGCTCCTATTCAATCAGTTCCACTATTGCAGAATGCTCCTCTGAGTGAATGGAATTGTGTAAACTGCTCACTTGTCCACACTCACACTGACGGGCACTAGAATGTTTCCAGGTCTGTTTTATTGCAAAGGGCACTGCTAGTAACACTTTTTATATTTCTCTTGATGCTCAGATTCAAGAGTATTTCTTGGGTATACATCTAGGCGTAAAACCGCTAGGTTCTTGTTAATGTTCGACTCTGGGAAGTGATACCGAAATGTTTTTGCAAAGTGGCTGCAGTTACTTACACTTCCCCCAGCAATGTACAGAAAGCACCTGTGGATCTATATCCTCTAGAACACTTGTTACTGTCAGACTTCTTACTTCCGGTTACTCTGATTGCGGCCCTGACGTCTATTTCACTAAATGAAAGGCGTGGTGAAGATTGTTTTATGTGTATATTGGCCACATGAGTTTCCTTTTCTTTGAAATGTGTGCTCATGGTTCTTGCCTCTTTTTCCATGGATTTGTTGATGTTCTACTTATTGTGGACATTCTTCATAAAATATTGATCTCAATCCACCGCCAGTAGCACCTGGTACAAATATTTTCTCACAATGTATAACTTATCTTTTCAATTTCCTTATGGTATTTTTTAATTGACAAAGTTCTTAACGTTTTACATTAAAATCTGTCTATTATAGTCAATTCTCTTTTTTGAAATCTTGTTGAAGAAATCTTTCCTAGCCCAAGGCATAAAATGTGATAATGTTTTCTACTATGAGTGTTAATGTTTTGTCTTTGACATATCAGTTCTTAAATCATTGGGAATTGAGTTTTGCTTATGTTGTGAAGAAATCCAACTTCATCTTCTCCCATATGAATAACACTTTTTGTTATCCCAGGAGTCAGGTGATCACTCCTTTCTCTATTTATCTGTCATGCCACGTTAGTCATACAAGTGTATCACCTTCCATAAATACAAGGTCCTGTAGAAGTGCCCCCATAACGGCGTAAGGCTTGTTTTGTCTCGCACAAGATAGACAGCAATTCGAACATTTCACCAAAAATGTCAAATGAGTGCGATATAGTTACAGAATTATATGCATATGATTTTGTAATAAAAGATTTGGTATGATTACCAGCTCATTAAAAAGAGGGTGTTACTTCTGCTGGACCCTGTACGTTTTGCTTATTGCTGCAGATAGTTTTAATTACCACCTGGTCATCGTGCCTTCTTCCTGCTAATTCTCATCACAACTGTCCTGGATGTCTCATGGTTGTTCCGTGTAGACGTCAGAATAATCTCATTATACTAGACAGGAAATACCCTACTGACATTTTGATGGGAACTGTATTAAATCTGCCCATGTTTGGAAGGAACTGATGTTGAATGATGTAAGACAACCATTTAGGCTCTTGGGATTCACGGGTGAGGACTTGGCGAGCCACACCAGTTCTCAGTCCGCGGTGACATCGGGGCCTGGGCTGGATGACTCAGTGACTTGGAGCTGGATTCTTCTAGAAGCTCCTTCACTCCCACACCTAGGGCTGAGGCTGCCTGTCACCCAGAACACCCACCTGTGGCCTCTCCACATGGCTGTGTGGCTTCCTCACAATACAGTGGCTTGGTTCCCAGAGTGGCAGGAAGACGTGGTATCAGCTTTTAGGATCTGACATTAAAAGTGATGCGGAACCTTAGCCCTCTCTCTGGCGGGGAGAAATATCGAAGTCCCTTTTTAAGAAAGTAGGCGGGCTAGGAGATAGTGTTGTGGCCACACATGGAAAGCGTGGTTTGCCACATAATAAGTCTCCCTGTCTGTTCACATAGGAACGTTCCACCTTGTTATGTCATTTAAAATATGTCTTAACACTTTTCTCTGTAGATCAGCGCGTGTTAGATTTACTGCTCAGTACATTGTATTCTCCATTATTGTTGGTGATGTCTTCTCTTTAAATCAGTGGTCCCCAATTTTTTTGGCACCAGGGACCAGTTTTGTGGAAGATGAATTTTCCACAGACTAGGGGTGGGGGGATTTGGGATGATTCAAGTGCATTACGCTTATTGAGCACTTTATTTTTATTATTACACTGTAATGTGTAATGAATTACACAACTCGTCATAATGCAGAATCAGTGGGAGCCCTAAGCTTGTCTTCCTGCAGTTAGACGGTCCCATCTGGGCATGATGGGAGACACTGAAGGGTGTTGCTTATGTCCAGTCGACTCTGTCCTCTCGTTTTGGCTGCTGTCACTGCAGAAAACCCTGCTTCACAAAGACAGGGTGTTGGCAATAGAAGTGGACTTTTCAGCGCTTTTGTGGCAACCTCGGGGTATTCTGCTTTGACTTTATTCCAGAACATATAGAGAAGTGAAGTTGTCTCAAACGTACTTTCAAAGCATCGCCACCTCAACTCCACCTCAGATCATCTCCTTATGAGAATCTAATGCCTGGATCCCTCACACGCACAGTTCACAATAGGGTTCGGGCTCCTATGAGAATCTGATGCTCCCCCTGATCTGACAGGAGGCGGAGCTCAGGGGGTCATGCCAGCAATAGGGAGCAGCTGTCAATACAAATGAAGCTTCTTCCACTGCTCACCTCCTACTGTGCGGCCCAGTTCCTAACAGGCCACAGACCCCACCCCCAGCTTTAACTGGTTTGAGTTGTTTACGATGTAAAGAAAGGCAGTTGAGTGTGAATCCAGCTACTTTACTAAACTGACTTTTAAAATAATTTTCTTCCATTTGTTTTCATTTTATGTGATTAAGTTCACTGCAAACACTAATACTTTTATTTCTCCTTTTTAATTTTAATGATTCTAGTCTATTTTTCTTATTGAATTGCACTGCATAGGGCTTCCAATAAAATCTGAACATTAAATGGTAACAGCAGGCCTGCTGGTGGCATTCTTTAATTGTAAGGGAATGAACACTTCTCACGTTCCCCCATTTAGACTGATGGTTTTTTATACACACCATCCTAGTGGTTAAACAATTTCTATCTACTTCTAATTCACCAAAATATTTAATAATTAATTATAATAGAACACTATCAAATAAGATTTCTACATCAACTGACATACATACACATAATGATTTTTCTTTTTTTTTACACATTGTCCATTTGATTTGGTGATAATGTTGTGTAGGATTTTTGCCTCTATTCATGAGAGAAATGGGCCTCTACTTTTCCTTTCTCATACTGTCTTGGTTTGATTTTTTTATCGGTTTTCCTGGACACAGAATGAATTGGTGTTCTTCTCTCTTTTCCTGTAATTGCAAAATTTGAATAAAATTGGAATTGGCCTTGGCATGCTTATTAGAAGTTGCCTACAAAACCATCTGTCTTGTATTTTCTTTGAAGAAATATTATAATCACTGCCTCAATTTCTTTAATAGCTATAGGGCTATTAAAGTTTTTTACTTTTGGGGCCAATTCTAGTTAATGATGTTTTTCCAAGAATTTTCCCATTGCATGTATGCTTTCAAATCTGCAGGTATAGAACTGTTGACAATATGCTAGTAGTGTCTTTTTAATTTCTACTTTATCCCTCTGGGGATAACTTCTGTCCCTCTTTACATTGATCATAGCATTTTTCAGTTGATCATTTTTGGTAAAAAATTTGTGTACCGCTATTTTTTATTTTATTATTTATTTTTAAGAACCAATGTTTGCTTTGTTCATTTTCTATATTGTGATACCTTTGATTCTATTTCATTAACTTCTTTGTTTATTATCTCTTCAACTTAATTTAGGTATATTGTCATCATTATTTTTAACTTAAGATAGACACTTGGCTCTCAATTTTGAAACTTTCTTCTTTTAGACAGATATAAAGCTAAAACTTTCTCTTGAGGATAAAAAAACGTGAGAGAACTTTCACTTTTGCTGCATCCCACAGGCCTTTATGCAGAGTTTTCATTATCATTCAGGAAATTTCCATTGTGGTTTCTGCTTTAACTTGTGAGTTATTTAAAAGTTCATCTTTTAATTTCAGATATACAAAGATACTTTAGTTGTCTTTTTGTTATTAAATATTTTTACTTAAATTGCATAGTGGTAGGAGTCCATCTATATGGACCAACTCTTTGAAATTTATTGAGACTTTCTTTGTTGCCTAATACTCAATCAACTGTAAGTGTTTCATGTAAATGGGGGAGAAAAAAGTAATTTCTCTAACTCTTGATCTCAGAATTGTGTGTAACTTCGTTATATTAGGGTTATTGAGTTTTTTTATATTTTTGTTGTTGAACAATATTTTATTCCATAAATATACCACAATTTTAAAAACCTGTTTTCTTTATTAATGGGCATTTGGATATTTTCTATTTTGGGATTATTATAATTTCTAATGGGTATTTGTGGGGGGGCTTTGCTATTCTTCAATTTTGCAATGAGTGAAGATATCTATTTTTCCTTCCCTCTCTCCTTTGGCTTTCTGTCGCTTTAAATATAAACTTTATCATGCTTTGATATTAGAAAACTTGTTTCCATTGTTTCTTCAAGTAATTATGTTCCTCTTTGTTCTTCTTCATTTCCATGATTCCTGCCATCCAGATGTGAGCATTTGTACTTCTATCCTCCATATCTCCTAGTTTATACATTTTTTATTTCCTATTACCTAATGGCCTTTTCTTCCTTCTCAAAAACTTTCTCAATCCTATTTTGTAATCCATTCATAACTCAGCTGCATCCATTCTACTATTTGTCCTACTTATTGTAGTCTTTTTACAACTTTTGTATCTGTCACACGTAATGTTTCCTTGTCCCTTCTTTATGATGCATGTGGAGCTTATAGTTTTAATTTCTCCCTTTCTCTCTTTCACTGTATGTACTAGGCTAATTTAATTTTTTTTTTCTTTCATTTGTTGTAATACTTCTGCTTCTTTTGGGAAATTTTCAGCACGTTATTTTCCTTTTGAAGTGGTTGTACTTGTCAAATGTCTTGTGATGTTGGCCGGTAAGTTCATTTTCCCCTGGAAACATCAGGCAAACGCAGTGACAGGCCAGGCTCTGGTGTAGGAGGTTCAGACAGCCCAAGGGTTGGGAGGAGGGGTGCGAGGCAGGGTCCTGGGCACCAAGAACCATAGTTAGTCCCTTCTTGCTCAAAAACCACCCCAGGCAGGCCTTCACCCTTTGTTCCCCAGTGAGCAGCAGTGTTAGGAGGAGAGACTGTTGAGACTGCAGTGCCCAGGTGGGGGCACCAGGACAGCGGACCTGGTGGACAGCAGCCAGCTCTGCCCATGGCCCCAGTGGTGTCTCCCCATTCTCCTGCCCTCCAGCAAGTGAATCTGGGGGGGCGGGCCCAGCAGCCCGGGACTTCAGCAGCTTGGTTAGTGTCAGTCCCTGTATTGTTAATGAGTTCACATCTTTAAATCACACAGAGCGAATGCTGGACACATGGATCCACCAGCTTTGAATTGGACTCTACGCTTAAATCTTCCTCATTTGGATCAAAACTCAAAATCCCCATGTAGGAGCTACAGCAGGGGTGTCCAACCTCGTGGCTTCCCTGGGCCACACTGGAAGGTTTGTCTTGGGTCACACAGGAAATACGCTAACGATAGCTGATGAGCTTAAAAAAAAAGAACAGCAAAATATCTCCTGCTTTGAGAAAATCTAAGAGTTTGTGTCGGTCCTCATTCAAAGCCATCCTGGGCCGCACGTGACCAGCAGGCTGTGGGTTGCACAAGCTTGAGCTAGCCTGCTGACCTTCCTGACAGAGCTGTGCATTATCAGCTGCGGATAAGAAAGAGGCCTGCGTGATTCAAAGTGACACAGCTGGAGACTCTGCTCCCTACTGCAGTGTGGTCAACAGAACAGTTTCCCCACTTCTCATGATGCCAGACTCCGAGAATTTCCTTTCAGCCTCTACCACACCTCCATTCATTCTATGCAGAGCAGTGTCCTGCTCCTGTGAGCTCAACTCAGTCTGACACTGCCTGCTGCTGCCCAGGGTAGGCACCGAAAACAGGAACTGGGAGGAAGCCGGAGGGCTACCTGTTGACTTGAACTTTTCACACAGCACAGCGGAGATGTGAGCTGGCTTCTTCTGCTTCTCCCAACACAGCTGGACTGCAGCCTACACAATTTTCAGAATTTATGGTTCCAATTTCAAAAAGCTGGTACCTACACTCTATCTTCCAAAAAGAATATTCTGAGTAAGATTCCTAGTAAGCAATGGATCTTGAAAGTTCAGATTAGTATCTCTGCTTCATGTCAGTGCTGGTTATATTGCCAAATCATACCTGAAATATGTTTTTCTCTCTTCCTCTGCTGAATTAAGAAGTATTCTAAGAATTTTCCAGTGTTTTTAAGCAGTGCTTTGGCTTTCATTCCTTATTTTTAGAACTTAACAAAAATCTATTCTCATAAAAGAAATACTTATGACTGTGCCTATTTTAACAAAGTCAGCATAATTTTTTAGCCTAACTTACACTATGAAATTCTGTAGCTTTGAGTAACAAAATATTTTCCAAGTTCATTCATTCATTCACTCATTTATTCATTCAAATAATTATGAATCGAGCATCTGCTTTGTGCAAGGCATTGTGAGAAGCAGGGAGTTACAGATCAATTAGAAGTCATATCAAACAGGTGGTGGGAACAATGACTGTATGCAAATCAGCATAGTACAGGGGGAAAAGGGCTAAGTGATTTAAGGTTTAAAAAGAAAAAACAAAACTAAACTGAACTGGTGTGGAAACTCACAGAATAAAGAATTTCCTCCCAGCTGGGGAATCTGACACAGCTTCCTGGGAAAGGTGACATTTGCCTTTAAAAGAGGCAGAAAAGGAAATGTGAAGGTGGGTGGAGGCACACAGGTGGGGCATGAACGTTGTAAGTCACAGAGGTAGAAGAATGAACACGGATCCGCAAGCTAGGGGATGCGAGGAAGGTAGGGGGCGAGTTGAGAGTAATGTCCGAGCAAGTACACAGCCCCTGGTCATCTTTGTCTCCAATAATATGGAGCCAGGCAAAAATTAACTACAAAAACAAACTGCCCAAGTTCAAAGTTTCAAGAAATCTTAAACGCCACAGTGTAATAGAGCCTCACCACGTAATGGATTTGCTAAGATTGGACAGTTCTCTCCTATCCCCCCGTAAACACCCCGGCTCATCTCAGAGTGCATGAGCCCAGGGGCTGGGGTCCCCCCTCCAGAACAGGCCTCTCTCTGGTTTCCACCAGGCGAGTTTCAGGGTGACTGAGACCGGGGTGGACTTGTTCCTAAACCATTTATACCACTAAGACTCATTAGTGGAATTACAGAATTTGGTTAAATGTTGATGACAGAAGGGAGACAAGAAATCATCAATTCTATAGGAACTAAGTTGAATTCTTTGCAAAGAAAATGATAACAAGGAGTCACTTACAAATTGCCATTAAATTTGGTGTGTGTGGTGAGTTAGCTGCCAAAGAAAGTCAGAAACTGTAGAAATCTGACAGGATGCTTGGGTAAATCAGGAAACCATCGTCGTTGTCATCATCACCATCTGAAAGAGACGGGTGTTCGGCTTGCTTAGTAACTGTCTTCGTATGTGCTCCACTTCCAGCCTTGAAACTGGAAATCGTCCAGATCCATGAGGTGTGATTTATGCCAAAAACAGTGTTACCGATGAAGGAGCTACAGTCAACAGAGGCCTCGGCCCTTACACAAGAGATCAGATGATGAATACACATTTATATATTTGAAATAAAACGCCAAAGGCACATGCACTGTTTAATGTTTCCGTTCATTTTATTCTTCAGCTACCAGCTTTTAGTTCTTGTCTTCTGAGGATGCCAGCTGTCTTCCCTGCCGCACTTCTCCATGGCAGGGCGGTCAACGCCACACAGAGTGTCTGGAGTCACACCGAGTCAGCTCACTTCATTCTCTGACTTTAATATTTCCAGCTCTAAGCGCAGCCAGCATTCATCACCAAGTCTCAATGCACACTGAAGCAATTCAATAAGCATCTAATCAACCGTCATATTTTATTTGGGAGGGAAACGCTTTTCCCCCTCATTATATCACATTTGCCTATTAAATCAACAAGAATGTGGGCCCGTGGGGGAGTTGGGGGTCCCCTCACTGAGCCCTGAGCCCCGCGTGACTCACCTGTGCCACTGGAGGCAGCAGGGACCCAGCCCCACGACCACAGCCCAGGGGCTCCCTGGCAGGGGGAGCGAGCACACGGCTGTGCTCTCTGTCCAGAGGACGTGAGGGCGGGACGCTGGGCCGGCCTTTAGGGACAGCTCTGTAAAATGGCCAGAGAGAGAAGGGAAATCCTCTGTTCTTTTCCTTCTCGTGTCCACGAGGTAACCTGCCGAGGGAAGCGGGCATCAGCCAGGGCAGAGCAGGACAGCTCTGGAGTCCCCGAGGACAGCCTAGGTCAGCCCCCTGGGGGGCTTCCTGGATGTGGAAACCAGGCAAACAAAAGAAAACCACCCCTCTTACAGAAGCCGTTATGATTCTGGACATTCCACTCCATGAAATCGCGGCTTTGCCAAACAGACATGAAAGGTAACTTGACCCAGGTATCATGTCTATGAACGTTTGCCATCCAAGCCTTATGAATATGATCAGAAAATGAGTAATAATTGTACTTTCCATTTTGTAGGCGCTCTTTCTATGACCAGCCAGGGGAAGGAAGTTCCAGTAGAGTATCTGAGGGAAATCATGTTTCAGGATTTGCACAGAACTGCAAGCAGTTTGCCACCAGAATGCCGAGTAGCTGCCCAGACAAACCAAATGGGACGCAAACGTGTCCAGAGGCACAGCCGCGGGCAGAGGCAGCCCCCGGGATACATCCCTGAGCAAGGAGAAATGCACGCAAGAATCTCTCCGTAGGAGTCTAGAGGAAAGCACGTATTTTCCTCTTAGCTTTCATGCAAAATTACTTAGAAGTTTACTGAATGCTCCTCTATGGATCCTCTGTGTACCATCATTTTAAAAGAGCACATTTTTTTTCTAAGGCAGAGTTCACAAATGCAGAAGCAAACAACATCCTGCTGAGCTCTTCCCGTTTGCTGCCGGACCTCAGACTTTGGGGTCCTGGCACAGCCTCTCTTGAGTGCCAGGGTCTCTCCAGCAAGAGGCACGCGGTCCCAGCTGATGAAGTTTTATAAGGACTTTCCTGTGAGAAACAGTCTTTAACTCGGGAAGAATAAACTCTAAATTCCCCCAGATCATGGTTCCTAGTCACAGAAACAATCGCATTTTTTCATCCATTCCCCTTAACTCTGCATCACACAGGGTAACAACAGGTAGACAGAGGACTATGGCTACTCCCAAACTGATGGGACTCTTTAAGCTAAGATTTTCTTTTGACTGCTAAGGTTTGAATTTGTTATGTTTTCCATTTCTGGGGTTCAAAGGAAGAAAGCGGGATACTCTACAACGGACGTTCAGGACAACCGGACAAGCAGCAGATGAGAATGTACCACGTCACCAAGCATGCTGACCATCTGTGCAGAGCTTTGAGGACGGCTCTGCATGCCCCCTGCTGAGTGTCTGCCCTCCGGGACCTGGCGTGGGGCACGCAGAGGCTGACCACCCTTCCACAGCATGGAAACCCGAGTCTGACAACACAGCTCACTTCCCAGCACAGCACCTCTCCTCCCCGCAGGGAGACAGCGGCTGCAAGGACGCAAAAGATTTAACATTTTCATAAAAAATAATGAATTTTTGAGAACTTTATAATAGTCAATCATTGATAACATGTAAGGGACAGTCAAGCGTGTACTAACAGCAGAAATGGCCCGGCTGCTGTCCCCAGAGCCCGGCACCCTGGCCGCTCCACTGCACACTCTATCCCCTGGAGGACACAGCTATGGCAAGAGTGGGGGTGCTGGTCGTTACCCGACCAGCCAATCTGGCAAACAAGGGGCATTACGGGTCAGGAAGCAGCTCTCAGGAAATGAGAGGCAAGGCACAGCCACAAGGCCTAATGATGGAAAATTACTACAGATGATGACTGTATTTCACACTACAAAGGAAAATTGGGGACCTGCAGTTAAATGGACAAATTCTATTTTCACCCCATTCTTTACAGAACACCAAAGAAAAGTACATCCAGATATTCATTTTTGAAAGCGATTTCAGAAAGAGCAGGGAAAGGCTCCCACGAGGTCAGCTAACTATTCTACTGGTTTCCTCTCTTTTCAAAACCGGTGGCTACCTTCTCCCCCAAACTGCTCAAGGCCTCGACTTCAGAAGCCCCACGTCCGTGTCTGGATGTCCTGGTTGCACAGCACAGCCTTTGTGTGCGTCCCTCGCTCGCAGACACACACTGACCCAGCCGCCCGAAAGGCCAGGGAATAGAGAACGTGGAGGCCAGAGGCGGGAACCGGTCCCCCACGCCTGTTCTCCGGGTCTCTGCCTGAACCAGGGATGTACAGAAGACAGCACTGCAGCATGCAAGACACCCGGACCCAAGTCCTTGTATCGCTAAGTAGTTGAGTGCTATTGTATTAAGTCATTTTCCCACTCTGTATAGTTTTCTGTAAAGGTAGGGGGTTCATCAGTGGTGAGAGCAGAGATCACCTGCGAGTTTGCTCACCATTCTCCTGGACGCTATGTCATGTGCCACTGGGCCCACGAATCTGCCTCTCAACAAACATCCTGGGGGTTCTGAGGCTGGTGGGCCATGGCAGGTGCTATAATCGTGGGCTAGTCACCTCAGGGACCGTCTGCCTAACAGCCCCCATGGATTGGCCTGACACAGTCTGAAGACACAGACTGTGAGGACCGACATCCTGGAGCCGGAGCAGAGCATCTCACGCCTCCCAGGGTGCGTCCCTGGACACCACCGATGTGAGTGCGAGTTCCTGAAGCCGACCCTGGTCCTCGCTAGGGCGGGGTCCTGGGTCATACAACGCCCCATGGTTCTGACTGCTGGGTTACCACCCCCTTTAGTACTATCCTGAACTGCTCCCCAAAATATTTACAGTTCTTCCCGATGCCAGACACACGAGGCCAAGCATGCCGATACGTCAATCGATCTCAATGAACCATAAAGGAAGCGACCGTTTCCCTGAAAAGACCTAATTTTTGTAGAAAAATGGTGGTGATCTCTAAGATCCAAGCACAAAGACCTAAATTTCAATGAAGACAGAAAGAAAAGGAGGCAGCACCGCACACTGGTTAATGAAGTCAGGTTTCTGAGCACCTGCCCTGGGGTCCAGCCCCAACATCACTGGTCACCACTCACAAACAAGTGACCGAGCCACTCCGAGCCTGCTTACTCACGTCAAACAGAAGGATAATGGGGGTATTTTAAAGTAGGTTAAATCAATGTTCTCAGACTAACCTGTGATATAAAAGGAGCTCTTTAAATGGAAGTTACAGAGAAATCCTTCTCATTATTCAGCACTGAGGGCTTACAAGGTAATAACAAGAAAATGACATAAAATATAAGAAACCCGGAGACAGTAGAAACACTACCTAAGATTTCTGCTCTTCAAATTGGTAGATTTTTCAGAATATAGGTATGCCCCTGCTTCCAATTAACATGGGTTTCCCAGAAACCTCTCAACTTCCTGTATCGGTTTTTTAGATCTCTAATCGATAATTTTCAGACACTACAAATTTATCTGCTTCAGTTTGTGTATTTAACATATATTCTGTCCTCATGCTAGCTTAAATAACATCATCTGGCTTATTTTATTGGTCACAGCAATTTGCTAACAGCACTCAATGAAAAAATGTTACTATTTTTCTTGTTAACCATAATTCAATTAGAAAACTTCCTAAATTACATGTATTTTATCTGTGTACACACACACGTGTATCAGCTTTTATTTCTGATTTCTTAGATACAATTTTCTCTTCTTACTTTCTCGTGTGTTGAGTACACTTCTGAAAGTAACTAATACTTGAATTGATTTACTCTCAAGTTCTGTGTTCAAAGCCACATGCTGGTTAAGACGTATGCTGTGGAGCACTCAGCCATGTGCTCCTGATGATCAGTCTTTTCTTCACGGGGTTTTGGACTGAGCGAGAATTTGAACCCAGGCCCACATGACCATAACCTCTGTTTCTTCCTTCTTTATGACACAGCATTGCAGAAACTGAATGGTAAAAAGAATAAAATAGGGAAGCCGGGATGGCTCAGTGGGTTAGGCACTCACTTTGCAGCGCCGGGGACCGAGGATCGAATCCCAGCCCCGGCCCGTGCGGACCCATATGCTGAACTGGGGAGTGCCCCCAGTTCAGTTCTCACCTGGGAGAGACCCCGGCCCAGTTCCTGCCCTGTGCAACCCCACCCACCTGTGGAATGAAACTACGTGGAAAAACCAATGATGTGCAACTATGGAGACTGTTCGGGGCCCTCCCCCTTCTCTCTGTCTCTGACTCTGTATCTCTCTCTCTCTCTCTCTCTCTCTCTCTCTCTCTGTGTCAAAAACAATAAATAAATCTTAAAAAAAAATTGTGAAATGATTAAAAAAAAAATAAAATGAATAGATTTACAAATTGTATGGAAAAAAGTTAATTTCACTAAAATTGCAGGAAGAAGCTATTCACAAAATTGCAAACATTTACATACAGTTATCCCTTCACCACTGTGTATGTGCTGGACAATGACAAGGTTTGAAAACTAAGCATTTGTGCTGACAAGAGCCAAATTTTATGTTAAAAAAAAATGGGTTTTTTTTAGAAAAGAGTATGAGAGTATAAGGTCTTGTTTCAATTCCTAAAATTTATATATTCATGAGATGACAAAAGCCTGAAATTACTAGTCAATTTTCAGTTTCTACAAATATTTTACTTTATTAAATAAATGTTAAATAGGGTTTTTACAAAGCAAGTTGCATAGAAAAAGGTAAAAATGTTTATGCCCCCAGAACTTTCCACGCCTTTTTGTCACCGTCATCTTGTCAGCCGCTCTTAGAGCCGGGACAACGTCTCATCAGCAGGGCGGCGTCACGCCTCGCAGCGGCCCTGCCCATCCTCCGGCCACAGCCGGGCACACACTCGCGTGGAGGCAGGCTCCCCTTCCGTGGCATTGCACGGTCCTCAGGAAGAGTTCAGCTGCTGTGCCAGGTTTCCAAGACATTTCACATAATAGGCATTTAGAGGGTTTTCTTCTGAGTCTGAAAAAGCTGAGAGAGAAATGAGAATATGAAAGAGCAAGTTTATTAAACTGAGCACTCCACGTAGGAGTAGACACACACACAAAAGCACACACTAACAGGATTTACAAGTAACTTGAAAGTACTAACTAACTTCTTGATGTACCAGCGTTGTAAGACAATTTTACACTATAGAAAAATTAAGAAGTTACAGAATTTATATTTATTATTAATGGTTGAGCCAAAAGGGTATAAACAAGCAATACACCTCCCTAGTGAATACCATTCTCTATAATCTCACATCAATGCCTGGTTCTTTTTATATAACATTCCTCCTGACACATAAACGCTAACATAACTCAACTATTCACCTGCAGGATTTCTCGATCACAGTTAAGAACAAAACAAAAATACCCAGAACCACTTATTAAAAAATCAGCCTGTAACAACACAGGTCGAGTACGGTACGGGGAAGACACAGCACAATGTCTTCACATAAAAATGTTCAGAGAACAATCTTCATTGAAAACTTGTGTCATTTAAGTGAAAAATGCACTTAAAATGGAAAACCCGCCTCAGTGTGATCACATCACAGGGTCAAGCGCATTCAGGAGAAATGGGATCTGTTTTTGGAAAACTGTGATACAATTCCCCGAAGTTAGACCCACATTTTCTGGTCAAGGTCACTTCTAATAGAGCCCAGTCCTTATCACCTGGGAACACACTTTTGCAGAGTGGTAGCCATTGGCCAAGGAAGTTTAGTATAAGAGATCACAGACATGTTTTAAGAAACTATTTGTTTTATTTAGAAAGTGATATAATGAAAAGCACAGACCAGATACCAGCACACAGTGCAAAGCTTTGCCGAAAAAGCTCCTCGAACATCAGTATAAACATCAGTGTGGAAAACTACCATTTTGCTGTGAATTGTTCAAATATTTCACTCATCAGAGAATTCACTTAATAGACCCACGTTTAACTGCCATCCCTTTCACAATGAAACTTACTTTTCTTTGCTAAGGAATATGCTTCATCCACTCTTCTTTTAATTGATGGATTTTTCAAAGTCGTTTTGGCCTGGAGATAACATAGCACAATCCACTAGTTAGGTCTGTTTCCATGTGTTATGGGGCAGGAGAGCAGAATACTAACTCTGCCGTTGCTGACGACTGTATTAAACAGGATATTATAAACTCTAGCGACACAGCTAGAGAACTCTGTCAGCACATCCGTGTGCTGTCGCCCACTCCTCTTCCTAACTTCTCTCTACTGTCGCATGTCTTTCCTCCCCTTCCTCTTATTCCTTCTCCTGAATCTCAATTTACTATTTTAAACTACTTAACCTTATTTCCTATTCCCTCAAACCTCAGTATATCAAACACTACCAGTTGGTCAACAAACATTTACCAAGTGATCACAAAGTGCCAACTCCTGGGCTAAGCCCCGAGGACACACGGGTGAAGTGACCGCAGCAGCCTGTCCCCCCTGTGCCCTGAAGCTGTGTGCAGGGAGAGCACACTGCATGAAGGACAGCCTGCTGACAGAAGACATCAGGGACGGCTGCCTACCCCAACCCTGTCCCTTGGCCACTATTTAATCACTAGACACAGGCAGGCATCTCTCTCAGGAGCAAGATGTTGGCAAAAAAAGAGAAGACCGAGGCCAGTGAGGAAGTGGGTGCCGAGTGCCCCCCACCTCCCTGCTGCACCCCCAGGACTGCTCGTGTGCTGCAGCCTAAGAACCGAGCTTCTTCCAAAACTCAGTGCTGGCGCAAACCAGACAGGCAAATGGTGCTACAGGACAAAAGTCCGTTATCTGGTTCTATTTCAAGATGCACTTGACACATCTTTCAGCAGAAATGATCTATAACAACATGCCACCAATATCGCAAATCAATCTATATGAAAAGGGAAGATTCACCCAAAAGAGACACACTTCCGAAGCGACACATTCTGCTGAAATGATTAAACAGAAGAGGTCTGCCCAGAAGGTGTGCTAAATGTGTGAGCTCAGGGCAGCACGGTCTTCGACTCGTTTCTCATGCTGCTAGCCCTCGGAGGTCCCAGGGGGCATCCTGAGGGGCGTGATGTGTGCCCCCAGGTGTGACACAGGTTAGAAAACTGACCTTCTGACAGTTGTGGACGAGCGCCCACAGCGCAGCAGCGCCGATCCTCCGAGCGTGCGAACTCTCGCTTTCCAGACAGGCAGCCAGCGCAGTGACGACCTTGTCTAATCACAAACAGTAAAATCAGGACACAATTCGGGCCCGAACCCTGTAGGGCACCCTCAGCTGCTCCCTCGCTCCCATCACAGTGCACACAGAGTGGGGCCCCCAAATTGCAGCCAACAGCAGCCGTCCACGCCCTCAAGAAACTGCTCGCATGACAGGCAGGGAATGTCAGGGAAGCGGCAGCTGCCTGATTTGGGGGGGGCCTAGTTCAACAACGGCACATCCATGTAAAGACGAGAGCAGCGAAGTAAGTAAGTACACAACGAGGTACATTAATGAGCTGCCCAGTCACAGCTCTTGCTCTGGCGTGCAGAGAAACAGATCGGCTCGTGATACATTGTACAGACTGTGACACAACATATCAATAGCACGAGCTACTGCATAAAATAATAATCAAGAAGAAAGCGCTAAATATTTTAGAGAAATGGCTTTTGCATATATAAGTATATCAGAGGAAAAAGTGATTCAAGGGCATGTGAACACACAAGACGCATCCCATTTCTGCAAAGCCAGCCAGAGTATGAATTCAAGACTCAAACTGTCTGCAGCAGCCTGCTCACTGTAGAAGGTGTGGCAAAGTCTAGCGCCCAGAGACCGCCAGGGTGTGGCAGAACAACATATGAACCCACATTACTTATTTTTATACATCATTAGATTGAATCAAATGATTCTTGCGCTGTAATATGATTCTAACATTGTGCTACTTTCCTGAGGGCAGAAGCCTTGGTTCTGGGAACTCTGTGCACTTTGTCCCTGCCCACCCTGCTGGGTGACGGAATTATCCAGTAGCCTGGCTGCACAGTCTGTCCACTCACTGTCAGCATTCCAACCACAGTGCAGTTTATTTTAGGGGCTCAAAAACTTCTAGTTGGGTAAAAGATTCTATAATTAAAGCACATAAAAATGCTGTTTAAGTGATTCTATTTAGAGCTTTTAAAGAAATTTTAAGAAATTTAAAATCTTATACAGAAAAAAAAAGCTGCTCCGTAAGGTAAGCTCTGTGCACAGAGGTGCACGTGGGCACCGCTGTTCTGCCGCCGCCCCTCCTGCCGTCCCTACGCATCTGCAGCCCGGGCCCCTGCACCTTCATGTCATGAACTCGCCTGGACAGTCACCTGAGGCAGTTGGCAGTCAGGGCACATCGTCAGATGTTCCTGAGGACCATCAAGTGACATTTTTATAAATTGTCCAACACATCAGCCATGAGCTACAGATGTTTATAACAAGTCCTTTTACCTTTCACTAAAGTGCATATAAGGGCCAATGAACGCGGGGCCACTTCTGATAACGTACATGGATCAATTTTTTAAAAACCACATCTTGCTGTGAAATATAACATGAACCAAATACACAAAGGCTGAAACTATTATAAGACTATACATCAACTTTAATAAAAAAAAAACCACATAAAACATCTTTAAGTTTAACAAGTAGGTATGAAGTAAAGTCCCACATAATCTCAAGAGAACAGATAGTAAAGTGTAAATAATTAGGAAGTGAAGGCTTTTGAATATTTAGTACCTTTCTTCCTAATGATTCTGATTCAATTACACGTTCAGGGATGTCATGTGGGTAGCCTGAAGTCACTGTGAAAATCAACAAACACTGCAAACCAGAGGAAGCAGAGAGCATTGCTGATAAAGTGGATGCTAAAAATAAATCCAAAGGGACCGAGCTGTGGAAAGTGCAGACTTCCCTTCAGCTCCCGAGAGCCTGTCCTTTCTCTGACCCTCGCAGTAAGAAACTGCCCTCAGGAGTCCCCACAGAAAACACTAAATCTGCGGACGGGGAACTGAATAGATGACACCAGGGGAGGCAGGAGAGCATGGGGGCTCCGCCTTCCACAGGCCTCATGGCCACGCGGCATATGCTCATGGCTGTAGCACAGCGAGAGGCCGACAGACGTGAGGAGTCTGATGCAGCCACAACGCACCCACGTTCACGCCCCTCCTCCCTGCGGCCTCCTGGGTGACAGACTTGGGACTCCCGGGAGACTCTGGGCAGCCCTGATGGCCTGCGCCAGGGGTCCTCAAACTGCGGCCCGCAGGCCATGTGCGGCCCGCCGAAAACATTTATCCAGCCTGCTGGGTGTTTTTGCCAACGCTGCCTGTCCTGCTTAGCAGCCGACTTGTCCCGGGCCCGCAGTGTGCATGTGTGGATATGCTGAGGGACAGTGAACTGGCCCCCTGTCTAAAAAGTTTGAGGACGCCTGGGCCTTGCGCCACATCAGTTCATTCTGAGGACAACAGTTATGCCTGATTCCTTCTACTGCCTCTGCCTCCCCTTTGCCTAACACCATGGGTGCCTCGTAAACACCAAGTGAGTTTTTATAAAACCATCTGTTTTCATCGGATTGCAGCACGCTATGAGTAACCACACGTGTGAATGGATGTGCATGCGTGTGTGTTCAGTGTGAACACTCACCATTAGCCAGGATCTTGGGCTTGTTGGCAGGACTGAAGCACAGGTTATGGAGAATAAGAAACGGGAGAGGAGGGTCACTCTTGTGCTTGAATCTGCTCATCTCTGTGAGCATGTCTAAGCCACCATCGAGTCTCAGGATCATCTGCTGCCCGTCTTCTCCAAGTGACACGTTCAGGAGTAACTTTAGCCACAGCACGGTCAGGTGACTGAGGTGTTTATTGCCTCCTTTTGGCAATGCAAGAGACAGAAAGTTCTGTAAGAAGTTACTCTGTGGACAATCAGAGAGAACGTTATTTTCTTCTTGAGTCTTTGCACTCTTTCCCTTGTCCCTCGGAGACCAATTAACTGGCCTTCTGCTCCCCTCCACCTGAGCTTTAATTCTCCTTCCTCCAGCACCTTCCAAGTACTCTGTCTACACTGGTTCCCGGGACAAGCGACAAAGCTGAGAACAAA
This sequence comes from Craseonycteris thonglongyai, assembly GCA_004027555.1. Lineage (NCBI taxonomy): Eukaryota > Metazoa > Chordata > Mammalia > Chiroptera > Craseonycteridae > Craseonycteris > Craseonycteris thonglongyai. The sequence goes on along the minus strand of PVKE010000145.1, from coordinate 133,339 downwards.
ACAGTGCTCTCTACTTCTCGCTAATTCTTTCCTGATGATGAGTAAGGTAATTATAGCTAACTCTTAGTTATTTAGGATCAATAACTCAGTTTAGGGATTATTTCAGGTATCATGAGTTTTCACTTTCTATCTGCCTTCTGGCAATTTTGCTTCTCATTAAAAGCTAGGCTGTAGGGAGGAAAAAGAAGCAAAACCCACTGATGGATGCCAGAGGGCTGGGGGTAGAAGGATGGGTGAAAAGGTGAAAGGGAATAAGAAGTACAAGCTTCCAATTATAAATTAAGTAAGCCACGGGGTGGGGGTGGGGTGGGAGGGTCATGTTCAGCATAGGGAAAACCATCTACAATGTCCTAATAACTGTATGGTGACCGAGTGTGGTGATCACATCATTGTATATAAATGTCACCTCACTAGGTCATACACCTGAAACTAATATAGCACTGCATGCCAACTAGACTTCAGTACAAAATAAATAAAAATATTTTAAATTAAAAAAAAACAAACATAACCCAAATAAATCTTGGACAAGAGTTAACAATTCTGTCAGCACTAGGGATATTTGAATCTTTATAGTGACAAGTACACTAAAAAATATTAATAACCTGTGTGTACAACTTAAGTTCCATTTATCCCAGCTGCTTATCATTACAGATGACTTCTCATAGCTACATGGCATTCCAACTTACAGATGAGAAAGCTCTATTACTTGAACTGTAAGAGTCATTTCAATCTCCAAATAAAACCCATTCCCCAAAATTTCAGCACACTCTTAACTATGTGAAAGACAGTGACTTATTGTCTAGAATAAACTCTCTGCAAACAAAGAATGAAAGTACAACAACCAGAAGGAGCCCAGGATCGTACGGGAACCACAGCCTGTGTTCACTTGATATGGAAGCAGAAATGTGGTCACTTAACTCTCAAAACCACCAGGAGACCTCATGTCTTTCCCGGTTTAATAACCTACAGTGTTTTATTTCTTGGGTTCTCCTGTACTTAACTCAAGACGACAGCTTGATTCTACGACATAAATTTAACACTTTTATGTAAAAGGACTCCGAGTACACAGATGAAGCGTGCTACAGCCACTTGAGTAACATCACCTGAGCAGCAAGCACACTGCACAGGTCCCTGCCCACCTGCACTGTGCCCGCCACCACTGCACCTCCATGGCCCACCTGCCAGCCACACTCTTCCCATTCAGCTCGGTTCTGCCAGGACAGTGGAGCTTTGGGGCTGACAACAGGGATAAAATACAGGACAGGCTGTAAACTGTAACTGTGCTGGGGGCATGCCTTCTTTTTGCTGCTAAAGATGCTTTTACATAACTTCCAACACCAGGCAGAACGTATGGAAACACACCATGGTGGAGAGAAATCGAGTTGTACAGAGAGCATTAGCTACACTTGCAATGTCCACAGGCGAGGAGTAGAGAGGCCGCACTGTACGTGTGCAGGGCTCAGCAGAGCCTAACGCAGCCTAACGAGGAAGGCTCAGGGGTCCCCATGAGAACACAGCAGAGGCACGTGCTGGATCTGTGCTTCAAACTGAGTCTGACCACACTCCTGTCAAAACAGGCCACAGAGCGGTGCGGGGTCAGAGGTGGGGAGCTGAAGATGCTTGACAGAGACTGTTGTTTAACCTAATATTTCAAAAACAAAGAACCTAAAGCTTAAAGAGACAAAATCCCCAGCTCGAAGTCACACCCAAGACCTGAGGTTAGCGCAGAGCATTGCATTTGGGGCGTTCCAACTTCACTTCCTACAGATGTGCTTTGCAAGGAAGTGGCGGAGAGCTTCCCCCACCTCAGTCTGTGCTGTCACACATGTACAAGGATGGTAATCACGTATGCCCAGTCCGGGAAAACCATACACACACACACACATGCAGGTATAAATATGGGTATATTTACCCATAGCTGGCTCGAATGACAGAAGTACTTACATGGTGTAAGCACTACCACCATGGCTGATTTCAAAATACTGTTCATGACGTCAGCTGGCTTGCAAAATTCCTGAAAATGACTGCCAACACCCTAGTCAATACCAACACACCACTGACAACCTTTCCTTAGTAAGTCTGCTATTTATATGGAGACTGAACTCAGTGTTTTGGGGTGTGTGTGTGTGTATGGGTGGGTTATTATTATCTTTTGCACAGGGGTGGAGAGGAAGCAGACAGGAAAAGGACACTAGGTTTTATGAATGCAGTGAACTTCTGCAATTTGTCTTGGCCTTCATGTAAAAGAAAGAGAAGTACTCAAATTACCATGTACTAGTAAGTAACAGGTAATCTGATCATATTCAGATTTCAAGGGACCTTCCAAACCCAGGATTCTATTTATGCACACCTAAATACAGTCTGACTGAGCCAATGTGCTAGCATTTGTTTCAACCACCCAACCCCTTCTGAAGTATCCTAAGTTAAAATCAATGATAAGAAGACAAGTTTGGGCTCTGGAGTCCCAGGGGACTGATAAAATAACCTGATATGTCATAAAAAAGGCAGGTTTGACTTGGAGAAAAGGGCTGTGGTTTTATAAACCATTCTGACAAAGTAAATTGAACTGAAATTGTTACGGCGCAATTTGGTTTTGTTTAAAGACCAATATATTAATTTTATGATTTCAAATAAATGTAAGACAGCTGTCTTTCTGAAACTCTCATTTTGAGAGTGATAAAATATAATCCAAAGCGACAAAGGCAAACTAAAAGAAAGGGTTTGATCATATTCTATCTTCTGTCACTTTCCTTGTATCATCTCCCACTGGCTTTAAACAAAGTGAACCTCTTAAGCCTTTGACAATCCTTTAATAAAATGTCTTAAAATCATAATAAACTTGCTCTAGAAAATGAGCTCTAGACTTTCCACATTTGTCCTCAATTGGAAGGATTATTTTAGTATCTTTTCTGTGACTCGAAGGACATCCAAGTACTTACTTTCTGAATGAGTCCCTTGCAGTCATGAGACAAGGCCAGGTTTGACAAACACATGAAGGCCGCCCGCTGCAGGGCGGCATTCTCGGGTGGCGTGTGGCTGGCCAGCTTGAGCACACACAGCATCAGGGAGCTGCCCGCGGCCCCTCTGGATGCAGCCTGGACAGCGTGCTGTCCGGAACTCGAGAAGCAGAGAGAGCTGCAACCTGAAAAAGTAACAGCCTGTCACAACATCGTCTCAGTTTCACTATGGACTTAAAAAAAAACACTCAGTGGTAAAGCGCATCAGTCTATCAAACGACTTGGCTGTTAACCTGTGAACCACAATTGAGCCCTGAAGGCTGATGATGATGCGTACATTCCACCTAATGAATTTACTGTCCTCGTTAAGGGCCTAATGATTAGAATAGAGTACTAAAGAACACCAGGTTTATTTTTTTAAATAATAACATAAGCGTAATAGGTTTTTTAATAGTTCCTTAAGAAGACATGTAAATAAGGCCTATGTAGAAGAAAAGAATTTTAGAAAAAAGGGGTAAGTTGGTCTAATGACTCGTTTTACAAAGAAAATAAATCAGGAACAAACAACTCTGCGGTTGAAGGGGAAAAGGACAGGACAAGCGCTACTAGCCCTATGCGCCAGATGAGGGTACAGAGCTCAGAGACGTCAGCGACTCCCTCAAGGTCACACAGCTCACAAGCAACAAGAACCAGAAGTGGTGTACACTGGTTTTCCAGTCTAGTGTCTCCTCAGTAAAACAACCATATGAGATTTATAAAGGGAAAAAGATAATCATAAAAGAATTACCGGTAGAAATACATTTGACTGTACTATCACATAAACCAAAGCTGTCATTAATTTATGGAGGTCCATGCAAGGAGGCCAGCTTAAGTGTGACTACATTAGAATCAAATCATCTATAAAATAAACTCATAAGAGGAAAGTAAACACAAATAAATGCAGTCATCTTTCTTGTGTTCACACTACATAGCAGTATCCAAATACCACTCACTGTTCCCATTAAGTGTTACATAAACTGTCACTAATGATGCCATTTTGCTTGAAAACAAACCAACCAGACAGGAAAATAGAAAGCTTCTCCCTCAATTTAGTAACCTAATCATATTCTAACAGCTATATCAGCTTTAAGTATAAAAGTAACACAGGTGATAGTTCCAAAAGATTGATACTACCGGAAATGTTTCTTCTGCTCAGTATTTAGCAGCTGATTCTTTTTTCCGCTTTCCCTAAACCCTAAATGGAGAAAGGGAGACGCAGGTGCAACACTTCCGAGAGAGCGAGAGCGCGGGTGCTGGTCGGCCGCAGGTGGGTGGGGAGCCAGGTCTGTGTGGGAGGAGGAGGCCCAGGCAGGCCAGCAGCACAGCCGACACAGGACACCACTGCAGCACAATGTCCCCCACACGACACAGGGACAGCTCCGGGGTCAGGACCTGCAGGTTTGTGTCAGTTCCTGCTGGACACACAAGTCGAGGGGGCAGCAGGCAGCAACAGGGGGCTCCAGAGTGGAGGCCAGGAGGCATCAGACCATTGGAATAAGCTCTGCAGGTGGCGGGTCCCGGGGCTCTGAACGGCTCCATGCTCCAGGACCTTCTCTGCTCAATTTCTGCTGATTTGGAGAACCCAGGCGCTGAGCTGCTGAATGCTGCCAGAGGGAGGCACACAAACGTGCTCACAGCTAAACCTCAAACCTACGGCCCTAAGCTTTATTTTATTCTAATATTTTTAACTTTCAATTACACAGACTATTCGTTTCAAGTGTACAGCATGGTGGTTAGACATGAATATAGCTTACAAAGCGATCACCGTGACAAGTCCAGAACCTGTCTGACACCATACACGGTCATCACAGTGAATTCGTGACTGTCGTCCTGTGCTTCACTTCCCACCCCGTGACTGTTTTCATAACCGCCACGCGGACAGCTCTAAGTGGCCACTGAGTAATTAATCCTCCCAGCAGGCCTGCTTCACCTCCCTAGCAGGTTTGCTTTCCCTACGCTCACGCAGCCACTGCCCATCTTCTCCTATTTTCTCAAATCACCTCTACCCTTGTCTATGCTGTTAGCTGCTGGCCTCTAAACATGCAAGGCTCAAAGAAGACTCCCAATAAAATGTTTGTCAAATGAATGAATGAAAGCAGAAACCCAATGATGCCTCCTATGACCCAGCCAACTGCACCAGAACCACCTTTCCTCGTGCCCGTCTCCTGCCCCAGAATCTACACCTTTCAACCTTTACCTGGTTTTTAAGGTCGTTTCCTTATAACTTCCACTCTTTCAATTGTCCTACTAACCTGTTTCCCACTGACACTCGTACACTCAGGCCAGCTTCTGCCTCTCGCTCTGATCGGCGTGACGACCCTTCCCGGCTCACACTCACCCACACGCTACGGGAAAATGTGCCCGGCACCAGCACCCCACAGGGACCCGGAGGCTCACTTCAGACTCACTGTCACTGACCCAGCCCACTCTGACAGCATCACATAGGTCAGGACTCGGGTACGCTTCACCACTGGAAGGCAGGTGGGTTCCGTTTACCGTTCGGGAAATTCGCAGTGTAGACACACAGCAGCTGCAGGGCGCTCTGCATCAGGGCGTCGTCCATCAAGAGCCAAGGCCAGAGTGAGAGCAAGGCGGGCGCGAGGTGAGCCCCCAGGGCGGCCTCCTGTGGCAGAAAGGAAGTGAGGACAGCGTTTGTCTAGATGTACGAACATGTAAAATTAAAACCAAACCCAAAACGACCGTTGCCAGCATGCAGAAACAAAAACTAGACTCATCGTCGTTCTGAACAGCGTGAGTAGCACCAAAACCCCTGGTAGTCTGAGCGCTTTGCCCCACAACCTGGCCCAGGTCAGGAAGGCCCTTCCACACTGGGTCAGCCAGGTTTCCGACTCAGGTGACAATGCAGGAAATCCGTTTCTGGACATGTGAATTGAGCAAGACAGGACTCTCTCAGAAACTGAATGAAAGGTAAATGCTCTGATAAGGTCAAGAAATGGTATTTTCTGGCTAAAGATTCCGATCAACTCTTGAGTTCCCCCTCAGCTCTCTCCTTCTGTGTGTACCCATGTGTACATATATCTGGTATAATACACAGAAATAGATCGACCAGAGGCAGATTACTTTTTTGAAATAACTTGAATATAGTAAATTCAGTCAAAATATTTTGTTATATCAATAAATTCTTTAGTATTCATAACTCGTAGTCTTTATTAGAAAGACCAGTTACCACTGGGACAATATTAAAGAAAAAAATGTAACTATTTGCAATAATGGCTGCAATTTTAAATGCACAGGAATCAACAGGGAGTTTGCAGACCCATGGGCACACACAAGGGCATTCACAGAAACACACATTGCCTACACAAGTTTATGAAGCATCAACAGCAGAAGAGAGCAGAGGTTTCTTCCCAATGCTCAACACCCTCTCCACAGGCCCTGAAGTCACCCCCAGTGCTATTCCCCAAGCCACTCCCCATACCCCCCATGCCTCATGAGCTTGGAACACAGCCCTGCAATGCAGCAGACGGCCCTCCTATTCCACAGAAACAGACACGATTAGCTCTACGCTCCTTCTCCATGTGTATTCAAGAGGTCATTTAACAGTTTAAGAAATATGTGTTCAAGGTGTTTATTTGCAAATAGATGAAGTCTGTTTGGAAAGTAATCAGCCATGTAACCGTTCTCATTATCTGAGAATTGACAATGGGTGGATTTTTTTCGGGACAGCCCTTGTAGTTTCTGGTTTTATTGCAAGTAAAAGAAAAAGAGTGGGGAAAGCTGGGATGGCTCAGCTGGTTAGGAGCTCGCTTTGAAGCCCCAGGGACCAAGGATCGAATCCCGGCCCCGGCCCATGCGGACCCACATGCTGAGTGCCCCCAGTTCAGTTCTTGCCGGGGCCTATGTGGGAGGCTCCGTCCCGGTTCCTGCCCTGCGCAGCGCCGTGCCCACCTATGGAGTGAAACTATATGGAAAACTAATGCTGTTAACTATGGAGACTGCTCTGGGCCCTCCCCCTTCTCTCTGTCTCTCTCTGTCTCTGTTTCTCTGTCAAAAATCAATAAAATAAATCTTCAAAAAAGAAAAAGGGAAAGAAATTTTTTTTAAGGAAGCGTTTATAATTTCTCTGTCTTACTCATTTCTCACATTATTTGTGTGAAAGTTAGTGCTTCAAAAATGTTGTATCACTATGACAAGCAAATCAGTGTTCAAGACATGATATCCCATATAACGGCTCAAACACAGTTTTAAATGACGCCATCGATGCTCACAGACAAAGCAGAGCATCTTGGTGGTTCCCAGACGAAGGGGCAGAGTTACAGGTGAAGAACCTCCCTGAGGTGGGCGGGGCCCCGATTGGGAACAAGCAGGATGCACTTTCTACTCAGAAGCAGGAGACACACTCTAATCCTTTCCTTATGGACACAGGCACCTCCACGTACTCCCTGGATGGCTATCTGACAACCACCTCTGAAAACATCCTGCCTCAGACGAACACAGCCTCCATTGAATCTTCTTAAAAACAGAAACGTGCAACAGTATAGGGAGAGGCTCGAGTTTGCATGAGCCGCCTGACGTTTCAGTGATAGTTAAAATGCAGTAAGAAATGTCATCAGTGTTGAAGAAAAACAGTATTAGGTGAACTAGTTCTGAGAAATAACACCGAGTTTAAGGAACAACCAACCGTGCATCTAAAAAAAACAAATTCACCAAGTTTTCCCCACTGTACTGTCTGATACAGAAATCACACTGCTCAAGCCCAACACTGCAGCACAGCTGTGAGAAGGAGCTCTACTTACTTTACATTCTTCATTTTGATAAAGACAGTTTCTCAGAAGCTGCATGGCGATGCTTAACTCTTTAACAACACCGTCCTCCTGGTTAAACAAAAAGCAGTAGGAAAACGTGAGGGCACATCCCCTTTTTATGCCCCTTCCCCTTCCAGACAACAACGCAGCCAGGCTGGCGCCATGCCGTAACTTCGAGGGGACGGCCAGCTAATGATCTTGGAAAGATGACCACATCTCAAGGAGCACATCCAGCAGCCAAAAGCGACTTCTGTCCTACCACGCATGGAGGAACTGAGGTCTATAATAAGCTCCATGTGTCCTCTCAGTAACGGGAGCAGGTAAGAACTGGTTTTCACTCATGTCAGGTGTCATTAGCTTTCTCAACAATGAAGTAAAAGGCCTAGGCCTAGAGAGGAAACGAGGCAAGAAAAGAAACTGAAAACCATGTCACCCCCGGTATCAGTGAAATGATTAAATATGGCTTTTCTTACTAATCGAATGCAGCAGAAACTACTTATAACAGGTCACTACTTGAATGGCCTTAGCTATGGGCATATAAATACATGCGCACATTCATTTTCTCAATAAGCCTGTGTGGCAGATCTTTTTAGCCATAGCTGTTATTACTAACCACTGCTTTACATAAAAACTGTGTTTTTGAGAGTTCACACAAACATGCAGTTTGAACATGAGTCCAGCAGACTCTGACGGAATGAGACACTGAGAAAATCACAGAAGGAAATCCCCAGAGATTAAGCCCACCAGTCCTGCAACGCCCCAGCTCTGGGGTAAATCCTGGCCTTGTCCATTTCCAGCTAGAAGACTGTGTTGTCATGAGTATGCATAAGATCATACACGTAAAATGCTTAGAAGAGTACTTGGCATGGAGAAAACAGTAGGTTATGTCTCATTCCTAGCACACCCAAGAGTATGCTTTGAAAGATTTTCCTTTAGTAGTATATACAATTTATCATGCACACTCCAAAACGTTTATAACAACAACCATATAATATATAAATTTCATGTTTAAAGATCTTCAAGTGAGAACTGAGACACACCCACAAAATCCCAAACCCAGACCTGCTAATGTAGAAATCCCACCAATTTAATCTCACCGCTAACTTATGTCACTGGGCCTTTCTCATAAGTCAGAAACTCATTTTAACCAAATGCTGATCACTCAGAAGCAGAAGGACCAGAGAGGTGGTTTCTGTGTGAGGCCATTTCCTCATCCCAGGACTCCAGAATCCGGTACCTTTTTTTTCAGGGCTGCCTTCCCAGGCCTCAGACACTCCAGGCTCAGCTGTGCGTTAGCACGCTTCATCAGCTCCATGCAGCTGTCTATCAAATCGGCTAAGAGGCAAAGCCAAAGCAAAGGATATTCCCAGTCAGTTAAAACCACACGTATCAATCACCTTCTCAAAAAATAGCATCTTACATTTCTGATCAACTTTATGTTAGTATTTTCAATGAGAGATTAGTGAACCAGAGTAGAAAAAATGTAAGAGAACTAAAATGTGAAAGCCTACCTTGTTTCAACTTAGGACAATACTCCCAATATCTCAGTTACATTTTGAGGAATGCATAATTTGCTGCAGTAGCAAATCACAATGGAAACGAATAGAATTGATATTGCTGTTGCTGTTTCAATTCTTAAGATCGGTGTTCCCTGATTCCAGATGAGAAATTCCAATATTCCACAGGGGAAATTTATATAAAGATATAGGATCATCTAATGCAACTGTTATTACTATCAAAACTATGTTCTTTTTGCAGGTATGCAACATGTGCTTAATCATTACGAAACTGAGTGATTTTTTTAAGCCTCTATAATATTTATATATTATCTAGACTAGCAATCACTGCACAAAAATAATGAACACTTATCTTTTTATTTCAAAGGTAATCCATGTCTAACTACTACTTCTGGCAACCCTGAGAACATTTCACATTTGAGTCCCAAGGAAATTACAACAAACACGCAGTGAAGTACATGCACTGAACACATGCCAGAAGCGCCCGCGGGCTGCATCAGGAGGCTCACCTTTCAGAGCGTGCTGCTGCGCCCTCCTACTGACAGCCAGCAGTGACATCAGCGCGTTTGCGGCGACGCTTTTCAGGTGATCTCTGCTGGATCTCCCTTCATAGCACTGCAGAGAATGCACAGCAAGCCGCCATGAAGGAACGCTCAATCGGGAGCAAGACTTTTGAATAAGACATGTGTGCTATTTAAAAGGCATGGCTAGGTTTCAGCTCATACAGGAAATGCACTGGAATCTGATAAATCACTAAAATTTATATGCATTTACAAGGGTTGTCCAGAAAGTATCCAGCCACGTACTATGAAAAACAGAGGCATTTACAGCTAGATTTTTTCCAGACAGCCCTCGTATGTATAACTTATTTAAAAGGGCCCTTGGAAAATTACTGAACAGGAGAACTGTCATCAAATTCCTTTCTTCTTCTTGAGACACATGACCTTCCTTCAATTTCCACCCAATACATACCTGTAACTCAGGTGACGTGGTTCTGTTCATCTTTCATGTCTATGATAACACTGACCTATCATATAACACATTTTTCAAAAAACATTACTTCCTAATGTTTTACTCTTCCATAAAGAAAAATGACTTGCAATACTGAAAATACTAATATATTTCATTTATACATTTGAATTTCACTTCAAAATTTCTTCGTTATAAAAATTCCCAATGTCACAAGAGTAGAGAAAACAGAATAGCAAACTCCCATACGCTCTCTTTTTAAAAATATTTGGCTGAAATATTTTAAAGTACATATTAGCATAAAATGGCAAACTCCAGTATGCATATCCACAAAGGCCACTGTCACACCTAACATACCGGTAATTAACAATCATTTCTTGGTATTAACTAATTCTGAGTCCAAATTCAGATTTTCTCTTTTGTCTCAAAAATGTTTTCTCACAGTTGGCTTATGGAATCAGGGAGCAAGGAAACCCTCACATCACTGGGGCTATTCTCACACTGTAGCTGCTGAATAACCCAGGCCAGTCAGTCCACAGGAGGCCCCATGTCCTGGATCTGTCCTGTTTGCTTCCTTGTGATGATTCCGGATTGTCTTTTCTCCTATATTTCCCATTTCCTGCATGTCTTAGCTCTAAAGGCTTGACTGGTTCTGGTTTCAGGTGAAATGTTCTGTGGTAAGTCTCATGTGGATATACACATACATTTTTATTACAATTTCAAAGGCTTCATATATTCGCTTCAAATTCTAGAAGTTTATCACTTGATTTATAATAGATACAATTGAAATGTTATAACTTTTCCATCTACAGTAAATTTCAAAACGATCCAGCTTTATACTATCAACTAAAATGAAGCGTAAGTAACACAATTTTACACAAAATATAACACAGCATATTTACAACCCCACTTACAATGCTGGCTGATATTTGGCAATGGGACCCAGAGCAGCCTCCAGAGTGGGGCCTCCCAGCCCTCCTACCAGGAACAGCGATTCCAACCTCAATCTCTCAGCCTGCTGCCTCCTACCAGGCATGTCCCTATCTGGGCAATATGTGAGACATTAAACGCCCAGGCCATGAAGAAGTGAATAAGAAGCAGGGAAGTATTACGGAATGATGAATATATTTGGAGTATAATCCTCATAGTAAACTATAAGAATCCCAGTAAGTCTACACTTAATCTTTACCATTAACAAGTAATTGCTCTCATATACTTATTGAATGTACATATATTAGCAATTTGAGAAAAAAACAAATTGATCTCATTGAATGCTACTACTCATCTACTATCTGCAACAATGAGGGTGGTGGGGGGAGAGATAAGACTTGTAGGAAAGTTTTGCACACAGGTGTGTCTTTTATCCCATGGTGAAATCTCATGAGAATGGCACAAGTGGGATTAAATACGTGCACACGCACACATTTAGAAACCAGAAAGCAGATAGGTGAAGAGCAAATGTGTTCGTGGACTGAGAACCTTGAAATCCCTACGAGTGTGGCACCACCACAGCCTGGACACTGAATTGCCAGGGGTCGAGGAGGTTTAGCACCAGGTACCCTGGAGGCGACAGTGACAGAAGACTGACAACTCTCTGCAAAGAGCTAGATGACCAGATTCTACACCACCCCCAAGTCCTGGGCAACCACATCACTTTTCCTCATTTAAAATTACTGCAGGTTTAGTGTCTGCACAGGATGAATTAGAAGGATTCGAAGCCAGCAGATTAGGTTCACTTGAGGATGAGGGCATCCTAGTGCAAACAGGAAGGATTAAATGCAATTGTGCTGATTAAGTGCTAAGACCCAACCCTTTTCTCCTGCTTTGCCATGGGCACTGGACAATAGGGTCCTCAACCCCACTCAATAAGACAGAGTCACAAAATGACCCCGTCAAGTCACCCCCGTCAAGTCACCTCACACAGTACAGCTGCCAGTGACAAGCTCCACTTGGAGGCTCAAGGCTGTAGATCTGCTTTAAGTCTCCCAGTTTCAAATCCAGCAGACAACCAAGGTTACTAGAACCAGAGAGGAGCCCTTGATGAGAAAACAGGAACAAAAGTAGAGAAAAAAGAGGAGCGTTTCTAGGAAGAAAACTTAATAGGAGTTACAAAATACAGAGCACACCAAGTAGAGGGAATGTCAGATAATTATGGTGGAAAGAACCCCCAAAGAGCCAGCACAAGGGATCAAAGAGACCCATACCCAGGTACTTCATCGGGAAATCGGGAAAATGGAGAGCACTAGCAACTAAAAAAGGATTCTAAAAACTCCCAGGAGACGGACACCAGGAAGCCTAATGGCTTCAGAATTCTCTGCAGTAACGAGAAGGTGAAGGGAACAGACAATGGCTCCTAAGTTCTGAAGTGAATGATTTCCACTCTGGAGCTCTCACCTGAGCCAACTCTAAACTAGATGTAAGGGCAGACAGACGTTCAGCTGGCTCCATCTCAAGAAGCCTCCCATGCAGCCTGTGTCTGGAAGCTGCTGGAGGACAGACTCCCCCAAACGGAGGGCATGGGCCATGGGACACAGGAGACCACAAAAAACAGTAGAGCAGTAAAGCAGTTACCGGGGAGAAGGTGACAGAGACCCCGGGTGACAGTGGGCACCAAGCAGGTGGGAGGAACTGGGACTAATTTATTCCAGAAGATGAAGCTGATAAAATTCTGACATTTCAAAATATACTGAGAGGGCAGTCGGTTTCCACCAAAGAAGGTGGAACTCATCAGTGATAACAGAAAACCCAGTAAATTAAAAAAATAATGCAATTACCTCTAAGGAAAAAGAAAGCCGTGCAGGGAAAGAAAGGTGAACATCACCACACAGTCTAACCGTGCATGCTGCTCTCACCGATTTCATACCACACGCTACGTAACCTCCAGTCAATGGGACGATATAGAATCCTGGGGGCAGGAGAGGAAAACCACTGTGGCTGGTAAGTGGGTGGGGGGTGGAAAGAGAATTACAGTCTCATTTTCCACAGCAGGAAGCCAATAGATAATGTCCAAAGCTGAGAAACCAAGCAGCGGAACCACAAGCACGCTATTCAAAGACACAGAAGGGTAATTGAGAAGCAATAGGCAAAAGGAGGTGGAAGCAGTCTAAGATGGGGATGAGACAGGAAGGCACAAGGAGCCTACTCTGAGAATTTAAAAAAAAAAAAGGAAAACTGGCATTCTAAAATGTATACATGATAAAACTGACTGAAAGCCCCCAACTGAAAACAAACAGAAAAGAAACAGGACTAACCTATAGTAAGTCCACACACTTTCTAATATACACTGGGGTCAGAGTACAGGATTTAATTCCTGTGGTTTCCCACGGAGCACCCACAGAAGACTGGAAACCACTTCTGAGTGTCAGTGCATGAAGTGGGGCAACGTGGCCAGCAGAGAAGCCTGGAGGCAGTAGGTGGAGCTAAGGCCCCATGTCCAATAATCAACTAGCCAGGAGGAGGCACCAAGAAAGTAGATCAGGAGGCTGCAGAGGAAGAAAGAAGATGTCTTTGTGTTCACCCAGAGCACAGAGAAAATAAGAAGGCCCCATGTAATTTAAATGTTACCCTCTTTTTAGATCTAATCCCTTCTGTACAATTAGTGAACTTGGAATTCTATGTCAAGCCTTTTTGCTTTCTTTCCAAAGGGTACTAATATAAAGAGGCTTTTGAATTACAATAAACATTCATTAACACAGTAGCATCTCATACAAACTTTATCTCTTGACAGTTTTACTCTTAAATTTTAGCACTCACTAAATACTAAAGCAAAAATATGCCTCCTAAAATGTGACATCAGGGTTTGTTTCCTTGCATTACTATCATTAAATATTAGATAAAATATAATGAGTAAAAATAATCCAACATCTCGATTACAGACAAAACTATCATGATAGAATGTTTATTAGCCTTGTTATCTCTATGTATTTACAAGTGAACCATACTGAATATCTCACTAGGGAAGGCAAAATCTCCACTAAGTCAAGTGTATTCAATATTTTATGGTCAAAACACAGCTAATAGTTTCTCAGAGAATATTCAAACCCAGAAACTGCCTCAAAACAGAATTATGAAAAAATAAAATTACACATTTAAGATATAAATATCAAAAGCAAACTTTCCAAATGTATCCCCTGCAGAATGCTGTTGTAAAGCAGCCGTCTGAAGGAGTCTGTGCTAAGACACTTTAATTGAAGTTACCGTGTAATAATTTATTAGGAGGCTGGAGAATTCTGGAGCCAGCTGAAACCTAGCAATAACGCAATACAATCCTCTCATTTTTGCATCTATCTGTAAGAACGGAATCAGACGAGATTAAGTGATATATGTAAGGACACACATCTACTGTACCTTTTTTTAGCACATTTTACAGAGAATTGAAATATGCCTTTGAAGGGTACCAACTTTAGAATACTATCTCTTCTGATAAGTTAAAGACTGTAGTCTACTTTGCTTCATATAACACCTGGTACAACCCACAGCCTATCTACATGGATGTGTATTAAGAAACATTTATTATACTGTGTTGCTGTTTAATGTATTCTAATATTTTAATTCACATATCATGTTTATATACAGCAGAGCAAAGAAAACATAGTGTTCGCTGCTTATATGCTCATTAATAAATACCATGTTTTACCTTAGGCATCCATTTTCTCCCAAGTCTCTCCAATTCCTGTCTTTACTTTATCGTAAACTTGCCTGGTTCTAACAAACATTAGATGTTACAGTCTACAGTTTACATGAACAAGAAGTATATGATTCATTGGGAAACACAGTTTAAATAATTGGCTAATGTATCCACATCCACACAGAATACTTTGTATCTTTTGTAATTTGGAATAAATGGAGAGGAAAATTAGCTAGTCATTAAGAAAATCGCTGAGATGTCCCGTGGCTCATTTTCCTTGGCCAAGGAAGGTAACAGAGAAAGATTACAGACAATAACTTTTATAATATTACAAAATATTAGGTAAAAATAGGGCTTGGTAAACATAACAAATTCCTGCGGCTGTTTTACCTACGGACACTATTTTAATCTGCTTCGTCATTCCTACACAGACCGCATGGATCACAAGCCTACCTGCGGTTCCGTGACATGGATGCCACCACCACCAAGAGCACAAGAGCTGGGAAACACGCGGTCCTTTGGCCCGAGTGGAGACCTTTAACTCTTAGCAGGTCCGGGAGGACCGGCTGCAGGAGCAAGGTCACGGCCATGGTCAAGGCTCCCGGAGCTACTGGGCATTCTGGCCATGGCGGGGCAGGGCCCGGCATGGTGCCCTGAAGTGCCAGAAAGAAATGCACACGGTGGTGGGAGAGTCCCTGAGTCATTTAAGTACCCTGACGGAGAAAAGTTTCACATGGACAAGAACAGAGGCCCCTCCCGAGAAAGCATCCCACCAGAGCAGAATCGGAATCAGTATCACTTTGGGATCGAGGCTGCAGGACTTTTGTAAAAGTGTGACTCTGAGTTTTCTGCCTATAATCCTCTTTAAAGTGCAAACCAGGACACAGTCAGTCATTGGGACATAACGCCCGGTGTTCTGCCGGTGAATGAGATAATGGGACAGTGTCCGGTTTAGGTTCTAAACTGATCAAATAGGCATCAGGGCTTGGAAAGGGAGCATTTTCTCAAAAATGCTGAACTCTATGTACATCACACCTCAAATATCCATAGTTCATTTCTATAATTCAAATGTCACTGAGGTAAATATATTTTCAAAGATGTAAACTGTCTTTAAAATGGCAATGAATTATGAATTATACCTGCATTCCTGAAATATGCCCATTTGGTCATGACATGACACACTAGTTTGATAGACTGCTGGACTTGGATTACTGACCATTCATTTTGCATTTTCACATCATATTCTGGTCAATATCAGAGGGGGGACTGGAGAGGAGATGGTTAATTTAACATTACATGCCGTTCTATTGTTTAAATGGTCATAATGAGCACTAATTTTTAATGCAAATGACTGAAAAAATTTTTTTACAAGACCAAGACTGAAAGTAAAGTTTTAAAAAATTAAGAAATCATATACCTGAATAATTACTTCATTAAATCGTTCTAGAGCTGTCTGATTTTCCTGAGTTTTATCAAGAAGTGAAGCTATTGTTGGACTGTGGCATAAATTCATTTTATCCTTATCTTTCAGACACCTTTTTGCTTCTTCAGTCAAGAGAATGGATAGGAACTGTAGGCTGGCAGCACACAGGCTGGGGCATGTGTTAGACAAACCCACACATTTGCACAACAGATCTAGAAGAGAGAATAATGCCATATGTAAGTGTTTGAAAATTTCCTCAAAATAAGAGAAGTCAATCAGATTAATCTGAGTAATTTCTAATAAAGTAAAGCTACCGCTAGTTCAAGTATCACAAGAATAACTCTTGTTTAAAAGTAATTTAAACAGTACTAAAACAACATACTGAATCAAAGAATCTGTTGACATTTCATTTTCTTCTTTTTATGAGTTCTTTTTTATATGAATGTGTGTGGGCAAGTAGAAATGTGTGTGTGTGTGTGTGTGTGTGTGTGTATTACATACTGTCAACTAAGACCAAAATAAGAGGATTGTGTATAGACGAGTATCAATTCCTATGAAATCTCCTGGGATCTCCAACTTTTTTATTTTAATTTCAATACTAATCTAAAAAATAGATAATGTATTATACTCTGGATTATCTATATTACTACTGTATAAGTGTGCTGTTTCTGCTTTCAAACAAGTTGACGTCCAAGAGTACTTAAATCAGCACTCAGTGTGCATGGTTGCATGATACATGAGAGTGGGCTGATAAATTTGGCCTCCACCGTGATATTTTTTGTTACATTAGACATTTGGGTAGAGCCGGTTCTGTGTAGTCACGTGGTATCTCCCTCCATCACTCTTGACCTTGCACACACAGATGCTTAAATTTTTTCACCCAGTGCACACCAAAATGAAAGTGTTCAGACATTCAGTTTAAACAGTATGTTGTTATTGAATTATATACTGTATATTCAGTGTTAAAGTGGGAACTGTAGAAATAACCCTTTTAAAATGTCTGTTTTGAATTTGTACAAAAGTGACACTGAAAACCAAATGAGGTATTTGAGTAAAAACAACGAGAATGATATTCAACAAATTCATATAGCTATTTAACAGAAGATTGAAATTCAAGTGAATTATGAAATGTTCGTAAACGTGCAAGACCTATATCTATACCAAGCGGTAATTACTGTGGTTCAGGAGATGAAGAATGGAATTGGGAAGAAAAAGAAAACATCCCAAATATAAGACCATTTACCCAAATTACCGGTATAAACACTTCAGTTTTGTGAAGACTTGGAGCAAATCCTATCACTCTTTGTGTTCTGAAACAAGTGCTAAGTGATGGTTTTTTGAAATGATAACCACAGAAACAAATAGATAGGCTAATCAAAAGATAAAGGACCAGAACTCAAAAAAAGACAAGGAGTAGTTTCCAATAATAAGTGATGAAATGAAAGCATACCTTTCATTATGTATTATATAATGTCTCAGGTACAAAAATCTAAAATAGATATGTACTGATCAAAAAAGTAATATTAGAGATACTGGTACTTTCAAAAACTATGCCTTGCAAATGTTTCCTGGCTATATCACCTTTCCTTCACTTTGTAGACTATAAAACTGTATGTAGAGAAGAAAGAATACAAAAAGTGTGAAATATGGTCAATTATTTGAATAATAAGACTGGACGATTATATACTCCGGATGAAGATGTCTCCCTAGATGAGTCACTGATGAAATATAGAGGATGGCTGGGTTACATGCAATTTATAGCTACCAAATGTGACAGATTTGGAATCAAAGTCTATAAGTTATATGAATCTAATACTGGATATTGCATTGCAAAGGTTAAGTTGAAAAATAAATAGTATTTTTTGTTCTCATAGAATTTCATTTAATTCATATGGCAAGGAGTGAACTTCCTGTTGTGAGCACTGATTTAATTTAATCAAAAGAACATTTGCGGCATTACCTTAATTTTATTAATTTGATAGCACTGGTTTATAATTTTGTTGTTTTATTTTTACATTATTTTGGAGTCGTAATTGTGTAAGAATTATAACCATGAGTATTTCTTCCTAGATTTAGGTTACAGAAATTCTTACGTTCTTAAGGAACATTAGCAAAACAATGATCTCTAAATGGATACTATTTCTCCTTAGTTCAGATACCTAACAATTGTGTTTCCTGTTGAATGTGTATTTCCCCATAAATCTTACTTCAAAATTCCCATCCTGGTTACAAAATACATCATACATCTAATTTACAGAATGACCAAATCAGAAAATAACATGTGGAAAAGTCAATTGAATTAGTGACAACGTGGAAATTTAAAAACTCAATTTAGAAAACATTTAAACTAGTTGTTTTAAAAAGGTAACATAAATTTTATTTATAAACACTGCTTTAAAAAACGCTTCTTCCCATGCAAAAATTTAGAAGAAACTATAAAAAATTAAAGACATTTTTAAAAATAATCATTTGTTAAAAAAATAAGCATTTGTTTATTCTAGCAGGGAACTACACTATTGAAAACATCTTACAGAAATCACTACCTACACAAGCTCTCCTCATTTCTGTACTGTAAGAAAATCCTGTGTCTTAAGACAAGACCCTTGTTATCGTAACTTTCCACGTTGCCATGTACACAGCGTTTTATTCATGTACATTTACCCACTCACAGTGCACCCATGTGAGGGAACAGGCTGGTCTCTCCACCAACACAAGATCTATCTCATTGTTTTACAATCATGTCATCTCTATCTTCATAACCCCACAGGCTTTTCTTACCTGTTTTTACAGTATCTTGAAATATGTTCCAATTTTTCAAAAATGCACCTTTTGGGCTCTTCAAGAGCACTGCTAAATCTCAAAACAAGTACCTGGTTTCTCTTTCATATCCCATGCTGTAACTACTTAACTTTACAGAATATGTAACAAGGTCAATCTGGAAAATATCCAACCATGTAATATGAAAAATAGAGGCATTTATTGAAGAAAATAAAAGCTACCAGAAATATTGTACGCAGGGCAATGGCGCCTCAGTCCCCTTCGAGGTAGGCACCTTGAGACCTCACACAGTCCTCCCTGCGACCCTTCCACTGTTTAAAACTCTCTGCAGAATCTTGTGTTGGAATCGCCATCAGCTGCTTTGTGTGTTTATTATAAACACGACGACTACCCAGTACACATTTTCACTTGATAGCGTCTAACACCCACGCTGATGAGTACAGTGAAGAGGTCACTGTACATTCCAGTCCATTCTCCTTGGCTGCCAGGTTACATCGATGTCACACAATCCATTCTCGTTATGCTGACAATGGCTGGATTCTTTCTGGACAGACTTCGTATACATCATAAATAATGCTTTATTTTTGTTAGCAGAAAGCCCCCACGCCTGGGGAGAGTACCTTCTTACCGATCACGGGTGCCCAGTGCTTTGCCAGACCCACGGTAATGGACGGGAGAGAGGCGGCAGCAGCTTTCCTCAGAAGCGCGGCCAGAAGATTAAATAAATGTGTCCATGTCTGATAAAAGGCCGATATTAACTCTACATCTGTAACATTAATCAAAGCATTCCAAGTTATTAACACAAAGAAGAAAAAGAACCTGGTAAAATACAAAATTCACCAGATACTTCATTACACTTACAATAAGAGGTATGTACTTGTTAAATGAAGACAAACGTAATTCAGCATAATCCAAAATTCACTTCAATTTTCTTTTCTACTTCTTCTTAAAAAAATCACCCCTCCACCCTCCTATCAACAAATAAATGCACACTCACACATCTTCCTCTTGTTAAATCAATTTCAACGACAAACAGAAAGTGTAACAAATTGAATACTAAGCCTTGACTTCAGAACTACTCACTGGGCACATTGTAAAAACAAGTCACGTTTGTGCAGCCCCTACACAAGGAAAGCTTCTCCTATTTCCTTTATCCCCTCTAGCAGTTTGTGCAGAAATGAAAGGGAAAAACACAAGTGGAAAGGTCATGGCGGAAGAGAATTTCCTTGAAGAACCAGGAAGAGCATCGCCCCCTGAGGAAAACTGCTACGAAGGAGGACCTGCAGCTTTGCCTGTGGCTGCAGACACAGCACTTAACCTTCTCGGTAAGGACAACTTTGCCCTTCTCTCCGCTTGGCCAGTAGAAGCCAGAGGGCAGTCACTACCAGAGGATTGTCTTCTCCGACCATGCCACCCTCAACATCTCCAGCATTTGTCAAACTGCAACGCATGCAAACCTAAGGCTTCACCTCGGTGTCCTCAGCACCCATGAGGCATTGAAAAGCAGAGCCTTCCAGAAAGTTTAGATTACAGCAATTCTCAGAGTTTCTCAACCATTTTGCTATCAGCTCTATTAGAGCCTTTTTAGACAGATATTTTCTCATTACCATCCCCATGAAATGTTAATTCCACAGAAACTATATATGTTTGTGTACTATCTATATATCTGTATGTTACACATAAAAATGTATGAAGCTTACTGATTTTATTCAATACAGGCTTCAGAGGGCCAAATGAAATATTTAAGTTGGAAGCTACGTTAAAAATTAAAAAGCTATTAACATTTAATTTTATAACTATGCTTGCTGAATAACTGTTAATGTAATTTATTCATATATATTAAAATGTATCAAATTATATATGAAAATTACAAACTGTGTAAACATACTAAAAATATAATCAATTTTTAATAAAATTATTCAAAACTCTTACTTTGCCAGGAAAAATTTTAATGTCTTAAAAAGTATTTTAGTGAACATTTAACTTTTGCTAGATATTAGAAAATGACTTAATCATTTACTAAGATATATGTTCAGATATCATGGACATTTTTCTTTTCAGCACTTGACATAATTAATGATGGGTTACATACTTTTATATAATTAAATAATGAAACATATCCTATTTTTATATACTATTTTTATTTAATTCTTGGAGCCCAAGTCATACACAAAAGCAACAGACTCCACAAAAACACCCACCAGGCAGTGAGGGGCAGCTGAAAGGTGCAGGCCACCTCCTGCCATGAGACTCTGAGACCGAGCATTGACCCAAAAGCCCGCCTGCCACAGCCCTCATTTCGAGGCTGCTCATGCATATTTCTCATCCATCTTCCATGAGTTCAATGTCAGTGCTTCTCAAGTGATGCCCAGGAAATCACAGCACGAGAAATTAAACACTACAGAATAGATTTTATTAGGTAGAGTTGAGCATTGGAGGGCCACAAACCATTGTAATAGCTATTATAGGATGTTTTCCCCCAAGAATCAACTTTAGCTCCCTGGCGGGTGTTGTCCTTCTGGAGAACGCAGGGCCAAATCTAACTGATTAGCTTATACAGGACATCACTGCCACTTATAAAATTTCCAATAAGGAATTCCTGTGCTCCAGCACTGGGATCACTTTAAACACTGATGGACACTGAGGACTGGCTTTGCTTTTACTACCAGACCTAAAACCAAGTAAATCCATAAAATTCAAAGGACTAAATAAGAGTGAATTGATAGGCAAAGAGAATTACCAAATGATCAATTCCTTAATTAGAAAATATTTTAGACAACTATCAAGTTAATTTTGATAAAGATCCTACGTTGTTTTAATTTTCTACTACTAAGCTCTACATTCAACTTTTCATCAGTTTATTTTTCAGTAATTTCAGATGTTAGGAAATTTTTGATATTGTATACTATACTTGCTTATACTTGTTATTGCAAATGAGTTATTAGTTGGTCATCTGGTCTTAACCATTGTTTATAAGAATCATTAATACCTAAAACTCATTGTACTTTCTAATGTTACACATAGAACTTTACCCTCATTTAAAATGACAGCATGTGGATGGTCATTTATTATACTGCATACGTGTATTCACTTCAAATGGTCAACTGGAACCACTTACAATATCCAAACTACAAAACATACTATAAAACATTCCAAAATACTGACAAAGAGCGCAACATAAAATGTAACCCTGAAATGAATATCTGGAGCAGAGTAAGACACTTTTCCTCAGTATTATTTGAACTTCCAACCTAAACTTAAAACGTAAAGCTTACCTAATAGATCTTCGGTGGCTACAGTGAAAACCCCAATGATGTTTGTGGTGAGAGGTTTCAGAAGCTCCTCCTGGATCACAAGGTCAGTATCTACCAGTAAACAGGACTGCAGAAGTCTGAACAAAGAGGACAGGTATTCAAGGAGAAAGGACACCTGTTGGGAAAGGAGATCCAGTAAAACTAACATTACCACGTAAAAAGGCCATCTCAGAGACAAAGCATTTACTTCACTGTGCATTATAACCAGTTACTTTTTGTAACTTAAGTTAATAGAAAAGTTATTATTGTAATTAAAGACCTGAAATAAATACATAGCAGACCAAACATTATTTTTCTCATAAGTATGTCATTAATAGCCACATGAACAGCATCAACCATAATACCAAGCAAAGCAATATTTTCAAAGCCAAATTTTGAATTCCATTTAGAGAAAGAAAATTTTGTAAATGCTTATAGAAGTATTTTTTCAAGTAGCTATTTTATGGAATCAATATTCCATAATTTTGTAAAGAAAGAAAGATTAGGGGAAGCCGGGATGGCTCAGTGGGTTAAGTGCTCACTTTGCAGCCCTGGGGACTTAGGATCGAATCCCGGCCCCGGCCCGTGTGGACCCATATGCTGAGCTGAGGAGTGCCCCCAGTTCAGTTCTCACCTGGTGAGACCCCGGCCCAGTTCCTGCCCTGTGCAGCCCCGCACCCACCTGTGGAATGAAACTATGTGGAAAAACCAATGATGTGCAACTATCAAGAATGTTCTGAGATACCCCTTCTC
The DNA here is from genome assembly GCA_004027555.1 of Craseonycteris thonglongyai. Lineage (NCBI taxonomy): Eukaryota > Metazoa > Chordata > Mammalia > Chiroptera > Craseonycteridae > Craseonycteris > Craseonycteris thonglongyai. Next base: position 110,217 of record PVKE010000145.1, on the reverse strand, counting down.
TCTATCTCTGTCTCTGTATCTCTCTGTCAAAAACAATAAAAATAAATCTTAAAAAAAAAGAAGAAAGAAAGATTACAAAGTACTCTCCACAGTGCACAATTGGGTGGGGGGAAAAGCAGCCCAGTAGCCTAGTTAACTGCTACAAATAAAATGCAAATGGTTCAGTGCCCGCCCTCAACTTCCCCTCAGCATAAAAATGCTACTCTAAATTACATAAGAAAAATTCAATCTTTCCCACTACGACCAATGAAACCATCTGTAGAACGTTGCTTGATACTAATATAACACGTATTAACTGGCAAAAGTACTTTTAAAAGAAAATTCTCTGGATAATTAATAAAGAATGAGCTGTGATGTCTCATTTATCCAGTTTCTCCAGACAGTGAGCTAGTCCCTCTCTCTCTGTACACATGTGTGTACACACACACACACACACACACACACTTTTCCTCCCATCGCATTCTGCGGTTATGTGAGTCAGGGACTGTTTAGCATCTGCAGAGGGATACATGCCTCTACAATAAATGACCTCAGACTGTTTCAAAACAGTTCTGTAGGACTTCTGGTGCATATGTCCTCCCTCTTTATTTGGTGAGCCCAATTAAATGACATAAAAGTATTGGTGGTTTTACACGTCTCCTCTTAAGTAAAGTGCAAGCAGTATGTGAGACTCACTGTCCTGATCATTGTGAGCCTGTTTTGACCCCTTCATATTCTGCGCTATTGAACTTTCAGCAAGTCTGACCTCTGGATGTTTGAAGTGCTACCAGTCAGAGCCAAGAAGCAACACTGGAGAGAGAAGGGCTGAATTGTTAAGCATGCTTTTGTAAATTACCATAATGAAGATTTAACATTGATGCAGGAGTCCATAAAGTAGCTCTTTCTTTATGTTTGAAAGGTTTTTTTGAAGAAAACACCAATACCAACCCCACGCTGATGCGTGTGTGAACCTCTGCTAACTGAGCGGTCACCCAGCAGAAGTCCACTCACCCACTCGCCCCTGCCCACGCGCGTGGTCCTCGCCTGCTGGGGTCTCTGCTCCAACCTCATCCCCAGCAGCCCTTTTCTGAGCACCCTCAAAATCCACCCCCTCTCCCAGCTTTACCATCCTCGCTAACTTTTTCCATACCACTTGTCACCACCTAATAAAATACTTTCCACTCTCTTGACTGTCTCCCCCACCTAAGACCCAGACGTCATGCAGGCGGGGGGGGGGGGGGGGGGGGGGGGGGGGGGGGGAGGGTGTCTGCTCTGTTCAGAGGTAACACTAACCGACAACACAGTCTGCCAGAGCAGATGCTCCAGGATTTTTCTGGAATGCCCGATCTGCGATAAGAAAAGCAGCCCAGAAGCACTTAGTCTGCATCAGATCGGGTAGGACAATGGTTAAGACTGAGTAACGGAACCACCCTTTGTGGGCTGGAATCCTGGACCTGCCTCCTTACTGTGCGAGCAACCTGGACAAGTCACTCCCTTTATAAAAGGAGGCCATTGATGGTACCTCATGTGACTGTCCTGAGGAAGACACACATTAGTATTAATACAAGCGAGCACCCCCCCCTAAGTGTTAATGTTCTTCCTCACCCAGCCCATGAGTACAGGCGAGCACCTGACATGCGGGAGGCACCATGCCGGCCACTCAGGTTCCAATGGCACAAGATGCAGGCAAGGTCCCACCTTCATGGGCTCACTGTCCCTTCCGACCTCACCCCCGGCACAGCGTTCACTCCAGCCACTTTGACCCCCTTGCTGCGTCATGCATAAGCCAAAGAGGCCCACAGCCCGGGCCCCGCTCCGTCCCACAGGACTAGCCTGCCCACTTACTTCAGGTTAGGGCCCCACTGCCCTCTTCATCCCCGGCTGAGCACACTCAGGCGCAGGTGAGAGTGGGTGCCTGTCTGAAGGGCCCTCTCCTGCCCATCTGAGGTGGAAAACCCTCCCCTCCCAACTCTGCAGCATGTCCTGTGCCCTACGTTCTCCTCTCACATGTCTAAGACATCATCAGGTGTGCACGAATTTGCTCACCATCTGCTCTCCCAACCTGCGGGAAGCCTCTTTGCCTCACTCACTTAGGGAAGATCCTGGGACACATCAGGCCCTGGAGAAAGACTGTTGGCTGGCCACACAGGAAACTGGAGGGGCTGCCACTGTGCAAGTAAGCACAGTCACACAGGAAAACGCTGCACAGGACAAGTATTTCAAGGAAGAAGCGCATAGCATTACCCAACCTTGTACTGGGGGTCTGCCTTATTCAGAAAGCTCCAAAGCAAGACCCTGCTCTAGCTCACCTGTAATTCTCACCCCCCAAAAAATCGTGTTGCCCCTCTTAAAATCTGATTTTGAGATAACATTTCTATTAGCAACACTTACACAAGGAACTGTTAAGGCTTAGTTTACATACAGACTCTAGCTTTAGGCAAGAACCTAAAAATAAAATAATAAATACCTGAGAGAGAACAAAAATTAATGTATCTTCATAAACTGGGTTTTGAAAACACAGAACTTAGTCATTTAGTATTTTAACAACTCCAATGTAGGTGAAAAATGACAGAAATATCCTAAAATCATAGCAGAGGAGGGGCTACTATACAATGTCTCCTTTTCTAAATCTGGTGCTCAAGGATGTTCAGATGGTTGATTAAATATTTGTAGCTGGCTAATGACAGAATCGGGAATAGAATCTAGGTCTTCAAACCCCACTGCTCTTTTCTACCATCCAAAGATGTCTCATTAAAATGTTAAGTAAGCTATTTCAAATAAGCTCCTCACAACACATATATCCAGAGAGACTTCCACCCCTCTCCTGTGGTTAATATACCCTCATGTTTCTGCACTTAAGAGCACACAAACACAGAGACAGACGTGAGGCCAGAGGGAGCCGTGAGGCGCTCACCTGCGCCTGAGTGTGCTCAGCCGGGGATGACGAGGGCAGTGGGGCCCTAAGCTCCTGGACACACGTCTCTATGAGGGTGGCATCTGCAACACTGTGAAGGACAGAAAAAGAAAACCCTTTGGACGATCAGTAGGCTTCTTATTAAATCAGAATTTGAAGTCTGAATGTAACCTTGAACAAAATCAAGAGCAAGCATTTTTATAAATAAAGCCAACAAATGTTTATGAAAAGGTATCCTACCATATTTTCCAACGCTGGGAAAAATCTTATCAGATAAATGTGAGACGTAAGGAATTCTGAAGAAAAATATCTAACGAAACCTATCAAAAGCATCAGTTTTAAGCCTCAGACTAAACCCCATTAAGTAGGTATTATCAACGACACTCCAGAGATTAAAGTTAACTTTCCCAAGATGGCAATGCCAATGAGTGAATGACTTACAATGAGACTGAACATTGGACTGGATTCAATATCTAAGGCCTTTTTTACTATACCATGTAACCAATTACAAAATCAGAGTTATGTCAGAAGCTTATTAGTATTAGATCAGTGAAAGAACCAAATCATGATTTCCCTACATTTTAGCAAAATACTTTGTAATAAAAACTTCAGTCTCCCATAACTAAGTAACGCCAAATGAATTCTAAAAATGATTTTTCAACCCATGGACATTATTCTGATATGACCACTGGGGAGATAAATCTCCAAACTCCTTCAATTCCATTTAGAATGACCGAGGGGACTGAAGGGTCCTTAAGTATGGAGGAGGACAGATAAGGTTTATAACCTCTGAATTTTGTAACAATAAGGCCTTAACAGTCATCACATAACTAGCCAGTATGAGCAGTTTAGCTGATCTAAGAGAGAAGCCATCAAGACCACGCTGCCCAAAGCAACAACCTGCTGTTGAACGAGCCTAAAAGCAGCTCACAGCCAGCCCAGTCGCATGAAGTCTCCATGGAGTTGTGTCTGGGGCCTGTGTGGCGCAGCTCCATATCACGCCTCACGGGGAGAATTCACCTCTTACCTGCAGAGCAGCTCCACGAGCCGAGCTTGTTGCAAAGCATTCGCAGTGTCCCTTGGCGCCACCACCAAGAGGCTGTCTAAGAGGGTGCACACGGCTGAGAGAAGAGGGGGGGTGACCAGCACACAGTGTCTGGGCAGAGGAGCAGCGAGAGATGGGTCATGCGGGAGCCCTGGTGATGCAGTATCGTGCTGACCTGTCACTGAAGATAAGCAGACACTCATCACTGTTCTGTGACCTCGAGTTTACGTGAATATTCAGATGCTCTGATCATCAGAGGCAAGGTCTTAAGCATGCCCAAATGCCCAGGTGCTGGGCTATGTCAGCCCTGAGGCCAGGCGCCAGACATACCCTCCTCCACTGTGTGTGTGTGCGCGTGTGCGTGTGCGTGTGCGTGCGCACCTCACACCAGGCCTGGTTGGGGGTCACGGCGACTGTGCTCAGGTATGGGCACATGTTACCCCCAAGTGAGTTTTGGGAAAATGTTCTGTTTTCAGACCCTCTAGATTCTAGAACTGAAATTATGGGATCATGGGCCTTTCCTAGAAGACTCAGGGGACTACTCACAAGAACACTAATCTGCTCATGAACTTCACCTACCTTCAGGACCCTCACTCATGTCTTTTGTAAATACTAGATTTTGAATAAATTCAGACTTACAAAAGTACAAAGAATTCCCATATACCTTCACCCAAATACCTAAATATTAATATTTTCCCCTATTTTAGCCACCTACCTTCCTACCTCCTTATGAACTATCTATAAATTACAAATTAATGCCCCTTTTTCCCTAAATTAATTTTCTAGGTAGGAACTCTGTCTTTTATAATCACAGTACAGTTATCAAAACTAGGAAATTAATACTGATGCAGTGGCGTTACCTAATCTATAGACCTATTCCATATGTTGCATATTGTCCCACTGATGTCCTTAGGAGCAGAGGAGGAAGTTCTTTTCTTTGTTCGGATCCAGTTCAGGACCACTCCTGCACTTAGCTGTCAGGTCTCTCTGGGTTCTAAGCTGCAAGGGCTCCTCAGTCGTGCTCTGTCATACAGGAGCCTGACTTTCTGGGAGGAACACCGGCAGCCTCCCTGTAGAGCAGCCACTGTTTGGTGCTTCCTCGTGGTTAGATTTTAGGACATCCCATCAGGAGAAGCGCAGCTCCTAATCCGCCCTGTTCATTACTGGTGGCGGTAACTGTGACCATTTGATCAAGGTGGTATCTACTATGTTTCTCCCTCATAAAGTGATTGTTTCCCCCTCTATAATTAATCCCTTTGAGGAGGCACTTTGGAACTACATATATATCATCAAGAAAGATTTGATATTTGAAACCAAATCAAATGGAGAAAATTAAATTTAGGTAATTCCACAGAAATAGTTCAAATAGATTTAAGGAAAACATTCAAATACTATTCACAAAATATGCATTACATGTCCTCAGCATTTCGAGGGCAAACATAAAGAAGGAAAGAATACCCGTTAAAAGGGAAGAGCACAGCATTGAAAAAATTCACTCATTCAATACATTCAACATAGCTTTTATATTTTATCTGGAGAGAATTACCCAGTTATTTATATGTATAGTATTCAAATATATTAACATTTTTATTTTGTGATGAGTCAACTTTGTAAATCAAATGTAGCTTTTATAGATCATGACAGACCCTGTTAAAGGTTTTCTTATAAAATACAAAAAATTTTCTCTTTTATAAAAGTTAGAAACTAAATTTAAAAGTGAACAGTTGGATGTCTAAAGTGGTTCCTATGTACACGCAAGAGAAAATGCTTGTTAATCCTGTTTTAAATCGCTTTGGGACATGATGATTCCCAAGTTAATCAAGAATTAACAGAACAAGATATAAAAGGAGTAACCAGTTTCACTGGGAAATCTTGCTAGATGTTCCAACTGAGAGAACTAAAATCTCATTATCACTAAAAAAAAATCACATCTTAATACTGTTGTAAAGAGATGGAATTCAGAACGATCTCTAACATCAGTACGGAAACTGCTTCAGGCTTAAGGCTTACTGACAACATATATTTCATGTTTTCCAGCACTGTTTAAAGAGCCATGCTAGGTACCACAAGGCTGAAAGGCCTTTCATTTGTTTTTAATCAAATACACACACTGAAATGACGGGCAATCAGTAAAACTGTGCATGAATATATATTCTAAGCATAATCCTTGGAAATAAAATAAATCCAAGAGTAATAAAACAAAAACCTACATATATCTATGTCCACAAATATCTGCACATAAATGTTTGTAGATTATTCATAATAGCCAAAAAGTAAAAAAAAACAAAACACAAACGCCAATTGTCCATCGGGTACGGTAAATGGCATGTGGTATATCCATATAGCAGAATATAACTTAGCAGTAAAAAAAAAAATAAATTGAAGTACTGATATGTGTGTGCTACAACATGGATGAATCTTGAAAATCTTATGTTAAATGAAAGAAGCCAGATGCAAAAGATATTATTCCATTTATAGAAAATGTCCTAAACAGGCAAATATATAAAGAGGAAAAGTAGATCAGTGACCGCCTGGGGCTGAGGAGAGGAGGGGAGATGAGGAGTGACTGCTAACCAGGGTATAGAGCTTCCTTTCGGGTGATGAAAATGTTCTGAAATTGATTGTGGGGATGGATTCACAACCCTGGGGGCACACAAATTATCCATGAAGTGTGAACTTAAAATGGGTGAATTATATGGTGACTTATCTCACTAAAGCTGTTCAAAAAAGAGTAGTCTAACATGCTTTTAGAGATAAACATTCATGAAATTCATTATCAAATTTCATTTCATGCTCTGTGTGCTTAGCTATTTAAACAATCTGAGTTGTTCCTTTTGTTCTTAAGAGAATTGAGTAAGGACTTTCTACAATTAAACCTTTGTATACTGTCAATGTAAATTACTAACAAACAAAATGGGATATTGTGTTTAGGATGGTACAGAAAAAATATTGTAATGAAAATTCAGAGTTAAATCTTAATGAAACAAGTATTTCTAAAGTTTTAGAAAGCACTTTCTCTGCAGATGCTTATACTTCAGTGTTTAAAATTACCTTCCTTTTAGATAGTATATTCCTTACAGGTTACAAATTTAATGCAAGTTGTAACTTTCAAATATGTGTGTGTGTTTACATATCTGGAAGCATAACAGAATTGGAAGCAGTCCCTAATGCAAAGTATAAAATTTACATATTGCCATTAATAAAAATAAATCCTAGGCTACTCATCATGCATTTGTAATAAAAGACTGAATACATTTATGTGCTTTAAAATGGAAGCACCACCTTTGAAAAGTACTTAGGATCAGATTCTCTTCACTTTCAAGCACACTACAGTGGTAAATTGAAGTGCTTTCCCAAAAGAGGGGAATAAATGACATTAACTAAAATCCATCCATTCCCTAATTCCAACACCAAATGTCTATGCTTAACTGATTAAGAACCATACGGCAATCAGATTTATCTGATGGCCAAATTCCCATTTATTAGTTAAAAGTATTTGTTTTGTTACTTTCTGATATATTAATATTTATTCTAATTTATTCTATCATGTTCTGTGACATTTCATTTTGTTCTTATCTAGACATTTTGTTCTGCAACTTATTTAATTTCATTCTTATCAGGACACTGACTTTCAAACTATCTGCACCAACATGTCTTTTTTTTTTTTTTGAGAGTAAAATGTCTTCCTGGAAGGATACCTGGAGCGACAAGCTGATCACATGAGGCCTCAGCAAGCGGAGCTGCCGATGGCACCCGCGGGGAAGATTCAGCACTTGCAGATGAAGCAGCCACCTAGGACCAGCAAGAAAAGTACTTCACTCATAGCAGGCATTCAGGGTTACCCAGAAAAGGAAATGCAGGCAGTTATACACAAGAAAGACATCCTTAAACTGATCATTTATAGCAAAACCACATGGGTTAATCTATCTGGGAAACATTCCATATCTTGAGAGTTCTATCAGATTTGCTAATTGGCATTTTCTGCTGCTGCTTATAGGACCTGCTACAGTGTATGCAAAGCAGTAACTTAAAAAAGTGATGGTCTGACTCAAAGCCCATAAGGATGTTAAGGTCCCAATAAGGCCCATTTTTTCTTATTACCCAAATGTTGAAGGGCTAAAATATACTACTTTAACTATCGTTCCCTGTGTTCCTGAGAGATTTTGCATTTGCTTTTTTTATGAACTTAATTTATTCGTTTTATTTATTCATCTACTCATTCATTCATTTTTAGGTTCCACATATAAGAGACATCACATGGTATTTGTCTTTCTGTGGCTGACTTATTTCATTAGCATAACACCCTCTCAGTCCATCTATGCTGCTGCAGATAGCAAGACTATTTTTAGGGCTGAATAACATTCCATTGTACATATCTACCACCTTTTCTTTATTCATCCATGCCTCCATGGACATTTAGGTTGTTTCCATTTCTTGGCTACTGTAAATAATGTGGCAATGAACATGGGGGTGCATATATCTTTTCAAGATAATGTTTGCATTTTCTTTAAATTTCTTGCAGTTCTTGACTTCATAAAAGTTGTGTTTTTTTTTAATATATATTTTATTTATTTTTTATTTTGACAGGAGAGAAAGAGGGAGAGATACAGAAACAGAGAGAGAACTGAACTAGGGGAGCTCCCAGTTCAGCACATGGTTCCGCACGGGCCGGGGCCAGGATTCGATCCTCGTTCCCCGGCGCTGCAAAGTGAGCGCCCAACCCACTGAGCCATCCCGGCTTCCCCACATAAAAGTTTTTTAAAGCTTCAAATGGCAAGCCCAAATTTTAACAGTGCCTATGAAAAAATTAACAGAAGTATTAAAAAATGTTACTCTACTTCTCCCCATGTCACAAAAGAACTATTTTTTAAAAATAATTGAGCAATATATTGATACTGTTTCAAAATACATTTTTAAAAACATTAACGTAACAGAAAATCTGCAGAAGGCAAACACAATTCCACTACAGGTTGATAGATGAGCAGACTGTGTAGCCTCCTAAAACTGCGAAAGGCCAAGCTGATGAGTTTGGTACCTCCTATGTGAAAAACAGCTTATCTGGAGGCGTCAGATACCTCTTTTCCATACCATCGAGACAGCATGAACTACAAACACATGCATAAGGCCCATGTCAGTGCCTGCACACAACACAAGCGGACAACTGACCTTGTGAATCAACCCTACCGCAAACTCAGATACTAAACAGCTCATAATATTTGCATATTGATTGCATATTTATCCTAATACTTAAAATAGGGTCTCTGAGACTTGATAGGATAGAATGAAAGCAAAAAACCAAGGTCATTTTCATTTGCAGTTTCTAATAGCAAAAATATAAATTTGAAGAAAATGGCAGATGAAATTAACATACAGGCTTTTAAAATCCCCCTTTCAACATAAGATCTTAATCACCTCTCACCACTTAAAGAATGACATTAAAATAACAAGATATGAGTGATAGAAAGTTGTAGCCAAAAAAAAAAAAAAAAAGATTAGCTAAGTTCCTAATGTCATCTAAAAAGTAAACCTAAATTTCAACCTAAATAAAAACTCATAAACAAGCATGTATTATATGCCTTATTTATGTAATATTTGATCCACATAATAGGAAAAAAAAAACTATTTCTTTAAAACTTATATTTCCTTACAATCGGCTGTAAGAATTATATACAAAGAATATCGCTGTCAAGAAACACACAGATAAGTTTACAGTCTGTGATGACAATAATCATACACCAAGACTGATACCACAAACTATGTAGGAGCTAATACACTTGGCTCTGGCCACCCAAACTCCTTTGGTTATATTAAGAAATTTAAGAAGACAATGGTGCTGGAATCCACTATCTTTTCTGTGAACATCTTTCCAACTGACAAATACTCAAGCAGTCCTCACTACTGACAAAAATTGAGATGGCATCCAATGCAGGAAAAGAAGATCCTAAGGGCCCACTAAATACATGCTTCATTAAAGGAAAGCAAAGTTTTGATTTGTGACCAAAGGTCAGGCATTAATAAAAGTGGTGATTTTCCTCAGTACATTCCCAGGAAGGAATACACAAATTTAAGAAACATGATTTTACAAAGCACCTACCTAATAGTTGTATTATAACTTAAGCCAATATGGTGTAGATACCATAAGAACTTCTACAATTACCGGTATATGGTAATACACTGTGTTTTAAAAGTTGATTACAGGTAATTTATATTTTTTACAAGCCACCTATATTTTTTAAATTTGCTATATTAGTATATTTTAATCAAACAAAAAAGTATTTAAATTGCTCTAGTTCTATGCTCAAGTCCTTGCTTATTTGAAAATAATCTTCAATGGCTACTAATTTCACTATATTTACTAGTATGCATGTGTATCTGAATATGTTACTTATCATCTTCGAATCTACATGATAGTCATTTTTGAAATCCAAGTCTTAGCTGTCCAAAGGTGGAGGTTCGTGAGTGTCCAAGGCAGCAGCTGAAAGGCCTGACCTAGTCCAGGTCCTCCTTGGAGATTAGGACCCCAAGTAAGAAGCGTGCCCATGTATGGACTCTAATTAGGACTCTGAGAGAAGGGCTGTAATCACAACAGCACAACCCACTCAAGTCAGAGGACGTCCTCAGATAACCCTGCAGCATGCAGAGTAGCCTATTGGAGAGGCTATGCTTCTTTTTTCCCTCCTCTCCTGTTTCCATGGAGAAACTTCAGCTAGGCTGAGAGGTCCAGCTTCCTTACCAGGTGGAGGAGGTGGGAGTTGACTTAGCTTAGGAGCAAACTTGAGCATGTTCAGTCATCCCTCCCTTTCCCCACAGTGAAGGACACACATTCTCATTTGCTCTCTACCCTCCAGCAAGTCTGAAGCCCCAAGAGGGAGACCAGGCCTGTCCTCCTGTAACAGTGAGTCTAATTGCTGCCAACACTTGCTCTATTCATTAAAATGGCCTCAGTGCAAAACCACAATCTAGATTTTTTCACTCTTTTTCATATCTGCCATATGACACATCCTGCGATTTTCAATTTACATTCCCTGACCCAGACAAATGAGGCTGGGTTTTCCTTGAATTGAAGTATATAATTCCGGCCTTATCAGCCCACGGTATTACAGAAGGCAATGGAAAGCCAGTTAGTGCAGACAGGCTGATGCTACTGAAAGTGCTGTCTTAAAACAGATTCAAATTTTTGCTTACAAAAAATAAGAACCTTTTCATGAATGTGTTTATAAACAGATTTGATAACTAAAGAAGGTTTCTAAATCATGCTTCATTGTAAGATAAGCAGTCACAATTTTAAGAGACTTGCTTTGAAATAGCAGGAAGTAGCAGCCATTTACCATATCAAAGTAGAATTTGAGTTCAAATTTTTTTCTTTCATATAAACAAACTACATCAAATGTTCAAAAACAATTTTCTTTATATTCTGCCTTACAGAGTTCACTAGATACTTTCAAATTTTTTCAAAATTAATTTAGAAATTGCTCATTTTATTTGCCAAAATGATTTCATAATACCTTTCTTCCTCTCTCATCAAAAGCAGTATTGGTGTCTAAAAAGGTTACTTGATTGTCTTTTTAATTAAAAGGGAACAAAGGAAGAAAATGAGGGTTTGTGGTATGAAAAAAAAGTTAAGATACAAATATCTTTAGAGCATGGCATATAGAGCTTCAGAGTGGGGGATTCACATGCTCATTATTGTGAACAATACCTTTCTCAATATTCCCAAGAGCAGAAAAACTGGCATACTCCAGTTTGTAATCATTAATTCTAACCAACTTAAGAACAAGAAGTTCAAAGCACTTTTTAAGTCTATAGATTCATGATTCAAATAAACTGCATACAATATTTAAAAAAGAAAGCTCAGAAAAACACTGAAAGAGGATGGGCAGGCCATCGAAGATTCTTGCCCGTCTGACGGTAAGGTCACTACATGCAGAGATTTGTCACCAGGACACAGCCCTGGGCCCTACGCTGAACCGCGTGTAACTGACGAGGACACATGTCCGTGAGCTCGTCCCGTCCCACCCCTCTGAGCTCTGTGATCTCGGGCCCATCACTGAATCCTCAGCACACAGCTTCTGCACGTGTGGACGGGCACTGCCCTCCACCCGCGCGGAGCGCTGAAGTCAGCGGGGGCCCGGCCCAGCCCTGCACACGTGCAGCAGCTACACCAGCTGCCAGCGCTGTTCTCCTCAGCTCCAAGGCCAAGGCGTCGGCCCTCTCCACACATCAAATCCAAAAGTACTTGCCCAAATTAAGAAAACGTATTCTAGTACAAATACAGAATAAGCCTCAAACCCACTTTACCTATTTCAGTTATAGTTCCTGCTTAATAAAGTTGCTGAAATCCAGTTCAGAATGTTTTTGTCTGTTTCTCTCAGTGTTTGCACCTGACAGAAATCTCTACAAATCTATAGTAACTTCATTTGGAAAGCTTCAAACACACCAGAGTACATTGTTACATTTGTTAAAGCTCATTGCATTGTACACGAACGATCTAGGCATTTCACTAAGTAAATTTTACCTTAATTAAAAAAAGTTAAATTGAATGTATCATGTTAAACAACACAGATAAAAGTAAATAAAATATTATTTGCTTTCTAATAATTATTTAAGCAATGACTATTTATAAAATAGGATGCACTATGCACATGGAATATAATAGAATGAATATCCTAGTCATACCTGCCATGTTCATTCTAATATCAGATACAAGAATTATATAAGAAAAAAAAAATTGAGGTAGCACTAACCATCGATATCTACATTAATAAAATCAACATTAAAGTTTTATATCAAAAACAAAACATTTGGGAAGCCAGGATGGCTCAGTGGGTTAAGCACTCACTTTGCAGCCCTGGGGACCAAGGATCGAATCCTGGCCCCAGCCCGTGTGGACCCACATGGTGAACTGGGGAGTACCCCCAGTTCAGTTCTCACCAGGGCGAGACCCCAGCCCAGTTCCTGCCCTGTGCAGCCCTGCCCACATGTGAAAAAACTGATGATGTGCAACTATGGAGACTGTTCTGGGCCCTCCCCCTTCTCTCAGTCTCTGTCTCTTTGTCAAAAACAACGAAGATAAATCTTAAAAAAAAAAAAAAGTATTTGTTCATTTTCATTGTTCCACAGCCTTGTGGCCTGTATCACCAACACTCAGAACTAGAACCTCACTTGATTTTCCTTTGAACTAAAATATACAGGTGCTTCGAGTCTGGATAATTCACAGGCAGGTGAAATTTATTTAGAGAACATCTCTTTCTTTCTCTCCACCGTCATGCAAACTCCCCAGGATTTCCTGGGGTCAACACTGGAGGTATGTGTACCCACTACACTGACCCCTAACCCCAAACTACTTTTCTCATAAAATGCCCGAGATCCATATTCTGAGAACTCAAGTGTGATTTCAGGAGAAAAACAATTGACCCCTGACCCCTCCCCTGAGGAGGGCATTCAGTTGCAGGAAGCCATCTCTGAAGAGGCTTACTTACAAGGGCAATGCCCCCAAGGTGACGATGACCTGCCTTACTCTACTTGTAATTTATAAAACATGCAAGTTCCAATCCTTTCAAAGCTTGCCAAACAAGAAATAGTCCTTAGATCAGACCACTTAAGTCCCTAATGTGGAATTAACAGCCTAGGATGAAAATGACCCAGCACAGGGAAGGAAAGGATGCAAATCTAAAGGTAGTGTTTCCTTTGAAAAACAAATTAGAAAACAAGCCAATCAACAAACTTCACCTTTTCTCAATTCTGGGAGATACACAAAATAATTATGTAAATAACTAGATAGGCGTATTGGGAAGATTTAACATCCATTCAACTGATACCTAAATTTGTAATTTCAATATTTTCTTATTTACAACTGAAAAAGTTTAGTTGGTCTGGGTACTGACAGTACAGGTTAGACATCATACTGGTGTAATAAATATTGTAAGTTCTTCAGATTTTTCTCCTGTTGGGACAAAGACATATAGTATCTCTGGCATGGAAAGGAAAATGCTGACAATGATAACTGGTATAATTAGACTATTTTATGAATGTCACCAATTTGGTGACTAAAAGCCACCACTACCAAAAGTATTCTTTTTGGAAACCACATAAAGAAAGAAGAGTTGACTATAAAAATTCTAATAGGTAATTAGAAATAGATAATTGAGAAAAATAAGCAGATCTCACTGGTATATTTCTAAAAGTATAATGACATTCTAACATAAACAAATTAAAGACTTTCACATTAATAGAGGTGCTTCTGTTTAATAATGATTACAATAAATAACATTTGCAAAGTTCTTCTTGGAAAATCTTGTATCCTAATCTATAATATGCTATTATAAAATAAATAAATAAATAAGCTTTTTTCTTTTTTAAGTTAAATCTTGTATAGGATAAATACAACTTAATATCTACAAAATACTAAGATAGCACAAGATTAATTGCAGCAATTACTATTTACTATGTACACTACTATAAGCAAAGAATTGAAGAATGTACAAAGATTTCCAGGTTAGTCAACAGTCCTTTAAACAAGCAGGTAATCTAAAAAGAATTACATTTAAGCACATATTAATGCTGTCCTTCTGTAAGTTAAATAACCAGCACTACAACTCCTTTGTGCATTGAATCATATCACTATTTCTCTTACTGAGACAAAGACCTATACTATTTCTAGCTTGCAAAGGAAAGCGGGACATCTAGTGGAACTGGAGAAATCGTTCTATTTTTCCAAATAAAGGCTCAAGCACTCAAAACTAAACATTCTATTGATAGAATATTCAAAAACTCTTCTGAGTCTAGAAAAAATAAAGACTCTTAAAACTGTAGCAAAAAGTACCAGTCTCTTGAGAAAATGTAGTAAGTGAATCTTATGAATGGCTGTATACTTATTATTCTCATACTATTTTTTGCTCCTAGAAGCAGGGGTGCCAAGCCTTTGCCTTCCTAATAGGTTCTACAACACAGAAACTATTTCCAAACACTTTGCACTTGAATGTAAAGTTTTTCAATTGATAAGTACTGATTTTGTATGTTTGTAAAACAAATGAATCTTAGTATCAGTTATTACTTTGAAACACTTAGTGTCTCAATCATTTCGGAACAAAGCAACTTACGAATGAAAAGAAAAAGGAAAATGAGACAATCACACATACATAACTTCAGGTGTTTCTGATTCAAGTATCTACAAATGTGTTTCTCAGTTTCACACCTAAGTCATTTATTTAAGTGGGAACCTTCACCAAATTGCCTTGTCCTTAAGCAAAATTACAGGGTAAACGAACATTACTAATCACACGGAATCTGTTCTCTTCTTCTACCACTGATAAACATTTTTAAACTTTTGAGTATTAAAAATGGTAGGAGAAAGGTTGAAAATTCATCTAAGAGGATATTCCGTGTGGCGAAGTGAGCAAGGCAGGCCCTAGTTCTGCAGAGCAGGGCTTCAAGTAGATCCCAGCCGTTAGACCCAAGCCCTCCGGTGTCCTATCCATTCTTCTCTCTCCACTAGGCAAACTCAAGTTGTGTCAGAGATTCCATACGCAGTACTCATGCATTCTTTGGAAGTACCATTGTCTCCGAGGTGGAGAGAGAACTTGGACCTTGATCTTGACTGGACATCCTAGATGGAGCCCTCCAAAACTTGAAGGAGTCATCTAAACCTGTGACGACAGGAAAACTGTCAACATGAACAGGCTCCTGGGTACTGTAGCAACAGAGAAAATACTCATTACATGAAAACAATCAAGAACTAAGGGAAGAGAGGGCTAAAGTAAGGTGACCAGATTTTAACATTGGTAAAGTGGGACACCATTGACCGGGGGGGGAGGGGGTTCTTGATTAAAAATTGGGTCTATCTCCTGCCGTTCCCTAGCTTGTCGGGCATTCTTTCCAAAAATCAGGATTTTTTTAAAACGCCGCGGGACAAATTGTTAAAAATAGGGACTGTCCTGCCAAAAGCGGGACGTCTGGTCACCTAAGGCTAGGGTCAATTTATACATAAAGCTTGTTTCACAAAACACTTAATGACAGAGTTGACTGTGCTTTAGCTAAATCTAATATGATTTTTCAAGAGCACCAGCTCCTTTAATGTGTGTAACAATCATACAGAGCTTGCTAGAACAGTTCCTGGGTCCTAATCCCAGAAATTCATTTCCCCATATCAGGACAGGCACATTAATGTTGCATTTCTAACAAGCTCACTGCAGATGTCAATGCTGGTAGTTCAAGGGCCATTTGAATAATGGACAAACAATTAAATGGGTCACCTTTCCTAGCAAGGACAGTTATTGAAAATGTTCAAAAACTTCATCAAATGTCATTTCCTCTTAAGGATCAGAAAAGTGAATTAGAAGTTTACACTTAAATATTTCAGAAACTCCATGTCTGCAATTTACTCTTAAATGATTCAGAAAAGCATATACATACATACATGTGCATACAAATAACTTTTATTTATATACATACACATGTGCATCCATACACATGGCACTGACAGGCAAATACAGTAAAATGTTAATGTCTGGAAATTCTTTATACTATTCATCTATCTACCTTTTCTGTCAGTGTGAAATAAAATCAAGATTTTTAAAAATTCACTTTAAAATTCAATTTTTTTATTATTAAATCATAAATTATATAAGACAATTTTTATTTATATGTGCTAAGATCTCATACTTATGAAATCCAAGAGAATCTACAAAAAGAAATTAAAAGGTTTCAGTAAGAGATTTTGACGAATGAGTAACATGCCAAATACAACTTAGCAAAACAATTAAAAATGTAGTAGGAAAAGATCTCATTCTTGATTGGTATAGTTCAAAACAATAATAGAAAAAAAAAAATAGAACTTTGCCGAAGGGCATGAAATGACATGAAACATTTATGATTTCAAAAATGGTTTCCAGGAAGACTTTCTAACACAGAAAAATGCTTAAGCAATGTTCAGTGAAAGGAGAGATTACAAAAATGTACGTAAGATGTGAACAAATTATGCAAAACAAACAAAAGCTATGCAGAGAAAGAAGACGGAAAGAAAATACACCTAATGTAACAAAGGTAATCTCTGGGTAGTGGAACTAGCGATGAATGTTTTCCTGTGTACTTGTCCTTATTTTGCAACAAACAAGATTTTTAACTGTTTAAAATGTACATTTAAAAACATATAAATGTAACGCACTTACCGTTTAAGTCACTGCCTTCTGAAGCTGCATCAAGAGCAGAACAAGTCAAACCAAACGTGTACCGCCCCACGTAGCAGCGCCGCACCATCCCACTCAAGTGCTCATAGAAGTGGCAGTGATACAGGAGCGCCTGGAGGGCTGGTTTCCCCGTGAGTGACAGGCCAGAGTCCTCATCGTGGACACAGGGGCCCTAAAGAAAGAGAGGGAGAGAAAAGGAGAGCATGACTTAGCACATGATTTCTTTTTCAGACCCAATGCATCCCCACATGCCCCGCCACGAAGCGACTGGGCCGCCCTGCCTGCCTCTGGCCTCTGCACTTAGCGGCCTGAGTGCGGGCATTGTTGCACAGCACACTGGGTCTTCACTGCCTAACAATCCACCTGGGGGCAGAGGGCTGGTCTATTCTATCTCTTGAGGGGTCATTTAAGTTTTTCTGTGAAATGGTACAGCTTTTAACCAAGTAATCATATACTTAAGCCACAAATACAGTAAGAGAAGTATTTTGCAACTGACACAGAACAGTATTACAATATCTGAAATAATGTCATCCAAGTGATTATATTCAAAATAATGTTTTCACCTCTCAATAAGCTAGCTAAAGGGAAAAGGTTCTTCTAGGCCCACATCAAAATCTCTTTGCCACTTCACTCCCCCCAAATTAACCAGATGAAGGAGACCACACGAGGCACATACACAGACGCTTTGCACAAGCCTTCTGGGGAGAAGCTGCCATCACACAACTCCAACCTCTTTGTGTTACTCTTCAAATAATTTTTGCACTGCCACTCACTACTCTTTCTGGAATATCCAATGGCAAAAATCAAGCAACAGGATTAGTGTAAGTTTGCAAATCTCAAATTTTATAAATATTTCTATTTTGGGGAAAATAATAATAAAATTGAGATTTTAAGATATATCACAGAGGAAGAAAAGACAGAAAATCTAAGTGCCAACAGGAAAGGTCTGGTCAAACATATTTAATGCATCATTAACGTAATTGGGGGTGGGGGGACATAATTTGTGGATGTGTCTCTGCTCACAACTCCTCATCTCCAAGGAAAGATGGACATTAAAACTTACTACCCAGGAAGATAAAATAATTCACAAGTTAAAGGTATAATTACATAAATGAGATTATTTCCATTAACACTTTTCCCAATAATATCATTAAAATCAATATTAAATACCTTTTATGATTTAAATGTTATTGTTCTACTCTAACAAACCGCCCCTTACTCTGCATAAATAGAGCACTTTACATATTTCAGAAGAAATAAGACCATTCAATGGGCAGCCAGTGCATGATGGTCACTGTGTAAGCATGAACTTGGAGGTCTAAGAAGCAGGTACAACAGAGAGCACAGGGAGAATGGGTCATGGGGCTCCTGTTTATTATGTTTCAGGCCAAGTGGCTCTTCCATTCATTCCCTTTTTAATCATCCAGGATGAAGTCAGTCATCCACAACCTCAGAGCAATTCTAACATTCACAGCTTCAAAATGTTCCACCTTTAAAGCCACTTATAACATCCCTAAACATACAACAAATGCCAAACACAAAGGAGATTCACAATAGCCGCTTAACACCACAAATTAAAGCCCTCATTATAATAATTCAGGGAAGGAATTAACAAACAAGGTGAGAATTATAAATATTTCAGCTAGGTTTACTAGCTCATCTCAAACTACCCAACAAATCTCAATAAATCAATAAAATGAAGTAACTAAAGTAGTGCCAACACTATATTTCTAAATATATTTAATATTATGTCCAGAAGAACATTAAAATATTTTATTATAGATTGTACAAAATTATTCAGAAGTTTTACTTTTGCAAAATTGTGTCTATATAATTGCTTCCTGGATGAGTTATAGCCACAGTCCAAAATTCACAAAGGTTTAACAAAAATAGACGGAGGAATGTAAAGTATATAAATGTCCAAAACAGACTCTTCAAGAGCTCTTAAATCTGCTGACTCTTTATTCTGCAAAGGCCAGCAAAGGCTAATGGTTATACCATCTGCTAGAAGGAAAGGGGTTACAAAGCCACTGCCTTCTCAAATCCATCTTCTAAGTTAAGAAGCCTAATGAATGTCAAAAGCAAGAGAAATTAAAAACAAAACAAAACAAAAACAAATCATCATAAAATTCTAACATCAAACAGAAAGACAGTATGGTAAAAGAAAAAGTAAGCTGAGGGGAAGCTAGGATGGCTCAGTGGTTTAAGCGCTCACTTTGCAGCCCCAGGGACCAAGGATTGAATCCCAACCCCGACCTGTGCAGACCCATATGCTGAACTGGGGAGTACCCCCAGTTCAGTTCTCACTGGGGTGAGATCCCAGCCCAGTTCCCACCCTGTGCAGCCCTACACCCACCTGTGGAACGAAACTACATGGAAAAACCAATGATGTGTAACTATGGAGACTGTTCTGGGCCCTCTCCCTTCTCTCTGTCTCTGACTCTGTGTCTCTCTGTCTGTCAAAAACAACAAAAATAAATCTTTAAAAACAAAAAAAAAGTAAGCCGAAAAGAGGTAAGAATCAGGTAAGTATCCAACTTCTCATCAGCAGCACAGAATGTTAGAAGACAATGGAACAAAATTCTCATAAGGAACCATTTCTATGTAATATCTGGTAACCAGCCCAAATTATCAATCTACTTTAAGGTAAACAAATTTTCAAAATGCAAGAACTACTCAAACTTATCACTCATGCACTTGTTTTTAGGTAGGAATACAGAGCTGTCCATAAGTATCCAACCATGTAACTGTTCTCATTATGTTGACAATGGCTGGATTTTTCCAGACAGCCCTTGTACACTTATTTTGAGGATGGTTACTAGAAAAGAAAATTCTAACTAAAGAGAAAGGATTCTTAAGGACTTAGAAAAGCTTGATATATAATATGGATTAACAATACAAGAAAAAATAAATAGACACTCTAAGGGAAAAAAAATCACCCAAATCAAAATCTTTAAATTACATACAGGGGAAGCCGGGATGGCTCAGTGGGTTGAGCGCTCGCTTTGCAGCTCTAGGGACTGAGGATCGAATCCCAGCCCCGGCCCATGCGGACCCATATGCTGAGCTGGGGAGCTCCCCCAGTTCAGTTCTCTCTCTGTCTCTGTATCTCTCTCTCTCTCTCTCTGTCAAAAACAATAATAAATAAATAAATAAATAGATAGATAAATAAAAGACATTAAAAAAAAATTACATACACACATATGTATACACGTATATATATAAATAGCAGGTAATTCTTCCTCTGCATGTATACCAGAGGGGTAGTGGTCCCAGAAGCAGAGATAACAAAGTGGAACTACAGCCCAGTAAGTGGCTCTGTAGTGAAAGGCTGGTTTTCACTTTTTAGAAACCACCTCTATAGATAAATAGAAGCCACACAAGAGAATGTAAATGTAATCATTCTTCACAAAGTAAAAGTAAGGATAAAACTGGCAACAATGAACAGAAGTTGGGAGGAGATCTGATGAAAGGGTAGGAACGTCTTAGTCACTTCTTACTTTGTAAACAAAGAGCCAAGAGACACAATCCAGAGATTAAAAAAGCGGAAACAGCTGGAGTGACCAGTGGAGAAATCAAGAAAAGTAACAGAATTCTACTGGCAGGACACTGTTTAAATGCAATAAATACTATGTATCAGCACAGTAAAGGGACAAACACAATTGCAAACATGCTGAAGAATTAAAGCCAGTAGCTGTCTGTGAATGGAGAAGGGTAGTGAATTTCATTATAACTCTATATTAACTTTTGTAACCATACATGTATTTACTACTTGAAAAAAAATAATGTCTCCTAAAAATTCATCCATAGTATTTTTAACTTCTCCAAGAAAACCAAATGATCTGGAATATGTCCATATTGCATAAACATTTTTATTTATTACTTGATTTATGTTAACTAAGTGTTAACCCTGAATCACCATTCTCCACATGCCCAAGCTTCCTGGTGGCAATGGCCTGTTAGCGACAGAGCTTTACTCAGAGCAGGAAAGCCCAACCCAGCCCAGTACAGAAGATGGCCTGACTCAGGCTCTGCAGAGATGACTAAGGGACGAGGGCAGGAACAATGGAGCCAGGCTCCGCTCAGCCCGCACAGTCTCATTGTGTGTCTCCAGGTGTCTGCAGCCTTACCAGCCCAGCCCTCAGGTGAGTGCGGGGGCTGCCAGATCATGTGCCAAATTGCCAAGCAGAGCTGAGGAGGGCACTATACAAAGAAAGAAAACTCTCCAAATCACTACAAATTCACAAAGAAAACAGCAAATTAAGTTGGTCATAGGAAATTCCAATTAATTTGAAAATACTGTTCCCAAGAATGCAATAAGTTATAATATTAATTTTCACACACATATTTTACTCAGTGTCAGAGTAGTAATATAGCAATTAGCTATGATTCAAAAGGAACTACAGTGAAATGAAGATTACATTTAAGAATAATTAATACATCCAAGAAGAAAAAGATAAATACTTTGATATATAACAAATTTTCTAAATGCTACAAAGTAATCCAGAGATTGGAAAAAAAAAAGACATTAGTTATAAGAGAAAACCTTAACTACATATAAAATATGAATATAGTTAAAATATTGCTTCTCAGATACCAAGTACTTATTATTTTGTGAAATCAATACTCATGATGATTCATGATAAACACATTAAACGATTAAATATATGCATTGATAATTATAACATCAAATGTGAAAAGAATATATAACTATAAATAAGTCAGCAACACACAGACACATGCAGACAGTTTAGAGCTGTGTCCACTGAGTACATGCAAGCAATGACCAGCCCCTCCACCCCCACAAGGAACAAGAATATATCTAGAACCCAGATCTCATTTCTAAATACCATCCTCCATTGAAAGGAACCAAGGCTCTTTGAAAAAATGTTTGATCCCTGGGCTACATTGGAAGAATTATCTTGGGCCACATATAGAATACACTAACGATAGCTCATGAGCTAAAAAAAAAATTTCATAATGTTTTAAGAAAGTTTAAGAATCTGTGTTGAGCAGCATTCAAAGCTGTCCTGGATCACATGTGGTCCGCAGGCCATGTGGGTTGGACAAGCTTGGTCTACAATATCCAGCTATTCCAGGACACAAGGAAACACTGAAAGGATGATGAAAGAAGTGTGAAAAGGCCAAGAGAGTCCTCATGAAGAGGCTCCTCCTAGCTAAATCTGACAATTTGAACATCTAAGTAAATGATAGAAATGGATTTCAACCCATGAAACAAACTGTTTCTTTGAGTCCCTACTAGTGTAAATAAATGGGGAAGAATGGAAAGCTCTTCCTTACAGTGAAATGCAAGAAATGTAGAAGAAATGATAGCATTAGAAAATCACCATTTGGCAATCATTCTGTAACAATTGCTTCAGACAAGAATCATGAATAGGAGTTTAAACTAGTGAAAGAAACTGATGAGAAACAGATATTAATATTATAGTCTCAAAGTATCTCCCTACAAAAGGAGAAACTAACTCCACAAGGACACAATGAATAAAACATCCCTTGTACTATCAACACTAAAATTCAATTCCGGTTGTTAAAGTTGCAGGGACATGGACTTGTGACAATGGTCATCAAACTAAACTGAGCATCTCCCACACTCAGGAGTATTGAATCCAAGTCATCCTTTGGGAAACTGATTTAAAAGACACCGAGCAGGTGAGAACCATGCCACAGTTTAGGGTCCCTTGGAAGATGATTCTGTGTTTTCTCCCCGAGAGAAGAATGTAGCCTCAAACAAGGAAAGACCCTGCATAGAAAAGGTCTGTGCTGCACAGGGCTGATGCCCGAGAATGGGATCTCAGACCCCAGGGAGCACTTTCCAGGCCCCTCAGGGATGCAGGACACAGGGAGCCGTGATAATATAATATAGGCTCTCACCTGCTTCCACTCCTTGTGATCACCCACGTGTAATTCGGCATCCGTGCAAAATAAATGGAGGATTACGCTACAAAAATTGAGAACGGGTTTTTAACTTTATTTACTTAGCAATAGCGTTAAGACTAGTGGGATAAATGCAATGCTTTGCACATCTTATGCATTAGCAAACACTGATGGAGGACTATCCTTTCTGTGGTGAGGCAGAGAAAAACATTAAAAAATATATTAATTAAAAATATTGTCTTGAAACATATTCTACTTAGAAAGATTAAATTAAATGGTAAGAAAGAAAGCAAGGCAGTAAAGGTGATATATGGAAAAGAACTAATTCAATAGTATAGACATCAATGCATATTTAACTATAAAAAATTCTTGTTTATTATTATTAAATTAGAGAGGCAATATAGGGAGCAGGTAAAAGAGACTTCTTGGGCTCTTAACAAAGCTGTGTGATTCAGGGAAAACCATTTCAACGTTTTGTAGCTAAAGCTACAAAATGAGGATAACCTCGGTTCACCACTCGATTACACAAGTTAGTATTTATTAAGCTCCTAGAAGAGTGACTAGCACATAATAAACACCATGTTAGCTATTATTATCTGTTTAAAATTAGTTTAAACACTACAGAGATAAATTTATAAATCTAATCAAATGTAAAAAAAAAAAAATTCCAGGGAAACTGGTATGGCTCAGCACTCACTTTGAAGCCCCGGGGACCGAGGATCGAGTCCCGGCCCCGGCCCATGTGGACCCATGTGCTGAACTGGGGTGTACCCCCAGTTCAGTTCTTGCCGGGGCCTATGTGGGGGCCCCTGGCCTGGTCCCTGGCCTGGTTCCTGCCCTGTGCAGTCCCATGCCCACCTGTGGAGTGAAACTATATGGAAAACTAATGCTGTCAACGATGGAGACTGCTCTGGGCCCTCCCCCTTCTCTCTGTCTCTCTCTGTCTCTGTCTGTCAAAATCAATAAAATAAATCTTTAAAAAAGAAAAACAAAATTCCTAGATTTTAAGAGATCCTATTGCCTTGTATAAAACTTCATCAGTAATGAAATATATATATGCTCAAACTTTATCACTGATTAATTTCAACCCCCTACTAGGTTGATAATTGTTTAAAGTCACCCACCTGCCAAGTATAATCCTTCATAATTACCGAAGGCATTGGAATTACAAGGAGATTCTGAAGAATAAACGCAGCCTGAAATTAAGAAAAAAAAGAAGTGTCAATACTGCCATCTTGTTGGCATCTCTGAAATAACCAATATACAAGCATCATAATTTAAAAATGTATCACTGGTTAACTGCACATGCAGACAGGTCATTATGAGAACTGCCTAACTGCATTTCTTATAAGGTGGTGACCTAACAGTGAACAAAATTATCAATATTTCATGAGAAAATTTATATTTCCCTATTTCAGAATTTTGTTTTTCCAAAAAATGATCTATAAAATACAAACTGTTCTGATAGCGTTTAGGAACTTTTTTGTTTCTGTTATCCCCTACAGACCGTCCCCCCATACACACACACACACACCCTCTCTCTCTCCACGTCTTCTCCCTCTCTTCTACAAAACACCTCTAAATAAAAATATTTGCTAACTATAATAGAAATAGAAAACACAAGCATCTCACATTTAACCTCCTAGGTCAGTGGTCGGCAAACTGCGGCTCGCGAGCCACAGTTTGCCGACCACTATCTAGGTGCTGAAGATGGCCAAATTACATAATCATACTAATATGAACATTGATTGTTGAAAGATTGTAAGTAAAGAGAATAACAGAGGTAGCAAGGGATCCAGAGTAAAACTTTCAACCATCTTAACTGGAAGTCAGTCAGTAAACTTCAAGTTGGCAAGTCAAGCAGTACATTAACAAGCACACAGCCCTTCGACTTGGAACTAGGAACTGGCTGATGGTGGGCCCAGGAGCGCTGTTTTCTTTATCTGACTCTCAGCATGATTTAATTATTGTTTTTAAAACTATGTGCATCCCTCATCACTTTGATAAAAGCAGCAGTGAAAGAAAACCAAAAACTATTTAGGAAGAATTAGAACAGGGTTGACTTTTCCTCAGATGGCATATGGTAAATACCACCGAGTATTTGGACAGCCCATTAGCTTAACTACAGCTTGATAAACATCAAAGACCCATACACACTGAGGTTACATAACAGTTTCTTTTTCTGTGAACTACATTTCCACGTGTGATAAAAGAGCTCACATTAAAATATACCAAATCCTGCCTTAATCCTATCAGAATAAGGGACTCCACTGCTTAAGGTGAATTAATACCTTCCATGCTCTACTGCCATTTTATTTGCGTTTTGCACAGGCAGAAGAGATGAAGGGCAGCGTGCAGTGGGTGGGGTGTACAGGACCCTCACAAGGGACTTCAAGGCCGAGAGGGAGGGGTGCTCAGCAGACAGCGTACCTCCCTGCGCACAAGGCTACATTCCCACTGGTCCAGGAGGATGTTCACCACAGTTCCCCAGAGGCCCCCGGAAATGTTCTGACAGCTGCTAGCCAAGGCGGCACAGCCCGATTCAAGGGTGGTCAGCGCTGCTCCTAAGCCCAGGGAGGTGAACCGCACCTGTTCAAGTTAGAGAAGAGGCTGTCACACCAGCGAATCTCATCTCCTAACACAAATTCTTAAATTTCTGGTACATAAAATATCATAGTTCTATGACATTGACTTGATGATCCTAAATCATAACAGACAAGTAAGAGACTAAGTTTATGAATGAATAAAAATCCTATCCCACAAGTCAAGAAAGCAATAATATAGAGAATTAAAAACTTAAATAAATGCAAATGTCACAAAAAGTCAAAATCAGCTATGAAAGTAAAAATTATAGCTCACAAGCCTTTTTCTATGGAAAGCATAGAGTGCTGACCTATCTTTCATAAACCTATTCCTATTTATCCCTCATTTTGTTCTACCGGTACCTTCCTTAATTTTTTAGCATTTCTTCCAATAAATGATTTTCACTTTTTTGAAACTTCCTTTGGAAAGAAAGTAATGGAATTATCTTTTCACAAGACACTTAGCATTATTCTCCAAAATTATTTTAAAAGAACATGTTTCAAATAAGGTTGATGTGGGGGGATGCGTTCGCTGTAGTACTACAGCTGCTCAAGCTATACATGTTGGCGAACTTCTGAATTCTAGTCTCAAAATAGAGTTTCCCTGATAGCTATAAGGTAACAAAAAATAATGAAGTCATAACACAGTCAAGCAGTAGGTCCAAGTTCCATACGTCTAAAGAATGTGACCTCTTCAAGGATTTTACTCTAAGAGAATATAATCATTTCTTGCTTGAAATCAGTGGACAGTGTGTACAGTTAACAATACTTACTACCTTAAAAATTTGCTCAAAGAGTTGATCTTGTGTTAAGTGTTCTTGTCACAAGAATAAATAGTACAGAAAGCAAGAGGAAACTTCTGGAAGTGAAGGATACGCTTATGGAATTGATCATGGTGATGGTTTCAGGGGTGTATACTTATATCCAAACTTAAACATGTGCAGCTTTCTGTATGTCATCATATCGCAATAAAGCAAGTGATTGGTTAAAAAAAAAAAAAAAATGGTGCACAAAAGGCTAAACTGGAAAACTCATCCATAATATAAAACCACATTTTAATGGTACTGTTCTATTACCGTAAATGACACTCAAATGTCAACTCGGCAGCTATCCTAAATTGTTTGAAAATGGCTGGGCTTTTCCAATAATTTTTCACTGTCCTTTCTAAAAGTGATAAATTTTTACTCTTTTTTTTCCTCTCTTTAATCTGTACTCTAAGGAACCTGACTAAAGAGAGGGTGCTATAAACTGAATTGCCCCGCCCCAACCCACCCTTAAATTTATGTATTGAAGTCCTAACCCCCAGTGTGACTGTACTTGAGCTTAAGGCTTTTAGGGGGTCATGAAAGTTAAATGAGGCCATGCCGGTGGGGTCTTGATCCAGTAGGATCAGTGGCCTCATAAGAGGAGGAAGAGGGGAAAGGTTAGGTGGGCCTACGCTGAGAAGAGGGCCGACTGAAAGCCAGAGAGAGGGCCCTCACCAGAACCTAACCACGCTGACATCTTGATCTTGGACTTCTAGCATTCACAACTGGGAGAAAACAAGTTCTTGTTGTTCAAGACCTGCCCCCGCCCCTCAGTCTATGGCAGCCCAAGGGGGTAAATAAAACTTAAGATAGAGACACTGAAACACAATCTCATTTTGAGAACTATGACTATGTATACGTAGATGTGTTTTGTTTCTTTTACTGTTTAATCTGCACATAATGGACGCAATTTTTCCTCACACTGACCTCTGGGTCCCGATCGACCCACAGCGGAATGAGCCAGGCCAGCCCCTGCGGAGGGGCAGCGCGTTCTTCACCATGACCCCCCAAAGGCAGGAACCAGAGGGACATCCACTCCTAGGCGTAAGGAAAAGGAAACAGAAACACTCCGAGTAAGATCCTAACAATAAAAGAGAGGCAGTTTTAAAGAACTCTGAATTTTTAGAACCCAAAGTAAAAATGTACTTGAGACTTGGTTATAATTCATTATTTACTCAAAACAAAGCAAACAAAAATCTCAACTTCTTAAAAAGTTGAACATAACAATCTTTCTTCACAACAGCAATATTCTCCATGATTTAGAAAAAAATGTAGTCTACAATGAAGATTTCCATCAAAATATGTTCCAAATAAAACTGAGATTTGTGTAACCTACAGCCTCTAAGAAACGCCTTAGTAGATCATCGTTTCTGTCTCCTGAGAAGAAAAGTGAAAATGTCCCGTTTCCAGCGGGTGTTCGGGAGATGGGTGGCTCTCCCTGTTCTCACCGAGCTCTGGTCCCGGGCCATCATCTCATGGGATAAGTGCAGTAGGCAAAGGACTGTGCTCTTTGTGACACCTTTTCCCATGAAGGACATAGCATTCCCTCCACGTTCCACATAAAAAGAAGTGATGACCTGAAAGGCAAACGTGGACAATTTCAGGGGGGCGCTCCTCTGAGAGGTCCACCAGAGTCCTACGAGGGCTGTACGGAAAGCATCCAGCCATGTAAACAGTCTTCTATGGACAGTGGCTGCATTTTTCCTGGACTGCCTTTGTGTATCACTTTCTACTGACTTGTGTGAATTAAACCCTAACCACATGAAGTATATATAATATTCTCAGTTTATACATTTAAATATGGTTAAGATGGCAAATTTTTTTATTTTACCACAATTAAAACAAATAGTCTTAGTTTAAAATGTTTTCCCTTTGAATTTATACAACAGATTCATAGTGTCCTTCTAGATTTTTGTGATTCAGAATATGCTCATAACATTCTTCAAATGTTACAGTATACTTTAAGTAAGAACTTATAAATATCTTACTGAAAAGTATACTTAGAAATTACTAGCTATATAAAATTCTCACTGCCTACTAGGGTTAGGCTACATTTTCTAGAATTATGGCCTAAATGTAAACGAACATTTTCCCCACTTCTGAGCAATCTCAGATTTCTATTCCATGCTTAAGTATACTTTATTTAAATCATTAGTTGTAAACTTTTTCCCTCCTACATATCTGAAGATTTTGACACATTTCCATCAGTAACAAACAAATGTTTCTTATCTAAAGAGATATGCCCTTCACATTACAAATAATGCCATAAATTAGGTACTTGTAGGCTGAATTCTATTTTAAATGTATTATGGACCTTACTTTTAAAAATATTATGGCAATGTTATGGTAAATATTACGGTAAAGGTTAAGTCTTGAGCTAATATTCATCCAAAAAAGGAAATAGGCTCCAGACAGACTTCCCACCAGAAAGTGGAACAAATGAGAACAAGCTTTGTAGCAGCTTCTCACAAGCCTCTCATGCTCTCATGTTCCAGAAAGATCACAAGAAGTTCTGCAAAGACTTAATTCAGTTGTGGGTAAGTCCTGCCTCTGTGGGCTCTGTGGGCACCTGCATGGTGGGCAGGGAGCCGTGGCAAAGCTGTTTTCTTACAGAACCACATCCATGTCATATTTATTACACCACAATGAAAATATACTGAACTAAACGATGATGGAAATGGGGGATATCAGAATAAGTGGGATAATCTAAGGCCATGCTTAGAAGGTAGTAAGAGCTAAATATGGGTATTTGAGAAAGGCTAAAAAAAATCCCTGGGAAAAGCCAGGATGGCTCAGTGGGTTAAGCACTCACTTTGCAGAGCCGGGGACCGGGGATCGAGTCCCAGCCCCGGCCCGTGCGGAACCATGTGCTAAACTGGAAGCTCCCCCAGTTCAGTTCTCTCTCTGTCTGTCTCTGTATCTCTCTCTCTCTCTCTCTCTCTCTCTCTCATTCTCTCTCTCTCTCTCTCTCTGTCAAAAATAAATAAATAAATAAAAATATATATATTTTTTAAATCCCTGAAGATTCCACCGTCACATGTTAGAAAAAGAGCCATAAATTAAATCAAATGGAGAAGAAATAAGTATAAGCAAAAATTAAAAAAATAGGGGGGTAAAATTATAGAAGAAATCAACAAAGCCAAAGGCTCATTCTTTGAAAAGACATACAAACCACTAGTAAGACCCATGGAGAAAACAAAGAAAAGGAACACTTAATGTCTGGGATGAAGTGGGGTCTCACTACAGATCTGACAGGTGTTCTCAAATTGAGATTATCTGATGGAAATTTTACAATAAATTGGAAAATTCAGGTAAAATTCTAGAAAAACATTACTTACTAAGACTGACACACACACACACACACACAAAATAAAAATAGAAAATCTGAATAGTTCTAGGTTTAAAAATTTCAATTCATTTACAATCTTCCCAAAATGGAAAACTCCATGCCCAGAGTGCTTCAGCAGCTAATCCTCCTAAACATTTAAGAAAGAAAAGTAACCAATTCAAGTAAACAATTCCAAAAATGAAAAAGTTATATAAAGAAAAAGAGAAAATTATATACTTATAAGGGTGAAGTGATTTTGATATCAAAACCTGACAAAAGTTTATAAGAAGACAAGATGCAAAAATTCCAAAAACATTTTTGCAAAAGAAAATAGGTAGAATAATTCTTAAATTAACATACAAAATATGTTAATATGTAAAAGAAATAATATATTTTTGAAATTTTTCCAGAAATGTAAGGTTAACATTTTAAAATCAATCAGTATAATTTATCACCTTAATGAAATACATAAGAAAAAGCAACATACATTTATGATTTAAACAACAAAACTCTAAGGAAAACAGGACTAAAAGAAATCTTCCTAAATGTGCTCTTTGTTTAATTAATTGATAAGAACTACTGTGAAGAGCATAATGAAAGATGAAAAAATAAAGGCTTTCCTCTGGAAACAAGGATGCTGGTACATGGTTAATGTGTAAGAACTGATGGTATTTCCACATATCAACAACGGTTTCAAAATCAAATTACAAAAACTCATTTTCACTGAAAGACAAGAATGTTTATAGAAGCAATATCCAAAATTGCCCTAAACTAGAAGAAAAACCAAATGTTCTTTAACATTGTAATGGAGAGCACGACACAAAAATGAAATTAAACTAATTCCTTCTACAGGCAACAAAATGAACAACTCTGATAAGCATGATGAGGAAGAGAAAGGAGCCAGAGATATGATTCCACTTTATAAAATCAAACAAACTAAGAACTATTTTATATGGGGACACAAAATTAAACGGTAACACTACTAAGAAATGCAAAGACATGATTACCATAAAATTCAAGTAACAACTACTTTCCAGGAGGGCAGCAGAGATTGGGGAAGGGCGTGAGGGAGGTTTCTAGGGTACTGGCGATGCTGTTCTTGGAGTGGGGGTGGTTATGAGTATCACTACGTGACAACACTGAGCTATGTACTTACATTTTATGGCTTTTCTGCATAATGTGTTGTATTTCTCAAATAAAAAGGTTAAACAATACAACTAAATAAACAAATTACCCTAATGAGAAGACTTAAATGTAAGCCTAATTTCTTAAAAATTAGGATATTCATAAAAGTGATCTTACTTATATACTTGTTAATAAAAATCATTAAAATATTTAACCACTGTGATGAGTCATATAAATATTGACTGACCTGCATTACATATGGGAATAGACTATATATGACGCTAGCTTGTGCCTGGCACACAGGAAGCAACCAGTAAATAGTAAACAACTATGACTTGGGAGCTGTTATTACTGCGGTTATAGTCCCTGGTTATGTTTACTTACTTCCAGGAGACCTGACAAGTACTTCACACAGATTTCCAGCGGCTTTGTGAGAGGAGACTGGGAGCTCCACCCCGGGAGTGCTGTCAGGTGAGCCATCCCTCGTAAGGTCCGCTCAAGGGAAGGCAGCCCGTAGAAATGGGGCGCATCCGTGACTCGCAGACACTGGAGCAGTTTCAGAGCCAGCTGAGTTTGGAAAACGTAAAAAAGCTCCAAGCACTTCCTGTGTGTGAAGGAGAAAAATATCAATCACAGCACAAGTGTGATGGGCTCAGTGGGTGGTGGTCTCATTGGTGGTCAAGGATTCCTAACAACTTACTGTACCAGGAAAGTACCAACTAGGAGAACAGGCAGATAACAGTCCCTCTCAAAACAACTTTTCAAAACCAACATAATTAAACCCCTTCTCTGGTATATGATGTCAAATACCAGTAATGATTGTACTGAAAAAATGCATAAATGAATATTGAACTTGAAATAAAAAATTAAATGCATATTTTAAGTGAGTTTAATTGGCATGTATTAAACCTATACTTTTATTAATCATTCAGCATCATTAAAAAACTGAATTTTTAATTGGCTAAAAATTTTTTTTTTCCAGAAAGTTAGAATAAAAGAAAAAGATTTTAATGAGTTTGACACATAATTTATATAAAACTGTCAGAACAAGAGACATTTCCTATATGAAAATAAAATTTCTGAAATTAAGTAGCTAGGCACAGATCCAAAATGTAATTCCTGTTAGAAGTAATATCATTGTTTAACAAAATGCTGAACAAAATCTAAAATTTCTTCAGTTTTACAGATCTTCAGACTCCAAAACTGATAACTACTGACTGATTACTACCTATTTCATCCCAATCTTGTTAAGTGTATAGCTATACAATATTTAAAGATCATAATTTTTATACACCTGTCATCCAGATGCTTTTAAAGTTTTAGAAATATTTATATAAATTCATATTTCTTACAAGTCAACAATAAAGTGGTCTAAGTAAAACCATTAAAAAAACATTTTTATAGTTTAAAACATGTGATACACACATATTCACATACAAATCAGTCTCTTTTTCTGCTCTTCTTACCTTACTCACTTCAGAAGAATACACAACCAAAGACACTGGTGCTACTACAAACGTCTAACCTCCAACCTCAGTTAAGCTCTGGCATATCTGCAACCAGTTCCTCTTCTGGACCCTGCAGATTTCTCCCAAGTTCCACAACCAACTTGCCTCATCTCTAAGCAAGTTCTCTTGGCAAATGACCTTGCCTTCTTTTTCATAGAGAAAAATAAAATTACCATGCGTTAACTCCCTCAACATCCTCCTCCTGACCTACACAATGACCTATTTTATCTCACATTTACCTCTTTAGCCATACATACTCTTTTCTAATGCACTGCTCATTTAATTTGTCTCCCTAAACATACATCTCTTCCTCTCATTTTCTTACTATCTCTTCTGACCTACTTCTCTACTTACCTTCCTACCTCTCTCTTCTCCCCTCCACCTTTTTCCTCTTATTCTAATTTCCCCTTACAATAGGCACGTGACCAACAACCTATAAGCATCATAAGTATCTTCCATCCTAAAACAAACAAAAATCCTAACCTGCTCTTCCCAACACAAAAAAGATGTCTCATACACTCCTTTCTTTAACATCAAAACTCACCTAAGAACAGTCCACAGCATCGTTTTTCAAAGTCTAGTTCAAGGACCACCTGTAATGCTATTTAATATGCAGATTCCTGATATACTAGTGCTAATACTGTAAAAAGGCCCCAGAAGAAAATTCTTTTTTTTTTAAGATTTATTTTTATTGTTTTTGACAGAGCGGGAGAGAGAGACAGAGACGGAGAGAAGGGGGAGGGCCCTGAACAGTCTCCATAGTTGCACATCACTGGTTTTTCCACATAGTTTCATTCCACAGGTGGGTGCGGGGCTGCACAGGGCAGGAACTGGTCCAGGGTCTCATCCCAGTGAGAACCACACTGGGGGCACTCCCCAGTTCAGCATATGGGTCCGCATGGGCCAGGGCCAGGATTTGATCCTCGGTCCCCGGGGCTGCAAAGTGAGAGCTTAACCCACTGAGCCATCCTAGCTTCCCCACAAGGAGATTCTTACACACATATCAGGTCCAAATGTTGCTTTGTATTTGTCTTCAGCACTTTACAGAGGCTTAAGTTGCATGCAGTAAAATTCACAAACTTTATGCGCACACCGCATGATGGTTCACATGTGCACATAATCATGTAACCAGCAAGCATTACAAGACAGGTCACATTCTCAGCCCTTCAGAGGGCTCCCAGGCGCCCCTCTCTAGTGAAATGTGTACTGACTTGTCTAGTCTGCTGGTAAGCCATGCGATGAATTGTTTACTTCAGAAAATGTATTTCTCAGTTGTAGAATTTGTATTTATTTAGTTCTTTTTTGCAGTCTCTACTTCTCTGCTGCTGATACTCTCCGTATTTTTATGAATCCTGTCCATCCTGTCCTCTAATATCATATTGATTATTTAAAATAATATTTATAATGGTAGTTTTAAAGTTCTCAGGTTTTACAGCAGTGTATGTTTCTAATGACCTTTTTTCTCATTACGGGAGACATTTTCCTGCTTCTTCACAATTCTGTTCATTTATTATGGCATATCAAACATTGTATAAGAGAGCTATGGAGAGTGAAGTAATAACCATTTCTCAGTAAATGGCTTGCCCATTGGTCACAGGACTAGGGTGGAGGTGATCTTTTGGATCTAACTGGGTGTTGAATGGAATCAAGCTGTTTAGACACTTGTTTAGTACATGTACATGTGTGGCCTCAGGTACCTCCCTGCAGCAGAGTCATGGGAATTAAGCACAGGAAGACTTCACCAAATTAAGATTTTGTGCCTAAAGGACACTATCAAGAGAGTGAAAAGACAACCAACAGAATTAAAAAAAATATATATTGCAAATCATATCTTTATTAAGGGGATTAATGTCCAGAGTATAGAAAGAATGTCTAAACCCAAGAAGAAGAAAAAAAAGTTCAAAAATAGGAAAAGGCCTGGAATAGATGTTTCTCCAAAGATATAACAACAATTGTTAGTAAGAATGTGGAGAAATTAGAACACTCGTTAATTGCTGGTGGGAATTTAAGATGGTCTAAATGACGTAGAAAACAGTTAAACACAGAGTTACCACATGAGTAACAATTTCAATCCTTGGTGTACAGTCAAGAACAGAAAACATGTTCACATAAAAACTTATATAGGAATGCTCTTAGCAGCCCTTTTCAAAATAGTCAAAGGTGGAAACAACCCAAATGTCCACCATCAGATAAATGAATAAACAAAATGTGGTCTATCCATACATGGAATTATACTCACTCACAGGGAAAATATAAGTGCTGATATGTGCTACAACATAGATGGACCTTGAAAACACAACATTATATGAAAGAAGCCAGACACAAAAGGCCACATACTGTTGGATTCCATTCACATAAAATGCCCAGATTAGTCAGATCCCTGGTTGTCAGGGGATTGGATAAAAGGCGACTGGGGAGGAACCACTTAATGAATAAGGGTTTCTTTTTGAGGTAATAAAAATGTTGTGGAATAAAAGAGCGATAACTTCATGACATTGTGACTATACCAAAAGCCATCAACTGTACACTTTTAAGTGGTTAAAATAGTGAATTTTACCTAATTTTAAAAATAAAAAGAGAAGTCAGAACCACACATACAGGTATACATTTAAATATCATTAATACAAAAACTGTTGTAGTTAACAGAAATGGATTATGATGGCTCAGGCAGACAGGAAGACAATTCTGAGAGGCCCAAGAACTAAACCCAAACGACCACCAAATGCTCTGTGTGTGAAACTGCAACCAGGCCACATTGGACATTCAAGTGAAACAAAAAGAGACCCCCACAACTAATTCGTACTGAAGTCTTTAAGCTTAATTTGAAGCAAGTGAAAAGTAAAACTCTGTGGAAATCAAAAGAAAACTCGGTTCTATATCAATGTCCCCAAACCTCCAATGACACCATAGTACCTGTCAGTAACTGCCGTGAAACTGAGCAGCAAGGTGTTGAAAAGAGCGGTCAGTTCTTTCTGGAGCTGCTGCCTGACTGCAGTCCGAACGTCATCTGTTTCCTCACGTGCCTGTGACTCTGTTGGAACCAGCAGGTCTAAGAGTGGGTTTGGACTCTAAAAGATGAAATGGGTAAAAATGAAATTTAACACCCTAGTTGTGCTATATGCTGTTCCTACACAGGTTTTTATTGCTCATCATCGTCTGCAGTAACTACGAGTTCTATCGCCTAACTAGGAGGTGTGGGTAGAAGTGAGTCTCCACCTCTTTAATAGAGATGTTCTAAACTCAAAAGTGGCGTCCTGTGACACCTCAACCAAAGGAAACCCATCACTGTTACGGAAATGAAGGAAAATAGAGAGAAGCATAATGAGAAAACCAAAACCCTCACAGTCAGACCTTCGTTTTTTGAGGCTTTGTTTTTCTTGTAAATTGTTGAGACTTTTCCCCTTTACAACATATCTTGGATTTACGTGTTAACATTAAGATGCATTAAAGCTCGGCAACGTCATCTCTAACATATGGGATGAATGACCACTCCTCAAGTACTGCAGAGTAGAGCAGATGTCTCCACTGATACCTAGTATTCTCAAGTGCTTATTTATACTAAAGGGTTTGTCTTCACAAACATTAGTATTCAATCCCAACTTTAAAACTACTTGGGCCATTATTTTGTCACTGCTGATCTCCAAAAGGCAATCATTTCTATGATAGCTCATTTTCTTTAAGCACAGTTACCACCCATCACATCCCATTTTCATCCATCAGCAACCTGCAGCAGAATGTGCAATGCCCTCCATGAACCCTAAGTGCACATAGCCTGAGAAAGTCACCAAAACAGAGACCCACGCAGTGCAGCTCTCAACAACCTGCCCCCCAAAATCATGGCCCCACTTTTACGAAATTCCATCAAAAATCTCATTTGGTCAAAAAGGTATTCAAACTTAACACTTGTAGGTTATTTTATATATTACAAAATATCATTACATTAAAATATAGAGCAGGGGTCATAACAAATTCTAAAGTGCCCAAGAATTACAATGTCTGTAATAAATGAATGTTTTGGTAAAACACAAACACAAAATTTTCCTAACATAAAGTTCCTAAATCCCTGTTTATCTTTGCTCAGTTAATTCATATGGTATTCAGACACACATACACACATTTTATATAGATACAGTGTGTGTATGTGTGTGTGTATATATATATATAGTGTGTATATATCTATTGTGTATATATATATTGTGTGTATATGTATGTGTGTATATATATATATAGTGTGTGTATATATGTGTATACACACACACACACACACACACACTGTGTATATACACACACCAATAGATAGTCAGTTAGCTTTGTGGTAAGTATCTTAGAACAGTCAGCTAAAACAGTTGAGAGTAGTTAGGGCTGGAAGGGTGAATCCTACAGTAAACTTACCTGCACACTGTGCACTCACGCTGTCCACCTCACCACAACCATACCCCTCGCTGCCTCCATCTGCCTTGCTCCCTGCCTCTCCACATTCCTAACTGCACCACCCGACAAAAGAGCCCCACTTAGAAACACAGCTGCATCAGCAAACTCAGACATAGAATGGTTCTGTTAAACACCAAGACAGAATGTCCCATTCTGTAGACTTTTAATTTAGTAAACCTGGTCACAATCACACCGAGAAGGCCATGTTGCTCTCTCTTACATGAGGTCTATTCACTAAGCATAGGCCATAGAGAAAGATACTTTCCCATAATACAGAATTAATGATTTTCAAATAAACCACTTGTCAATGCTAAAAACCGCATTCCTTAACAACACATACATGTCTAAGAAGTAATTCTAGAAGCCAGTTTAGAAGTTCCACTGATGAATTTTTTCTTTGTTCCTTCAATACCTTACTTAAAAAATGTATGATATCTATTAGCAGTTTCTCATCTTCAGTGCAAGCAGGAAGCACTTGTAAAAACCTACAATAAAGAAGAAAAAAATTATGGTTTCTAGCTCTTACAGCAATGTGTTGACAAACACTTAACAACCGGCTGAGGAGTGGGGAGCTGGTTTGTTGTGCTTGTCCATTTCCATAGTGTAACTGTCCCCCCATGGCCAACTGCAAGCCACCAACACAGAGTTGTGGAGAGACACACAGTAGCATACCATTACACATCATTTTTACAACACCGCCACAACTGATATTAACCTCAAGAGTACAAACAATGGTAAAGTGCTGTAAAATAATCAGGAAGTAACCATGCTTGCATAATCATTCTCTTTATTTTCATATATTTCGCTTGTAAGTTCACATAATTGAGTACCAAACCAACTAACTTTCAGAAATGCCGCAACTTCTTGACCATCAGCTCCTCCCCAAGGCCATACTGGCTGGCCAGCACCACCGGGAAAGCAGACAGACATGTGATCTGTGAGCG
Organism: Craseonycteris thonglongyai; assembly: GCA_004027555.1. Classification (NCBI taxonomy): domain Eukaryota; kingdom Metazoa; phylum Chordata; class Mammalia; order Chiroptera; family Craseonycteridae; genus Craseonycteris; species Craseonycteris thonglongyai. The sequence goes on along the minus strand of PVKE010000145.1, from coordinate 72,476 downwards.
CTAAGCTGAAGAGAGGAGGCCCCAGTTCAGAAACCCATCTAATCTTGCGTTTTGAAAATTGCACTATAAGTTTAATCAGAATGTTATACATTTTATACTAGAGCTACATGAAGACGAAAATGTAAACTTATTGCCAACCACTGCTCACCAGTCTTACGTGTTTGAAATACAACAGCCAATTATTACAAGCCTTTCCAATCACTATTGGACCTGCACCTGGCAATCAACTTCACGAAGTTCATAGTAAAAGAAAAATGAGATCATTTACTTAATGGAGAAAAACAACAAAACAGCCCGCTGTGGGTTATCAGGCCTGTTAGCCTGCCCACTGCTGTCCGGGCTGGTACGTAATGTGGATGAAAATAAACATTCAGTTTGTCCATTAGTATCTTATCCCACTCATTGACCTTTATAAGGTAAAATTTTCCAGGAAAGGATACTTAAAAATATTCTAAGTTTATTAATAATTCCTTCTAAAAACGTAGTGATTAAGTTAAAATATTTCTCTTTCGCTGTTGTTAGAATAGATATTTATTACAGGTAATAAAAATGTGAGGGTTTTTCTTCTATAAAAATTTATCTCATGATATCAACAGAATGAAGACATGCTCTCATCTTCAAAGGTCTATGAACCCAAATACAACTCAATCCAGGGCTTTGGACCAGGTGGACGCGAACTTACACTGACCTGTTCAGTGCCGTGTGCCAAGCCAAGGACTTCAAGGTGACCCCGCATGGGCCAGTGCCGCCCTTCAGAGACAACCTGTCATTCAGAAAGTAAAAGCTCATCCTCGTGACAGCAGCCCTCACTTCCCTGTGGGCTGCAGCCTGAACAATGGCACCGAGACAGTCCTGCAGTCCACTGGCTGTGTGTGTCACCTTCAGAGTAAGGGAGTCCTCGGAGGACAGGGCCAATGTATCTGAAAATCTAAACACAGAAAAAGAGAAAAGCAACACAAAGCTACTTAAATAAAAGTTCACTTCTATTATAAACTCTGTCCTCATAATTGTTTTACCTTCATTTTCTTCTAATTAAAAGTTGACTCTTAGTCAAGAAAATTTGGTGTGTACCCCATCAATATTAGGCTGTTACAGTGTTTATATTGACATTTTCCTCCTTGCACAAATATAACGTCATTTTCATTCAAATGAAAGTACTGGCATTAGAATATTAAGATATTCAGAAGTAATCATCATCATCACCGTCTGTCAACATTCATATTCTAATCCAAAGCACTTTTCCTAGTAATTTATATCTGCTAACTAACCAAACTTTATATAATCTCAAAAACAGCATAATCTGTTTTTTAATTTAATTTCCTTGTATGATAGCTTTTTAAAAGTAATGAACACTTGTAATCTTTAAAACAAAGTAAAATAAAAATTATAATTGTCACTGCAAAAGCAGAATCAGATAAGTAAAAAAACTTATTGACCTGAAGGAAAAATAAAACCTAACTAATGAGTTATAATTAATAAAATGTAAATGCTTTTTCAACCATATGTAACAGCTTACTCTTGGGTTTTTGTTTCCGAGTTCATTTGCTTCAACAGATTATCGCTGCCATGATACCAAGACAGGTTCCAGGCCATTCTCAGCATATCCGAGACGGGCTTTAAGGCCAAACAATCAGCAGATAGCAGCAAAACTACGGAGTAAGGACTCACAGCATGGTGGCCAAGGACATGGACCGGCAGGTGGTACCTAAAGAAAATGTATGCAAATCATTCCCAACTTCTAAATTCTTAAATGCTACTCAAAAGGATGAGCCACAAATGAGGGCTCTATGCCTCCCATTCTATGATAACACAAAGCTCTCCCATAGCCCTATTCTGAACAGCTATCGTTCTTTATTTATAATATATAGTATTTCTTTTTTAGAGGACGGCAAAAGAATAGTCTTCCTTTTCTAAACTCCCAACACTTTACTCTTTCCTGAGGATTAGCATATTCTATGTCATATCAGAGTTGCTTGCTGAAATGACTAATGCACCTTGAAACCAAGTCCTGTGAAAGGTGTTCAGCTGAAATATGAATGCCTGCTTTATGCCCAACACTGTACATTGTGTGTCATTTGTTCAGTTAAATTGGCAGGACAATATGATGCCCATTTTACAGAAAATCAACACGAGTCTTCAAGAGGCTAAATGAAGTGCATGTTCACTGCAGTCACTTAGTGACAGAATCACAACACACTGTGTTCATTTGAAAACACAGATGATGACAAATAAGCTTAATCATTATGTGAGAACCCAGAAATATTTTTACATCCAAGAACAGATTTAATAGCCATATCTTTTAAACCGTCAAAATTAATTTAGCAGTAATTAACAGGACAGCAATGTCTAGCATGTTCAAATGTGAAGGAATAGTATTGCTAATAAGACATATCCCAGACCCCTAATTCACACATTTGTGACTAATGTTAGAAAAACACTAGAGATTTCTATGGAAAACTGTAGTGTGCTTTTTCATTTCATGCATCTTAGTCTGTGTGGTACTTACATGACTGTATTTATTTGAAAAAACTTAACAATACTTTTGTGATTTATATACTTTATGTATGCTATGTTTCACTAAAAAAAAATTTACATTTAAAAGTCTAAAAAGAGTTGGAAACCAAATGCAATTCAGGACCTCTGATGCACCCTGCATATTTTTTAAATCTATTAAAAATATGTGGGGTATAATTGGAGAAATGGAATCATGTTACAGAATTATTTTTAATCCTGTTACATGAGATCATACATTGTACAGTGGTTATGAGGGAAAATATCCTTAATTAAAAATTTAAGGAGACACATGCTAGAATAATTAGGAGGAAAGTAAAATTATGTCTGAAATTCATTTTCAAATGGGTCAGGAGAAAAAACTACATATGAATAAATAAATATATTGGGGGAGAGAGACAGAGAGAGAGAGAGAAGGCCTGTGAGTTAACAATTGCTGATGCTAGGCTGAAGGGCACATGCAGGTGTGCACAATGTAGTTCTTGCAACGTTTCCATACACATGAACAATAAATACCGCAATAAAAACTCAGTGACAGGGACGTACACTTACGTCCAGGGCACCCGTGTAAAGGACACAGCAAAACCCTACAAGTCACGTAGCTTAAATGCTAGATGAGATCTGTGACAAATTATTGATTCTGACATCCATTTCCAAAACAATAGTTTACTTTCAAGAAAATAAAAAAAAGTAAAAGAAATCCATTACCTTCGAATAACTGAAGCAGGCAAACTGAAGACTGGTGGTGAAGAAGGTTTACTGGGAGGATTAATGGACCTATTTCATTAAAAAAGAAAAAATATATATATATACACCCACCCACACACTCACACACACACACAAAGAACAAACAACTGAGCGCACCATAGCTTTGTCTAACAAATATTAATACAACTTCATTTACTTCCTTGACAAGCTTGCCGCTACCTGGACTCACTTATGAAGAGTAAATCACACTTTTCTTTCAGAAGTCTACGTAATAAATGACTCATCATGTGGGTGGATCTGTGTTCCCTCCCGCTGACCCTGCTCATAGCCAAGGTTAAACAGATACTTTCATCCTAAACATCTTCCTAAAGGTGTTTAAAATAAGAAATCAAAGCCAAATTGAGAGTATATATAGGAAAATGCATTACTGACAAATTGCTATAAGAAATTTTAAATCTGTACTTTGTAATGTTCAAAAATAAAAGTTCAGGATGACTTTTTCAGCCAATGGGCTTTTTAATACTGCTTCTCAAACCAAAAAAAATCATACCATGGTGTAGCTACCTTGGAAAGCATACATTTCATTAAGTGAGAAATTTCCACACACTGCTATAAGACTGCATCAAAAACCCTAGGTAAAGAATTGAGAATAGGAGAAGCCGGGATGGCTCAGTGGGGTAAGCGCTCACTTTGCAGCTCAGGGACCAAGGATCGAATCCCAGCCCCAGCCCGTGTGGATCCATATGCTGAACTGGGGAGTGCCCCCAGTTCAGTTCTCACCAGGGTGAGACCTCGGCCCAGTTCCTGCCCTGTGCAGCCCCGTACCCACCTGTGGAATGAAAATATGTGGAAAAACCAATGATGTGCAACTATGAAGACTGTTCTGGGCCCTCCCCCTTCTGTCTGTCTGTCTGTCTCTCTCTCTCTGTCTCTCTCTTTCTCTGTCAAAACCAATAAAAGTAAATCATAAAAATAAAAGAATTGAGAATAAAAAGCTTTTTAAATTCTTAGGGCTCACCACATATCCATGCTTGATACTTCATCGAACAAAAGAAGACAAAATAATGCTCCAACTTCAGTCACAACAGTACAATCTTCATGAAATATCAAGGAAACTGAGAAATAAAAAGAAGCATAATGTTATGTAATATCTTTTCCCCTAGAAAGAATAAAATTCAAATTTTAAATATCTTAATTCAAAGCCAAGAGGTGCCTTTCTCAGAGAAGTGACATGACCCAGAGACATGGACATCACAAAAACATGGCTCTCAAATTGTCACATATACAAGAGTCACCTTGAGCATGTGACAACACAGAGTTTCTGTCGGGTAGGTGTGGGGCGGGGCCTGGAGTCAGGGACCATCCCTGCAGACCCACTCACTAGACACTTGAGTTCATCAGAGAAGCAAACTGATCCCGTCTCGGAAGGTTCAGCCAAATCATTTAACTCAAGCTATGGTTCGCTCATGGAAAGATCTACTTAATTTATATGCCTGCTCTTCCTATAAATATAATCATAGAACTTAGAATTGACTTTAAAACATGTTTGTGCTGGTGTAGTTATTTCAGTTTGTATGTCTAGTTTTTTACAAGGTAACAGAAAAGCAAAGCTGTCTAAACTATTAATATTGTACATAATAGACACACTGCTGCCATCAGCCACTTACTATTCGGCTAAGCGATCTGGTCAAATTCCCTGACATTACTAAACCTCAGCTTTCACCTCTGTAATGTTACCAGAACCACACTATCTCAGTGCTTGAAACTTATGAAATTCTAACCAAGCAGGTATGATGGTTGTACCAATCATTCAGGAATAACAACATAACACAGCGTTAGCAAATATAGGCAAGTGATAAAAAATTAGCTTCAGAAGAAAAATTTTCCTGGTTCAGTACCTGGTTGAAAAACTAGTTCGGGGACACACCAAGTTTCCCATCCAGCCCTACTGATGAGCACACAGACTTCACACCCCAGGACATGGTCCTTTTGCTGGCTAGCATTTGGCTCAATGATCCCTTTGTTTTAAGGGAAAAAAATAATAGTTTTACCCTAAAACTAAATCCTTTTTTTTTTTTTTAAGATTTATTTATTGTTTTTGACAAAGAGAGAGAGAGAGATACAGACTCAGAGACAGAGCAAAGGGGGAGGGCCCAGAACAGTCTCCATAGTTGCACATCATCGGTTCTTCCACATAGTTTCATTCCACAGGTGGGCGGGGCTGCACAGGGCAGGAACTGGGCCGGGGTCCAGCCCCGGTGAGAACTGAACTGGGGGCACTCCCCAGTTCAGCATATGGGTCCGCACGGGCCAGGGCTGGGATTCGATCCTCGGTCCCCAGGGCTGCAAAGTGAGCGCCTAACCCACCGAGCCATCCCGGCTTCCCCACTAAATCCTTTAATGAGGAACACTGTCATTCATTTTCAGACTCACTGAAGTAATTTTTATAGACATCAATGAGATATAATAGAAAAGCTGTTAAATACCCAAAGGGCAAATTATAGTCCCTTAGAAACTCTGAATCTAGCAGGTGCTCATAAGAAGTGATTATTGACAGGACTAAAGAAAACCAGATCTCTATAACTACCGGTCTTCCAGTTCAATCCAAAAATATCACAAAATTTTACACTTTCTTAGAATGCTATAAACACACCAAGTCTGTTCAGAACCCTACCTGGTTTGGACCTTTGCCAATGCTATTAAATAACTATGTCCTAGTCACTTGGCAAGTAGAAACCATTAGCAGAAAATGCTTAAATAAAATGACTATGTGCTAATCCATACTCTGATAATATTTTGATGATGTATATCGTTTATCTCTTATATGCCTGATAACTGACAAGGGAAGCACATCGATCAAGATGTCTCTTGTAGAATATTTAAAAGCAGTGGCCTATATTTCTAGAAAAAAAATAGCACAAAATGTTACCAAGCTCTCTACTGAGAATAAATAGTCAGAAGAAAAGAGAAGAAAAGGGTGACAAAATGACATGGAGTTTTTTCCATCTAAACACATGACTAAATTACAATCAAGCCAAAACGGGTTTTTAAATAGATCTCACTTCAGAAAATGCAATGAAATGAATGCCCAAATCCTTCAGGATGGTCTGGTCCCCAGTCCTCACAGGCTGGTTGTACTCTTCCGGCTGATTTAACGATATAACCAGATACCACACCAAAGGTTCAGGACACAAAGGCACAAGCAAACCACGAACGAGGACACACTCTGGAAAGCGGGCAGCGATGATAGCAGTTGCAGCTTTCCCTTTATACATAGTATTAACGGAGCAGCAAATGGAGCTCCAGCGGAGTGCCCAGAACACGCCAGGGTGCCAAGGACAGTGAGGACGCAGCCTGTGTCAGGACAAAGGTCTACTCTGCCCGAAGATTATCAGGAAACTTCCACAAAAGCGTTCAAAAGGCAATGGGTTTTGTTAGTGACTAAAACACTTGGCTAGTCTGTGTGTAAAATGGAAAGTAAACATTACCTACAGTTAAAGAATGACACTTAAAGTTTAAGACTGATCGCATTAGCAGAATGCACTTTATTCACCTCTGAATAACAGGGTCAGGAGAGAAGATTGTTGTGAGAGGGAAGAACGCAGGACTGGGTCAGCACAAAGAACCTTCCTCAAGACAGTGAGGCTTGGCTGTATCAGACATTCCATAACCTGGCCAGGGGAGAAAGCACATAGTTATTTTATCTTCATCAGTTCTAAGGAGAGCTAACATATGCTATAATATGTATTCATTACATTACCTTATATTCTTATCTTAAATCTTATGCTTTTTTATCAAAATTGTATGAAACAAGAATGCAAGTAAATATTAGGAATTAATTTTCACTGAAATAAGCTTTGTAGATACTTCTGCTTACACATCTTACAGAAACTTTAAAATTAGTTATCCTTCACAGAGACCTTACTCTTGGAAATAATAATGAACAGGGTGGTGGGTGCTCTTCAGGATTTAAAATGCCAAGTGCCCAAATACACTGAATTCACTTTCAGATCTGATTAATAAAAATAAAGGGTGTCCCAAAATTCATGCAAGAAGTAATTTTGATACAAAACACAGGTTTATAATTAAAAATTGTAAATTTTCATTGCTCAACAATGAAATGCATTGTTCTTTCATGTAGTGCTCCATTTTTAATAACCCTGAACTGTCAGCTGTTACGCTGTCTTTTCTTTTTTCTTTGGCAACACTTTACCGCACAAATGACGCAAAATTCAAATCTTGCGTGAATTTTGGGACGGACACCCTTTACAACCTGTAAAAATACATCTAAATACACATCAGTCTTACCTCACCATCCTGACCCACACATTCATTTAAATACTCAATTATCTTGTCAATTAAGCATAACTTTTTCACCACACCATGCATTTTAATGTCTGTAGACAAAAAGAAAAGTTATTAAAAGTGAAAGAACATTTTCTGCATTTCTAAAAATACAGAATAGATATACACATAATTTTCAAACTATTAAAAAGTTACACCTGGAAATTAGAGGGTAAAACTTTAATTTTTTTACTTAATATGCATCTAAACAATTTGAAAACTTTTAAGTAACAAGCACATCTTACCCCTGTAATATAAACATTAAAACTGTTAAAAAAGAATAAATGAATTAGTTCAGACTCTGAAAAGTAGTAGAATTTGATGTACTATACAAATGAGTCCTTTTATTTATGCATGACAAATTATTTTCTTTCTATTGTTTTACTGACAATTTTCTTTTCTAAATCCATCACCTCAAAATGTTTAGAATTCTCCATAAGTTAATGTGTAAATGACCTGCAATATGATTTTTCTATTACTAAAAGATTTCTAACCTCCAACTGTTAAGAGCAAATACAAAGGGAAAGAGATTATATCATAATATATTTGATATATTTCTGAAGAATATGAACTTTTTATAAGTTTATACATGTGTGTATGTGTGTCCATTGTTATGGAATGAATGTTTATGTCCCTCCAAAATTCACAGGTAGAAACCTGATCCCTGATGTGATGTTAGGAGGTGTGGCCTTTGAGAGGTGATCAGGTCAAGAAGGTAGAGCTCTTGTGAATGGAATTGGTGCCCTTATAAAAGAGACCCCAGAGAGCTTCCTTGCCCTTCTCCATCCATCTTCTCCAGGGCAAGGATGACTGTCTATGAACAAGGGGACCCTCACCAGACACCAAATCTACTGGCACCTTGATCTTGAACTTCCAGCCTCTAGAACTGAGAAATAAATTTCTGTTGTTTATAAGCTAACCCAGCCTGTGGTAATCTAGTACAGGGGTCTCCAAACTTTTCAGCCCGCAGGCCGCACTAACTATCAAACAGCAGTTTGGGGGCCGACTACACACTCGAGGTCCAAATAAAAAAAAATCAAAACATAGATGTTGTTTTCAATTATTTATTTAGTATTATTTTATTCAGATAAAAAGGTCCCATGGGCCGGATGAGAGGGCCTCGCGGGCCGGATGTGGCCCGCGGGCCATAGTTTGGAGATCCCTGGTCTAGTATAACAGCCCGCAGACTGACACACACAGACACACTCTAGAACTATTACTAGCTCCAAATACTCTAGCTGCCTACGAATTACAAGTATTTAACAACTTGCAGACAAACTCTCTTAATTTGTTCTAGATTCTCAATGAATACATACATTAAGAAAAACATTCACAAATATATAAAGGGTGTCCCAAAATTCATGCAAGATTTGAATTGTGTCATTTGTGTCACTTCTTGCGTGAATTTTGGGACACTCTTTATATGTTCACACTGAATTAGGACTATCACTGTAACTACCTTTAGCTGCCACCTTAACAAAAGTAGTTTGCCCCTACCCCCCAGTTTAGCTCATATCAAAAATATATGCTATACTTGTGAAATGTTAACAATACTGAAACAATACTTTCTAAAACAGTTATATTTTTTAGCCAAGACTAAAAGGAAGCCTTCGCTAAAACCTTATGTTCTATAGTGTTTATTATTAAAGCCGTAATTTTTCAAATTACTCTCTCATCTGAGTTTCCGCTAATGCCAGGACAGAGATGTTAACCATGCCCCATCTTCTAAATTAGAAAAAATATTTTCGTGTGTGCTCCATGAAAAAAATCTTATCATTTCTCTCAAATGTTAAAAGATAAATAAAAAACATCACGTATAGAAAATAAAAAAAACTAACCTAAAGAATGGATACCTATGGAATAACACTACAACCAAAGTTAACTGTATATTTTCCTAGTTTTCAAAAATAATCCTTTAAAGAAGATACATACTTATAGTACATAGTTTTTATTACTCATTCACAACGATTGCTTGAATGATTCCCCTAAGCAAGAAAGAACAAACGGAGCACATGTACATACTAGGCAAACTGAGATAGGAATATGCAATTCACTGCTAGAATATATCGATATTTTATAAGAGGATTCTATCCAATGACATTCTACAGGTCAAACATATACTAATACTGCAGTCCAGGGTCAACAAAGTTTTCCTGTAAAGAACTACATAATAAATAGGGTAAGCTTTCCTGGCCACATATGATCTTTGCTGCATATTCTTTGTTCTGGTTTTTGGTTTTTTTTTAACAACTGCTAAAAATGTAAAACCCATTAACTCAAGAGCTGTGAAAAAGACCGGCCACATCCCAGACCTGGCCCACAAACCAGTTCACCAGCCTATACCACCACACACAGCAACCTCAAATTCCATTATCAGCAGTACAGATATCATCTTAAAAGACACACCTTGCATGATCACAGCTAGCTGTTCTGCAGCTGACTTCCTCAAAACAAGGTCAATGTCATCGGAGACGAAGATCTCATACACCTTCTCAACAGTCTCCAACTGAAAACCAAAAAATATGTATTTTTTTCATCTACTTCCAATTTTCCAATAAAATTTTATAGCTCATGCCCTAAGAACAAAAGCTCAAAAAGTTAACTTACTCAAGTAACTGATGTATTTACACATAAAAGACAACAATGATGTGCTTGGGAGGAACTTGGGATCTAAAACAAAGAGCCATCGTGTGAAATAAGCTGTATAACTTCATGTATTTTTGCTAGGAAGTCATTGCAAACCCATTAGCCACCTACAGAATGTTCCAGAGAGCATCCTTACAGGTTGTACTGGCAGCCCTAAGACCGGCCACCACGGACATGTGACTCGGGACTCTTCTGAGGCTCCCAGAAGTCACCACCTGGAACACCCTTGGCCCTCCCCCTTTCCTCCTCCTTTGAGACCATGAAGCAGACAGCTCTCTGAGACTTGTGGCCCAGCATGCCAACAAAGCCACCCCTAGTCCCTGACTGCCAGTTCAGGCCAGCACAGAATCTGAGGTGGCAAGACTCAGAAGGAAGGAGAAGAAAACAAAGACCACACTCCTTCCTCCCACCCACCGCTACCTGCTAGCCCTAACATGGATTCACAAAAGACAGGCCAAGGACCCCCACCTCCCCGCCTTCCTCCAACCACACACGGGCAGGAGTGACTAAGAGTGGTCAGGACTCAGGGAGCCCCCCTCATCCTGGGGTGTGGCCTGGGGAAGGTTCTCCAGTCTTCCTCCCAAGGCTGTGATGGGGCTCCAGACATTTAGGCTCGGAGAACACGGATGTGTCTCCCATTATAAACTATCCACTGTACTACACGTGGCTCCCCAGAGCTACCACAGGCTGTGGGGGCTGGTCTGCACTTAAAAGAAAACCTGAAAAGGCTGAAACACTTTATCATAGCAACTTTTTCTTTTTTGCTATTATAGGCAATTTCCAACATAAAACAAGAAGAATCCCCAATAGTTTTGTCAGTGATATATGTTATTAAGAGTCATCACAGAACTTCTTTCCACTAGATTAGCCTTATGTTCTACTTCAGAAACTATTCAAATTAATTGCATGTCCACTGTAGATCCTAAATGAAAAGGTACATAGTATCTGGCACTCAAGAACTATCTGTCCAATAAATAAACAGATCCAGAAGCCACAAAGAGCCAGAACAACTTCAAACCAGCTATGAGCAACCACATTCAAAGTAACCATTCCTCTCCCTCCCAGGTGCAGGACACCCACTAGAGAAAGAAACAAGGTAAATAATATACAAAAGTATCAAACAACCACACAGTAGTAAATTCAATGGTTATAGTCACCTTAATAATCAGTTCTCTTCTGTCATCCAATTTGAGTTCAATCGGTTTTTTCACAATAAATAAATTAGGAACTCGGGAGAGAATTCTGGCATCTACTGAAGGGCGCTTGCGATCGGCCCCTTCTTCCCTCGTAAGATGACATGCTAAATGCTTCAATGCTCGTGAACGGACCCTGGAGAAACAAAGCATGTAAGCCAACATATGTAATATACAAATGTCTATAAATTATAAAGCCCTATAATCACCACAAATTATTATATATCAACAAAGTAATCAGCCATGCTTATACTGACATTACTGACATTTTACTTTTTCTATTAAAATACTTACTGTATAACAATTACTTTCAGTTTTATATTTATAAATAAACATCAGAAATAAAGAATAATCAATAATTACAAAGGAGACAGACTCACTGAGACTGTCAACTTCACAGTCAGTACCACAGTGAACTTCAGCCAATATCACAGTGAGCTTCAGTAAGTCAACCTGCAAATTAAATGTATAACTCCTGACTCCATGTCTAGTAATCTATATCAATCATAAAAATTATCACAGACCCATGAACAGTGTCTAAACTTTAGGCTGAACCTCCAGGGGAGAAATTACACTAATAACTAAAGTGTAGTATCACAACAATGTATAAAAATTGCTATGTTAGGGAACATAGATTCTCCTCAAATATGAAAATGTAAGTATTTTTCATTCCCATCAAAATTCTATTTTATCTGGAATGGATTAGAATTAAGATCAGTTGAGCACAAGGTGAGAGATTTCAAGGAAAGATTAAATACTACAAAACATTAGAGAATGAAACAGCAAACAGAAAACCCATCAAGTGGACAAAGGGCATTGAGTTGGAAGCTAATAAGAGAAGTCCCATCATGACAATGACCTCACTTCAATGCAATTAATAAAGCACACTTGATGGGCTCTCTCTTCTGAATGACACGCCTGGCTCAGGAAGGGCAATAGTGGCTGTGGGACTGTGTGCTGCTCTGTTCCCACAGCCAAGGTTCTAGAAACACAGCAGACACTCGATTCGTGCATCCCAAATCCAAGCAGGAATTCACTGTAATATCATTGATATCAGCTTCAGAGAACTACACTCCAAGATGGAGTGAGAGGTCAGGCAGGCTCTTGCTGAGAGCTCAGAAAAGCCAGCACCTGCACAATGCTCTCACTTTGCTCCTTCCATTGTAAGCCCAAGCTGTCTATCTGAATTAGTCTGGGCTATCAGTTCAGGGACAGTCACCACCCCCCAGAAAGAAAGCTAGAGTGGGGTGCGTAAAGCAGGTGTTTATGCATCTCCTCCTCTGGGGCATAAATTTAGTATCTTTTTAGGTTCAGCCTAAGTACCAGAGACTGATTGTTCTTCTCCACTTCTTTCTTTCAATGAGTCTGTTGTGAGCATGTTTAAGTCCAAGGTCCTCCCTGAAGTGCTGAGAATGCAAAGATCAGTCAGTGGGCGGGTTCCTGCCTGATGGTGCTCACGTCTTGTGGGCCGGGCAGAATCCCTCACGTAACAAAACAAAGTATGCAATTCACTCGTCTTAAGGTCTATGTGATACAGCCTTGCCCAGGGCTCCTGGGAGAGGACCTCTGAATCCCTGACGTGTCCTGACTGATGAGAACGTCTTTATTTACCTGGAGACCTTGGGCCCCCAGAGGTGAACCGGCATTAACCTGTGTTGTGTCCATTCACCGCACTGGTGGGGGTGGGGGTGCACTGCACTAGCAGGTTTAGGGGGGAGCACTGTACTAACAGGTCCCTAAAGATGGTGGCCAGGGCCTGCAGGGACCTGTAGGGAGCTGGGCCCTGAGAAGCTCACACCCAGTGGGCCGCGCGGGGCTCCCGCACCACCTACCACCGTCCTCTCTGCACTAGACGAGATTTTCACCTCTCCGTTCAGTTCCCCTCCTTTGGTTTTCTGAATATTTTGTCTTATTTCCACCTACTTCCTTATTTTCCAGCCTGCCCATCTGCTTCTGAATAAGCCGCTATATTATGCTAATGCAAACTCTGGGGAGAACACATCTGTCACTGTCACAGAACTCTGCTTGCTCCTCCTGGCCTGTCAACCACTCTTCCTCTTCATCGCTACTGCTCCATCTTGAGGCCAAGCTTTTCTTCTCAATGAAGGAAAATCTAACCACTCTGTTGCCCTAAAGAAGACAACAGAGAGGATCCACGCTATGCTGACAGAGAAGGCAGGCAGCATATTCCTCCTGCTCTTTTACAAGTAGTTGAAAGGATACTAAGCTAATGGTGGGAGAAAGGACACATTTTCAGTGTCCTCAGAGAGGACACACAAAACAAGATTCAAACACCTGCGACTCTGGCCTATGAGGCAACTGGCCCACTACAATTTTATGAAAACTTTCATTTTCAGAACAAGTGTTTAGAAAAGGATCACTCAGAAGGCTAACAGTTTCTAGACAAGAGACAGGGAAGATGCCCCATAACTTCACAATCCATTGATCTCCACGGCCCCCAGCCTGCCCACAGCACTGCTCTGCATCCCACCGACCTGACCCCTGGGCTGGAAAGTGCATCCCGTGTGTCAGGAAAGCACTCAAAGGCTTTGCACCTGTAGACACCGGCCGCGCTGGATTCCTCTCTCGGGCTAACAGTGGAGACTCACTGTCCTTTGCCTTCTTCAGTTCTAGCCCGGCTCAGATGGATAGAGTGACGACACTCTACTTTCTCAGCCGGCCCCTGGCTCCTTTACTCGGCCACTCCGGCCTACTTACGAGGGCTTCTTCACCAGCAGGAGCCGCAGCAGGGACCTCAGCCGGGTGGTGTCAGGCAGAATCCCTTCGCCTCCCTCAGGACTCACATCGCTTAGGAGGAGAATGCAGTTACCCAAAGGGTCTTCTGTGTCAGCATAGCCCTAACAGGTCCCACATAAAAAGAGAAGGTCATCTGACTTGGGACACATTGCTTAATTTTTTAACTTGAAAATAAAAATTGTATTGACTTGTCAGGCAGCTCAAAAATTTCTCTCAATTCAGTTGAAAAGTCACTTTTCAAAATAAGGTAAGAGGCCTACCTACAATTATATATATATTTTTAAAAATAGTAATGAAGAACTTCAGAACAATTTGCCAACTCATACTTGCTAATTTCTCTATTTACCAAGATTGTAGTGGCAGCACCTTCCCAAGATGAGGCGCTTCCCAGATAATCCAGACCTGTCCCCACAGGACAAAGATAAGGGCTGTGGATGCATCTGCACGAAGCCGAGGCCTGGGCTCCCTTCTGAGGGGATCGCTCCTATGATGGCGTTTCCCACCTCTACCTTCTCACCCAGCGGGGTAGGGACCTGAACTTCCCTCATTCCTTTAGTGCCCAGAACAACTGCTAAACAAATCTGTATTTCCAAGAGTTTATTAATAAAGGATCATTCTAGTTTCATACATGCAAGGACAGAATTCACAAAGCGAGTTAGTTATATAAAATCTGCATAACAAGCTCTGTTAGCATCACTGAGAAGCCTTCATAGAATGTTGAGTTCTATTTTTCAGTCACTGCTGAAGGCCCACACCTCACCATGTACCCTCCCACCCAGACACAGAGGCGCACACGAGTAGCCCAGTTTAAACCTCTACCAGAAACAAGACAGCTACCCTGTGCTGTCACTTATTCACGGGGCCCTCGCGGCTTCTCTTCATGTCTCTCCCAACATGGCAGCTCCCAACATGACAGCTGTCTGCATGCATTTAAATCCATCGCACTCACCGAAGATAAATAAACAGTGTCGCAAACGGCATTGCCCAGAGTACCTGTAGGAGTGGAATGACGGGGCAGAGAGACTCAGTGAACTTGCTCCAGGTCAGTGCTGTCATCATCAAGCGTCCCTGCAGCAGGTACAGCACGATGGCTTTGGCGGCAGCATTCACCTGCTCAACAGCACAGAGGGAACAACCGACACTGAGTCACCTCACGTTCCTGTGACACTGTAATTAATTGACATTGCTTCCCTCAAATGTTCCTATTTCCACAGCATCATCCTACATTCCACTCTCAACCAGTCTTTCCCCCTAACAATTTCCTTTTTTCACATTTATGGGATACTTTTCCATGGAATAAAAATGTCACTTAATTACATACCATAACCTATTTACTCTAACTACTGTATAAGGCTCTATATCTTAAATGAGCAAACAGTTTCATCTGAATTCTTTGAGAACAAGTTATGTCCTGTATTTTGATTCTCACATTTTAACATTTCTTTTTATTTTAATAAACACCTCAATTGAATCCATACATCAAAGAGAAGTTTCTCTTCTGTGTCTCATCATACTATATCGCTATATCAGGATTCTACCTTGATTTAGCTGAGTATCTACAAATTATGCCATGTTTTGCACTTGCTTTGAACAAGCCTTACCTCATTTTGGGGATCTTGAATGCCAAATGCACAGATTTCATATAGAACTTTTGGGTGGAGAAGAAAATGAATTCCATTACAAAGTGAAGACACAGGCTTGGTGACATTATGGATACCTAAACATTCCTATACAATAAAACAGAACAGAAAGGTTTTTAAGATGAGTCACTGATTTTTTTGAAAGAATTCCTTGTTCTCCTGTTTAGAATTCAATTCCAATTTTAGTTTTTACTTCACTGAAACTTTTCTTTTACTTTGAAAGGCAGTAAAGATTCTCTTGCCTAACAGTTTTCGGGTCTGTATGACATATGTATTATGTGACTTTCTACCAACAAGCAGTGTTGTAAGTTAAATTACCTAGCTGTAGATAATCAAACATGTTAAAGTTATTCATAATGATAGATATAAGGAAAATAAATAACATAATAAACTACATATTCAAAAAAATTCAAGCAGGAACTCAGATATTTGTACACCTATGTTTATAGAAACATTGTTCACAATACCCAAAAGTTGGAAAAAACCTGAATATCCATCAACAAATGAATGGATACACAAAATATGTTCTATACATACAACAGAACATTATTCAGCCTTAAAATGGAACGCAACTCTATCTGTGCTATAGCATGAATGAACCTCAAAGATATTACGTTAAGTGAAATAAACCAGACACAAAAAGACAAAATTTCATGATTTCATTTATATGAGGTGCCTAGAACATTCAAATTCAGACAGAAAATAGAATGGGGATGTCAGGACCTGGTGAAAGAGGGAATGCGGAGCTATTGTTTAATAAGTACAGTTTTAATTTCAGAAAATGAAAAAGTTCTAGAGATGAATAATGTTGTTGGTAGCACAACAGAGTGAACATACTTAATGCCACTTAACCATATACTTAAAAGTGGTTAAAATGGTAAATTACATTTTAGGTGTATTTTACCACAATTTTTAAAAAGCAAATTAAATATAGCTGAGAAAAGAAATAATGTACTGAATGACAGCACTGAGGAATTCTACCCAAACTAAACAAAAAAGTTATGAAAAATATAAAGAGGGATTAAAAGACACAAAGGGTAATATACAAGGTCTGACTGACATAGATCTAATGAGAGTTCTACTTGGAGAGAACAGCAAGGTTAAGAGAAATAATAATGACCAAGAATTATCCAGAAATGAGGGCAGACATGAGTATTCAGATTAGAGAGTATTAAACAAGGCAAAATTTTAAAAAAATGTATACAAAGATACAATGTAATAAAACTTCAGAAGACTGGAGACAATTAAAAGATCTTAAAAGCAACTAGATAAGAAATATATAAAATATATATAACTTAACTGATAGCAGACTTCTCAACAATAATGGAAGCTGAACAAGGACAAAGCAGGTATCAACAAAGTGCTAAGAAAAATAGCAGTCAACCTATAAATCTATACCCAGCTATACTATCATTCAAGAATAAGGGAAAATAAAGACATTTTAGAATACATATATCATTAGCACAGACTGCCATTGGAAATATTGAAAAATTTATTTCAGTAAAAAGTAGAATGAACCTAAATATTTACCAATACATACATGGCAGTATATTCAAACTAAAGAGCAGCTAAGAACAATGAACTAGGTAAATCTCAAATCCCACCATTAAATGAAAGGAATATGCAACAAAAACATATGTACAGTATAACATTTCCTTTTTTAAAAAGACAAAACAATGACATATATTATGTACAAACACATGCATATACAGTAAAAATATATTAAACAATGGATGGGAAGGATAAACACTAACTTTTTAAGAGTGATTATTTGGTGGAAGAAGGAAGAGAAAAGAAAGACAATTCAGTTATAACTATAGTATTTTTATTTCTCTGAATAAAAAAGAATCAGAAGTAAAACTAGCAAGATGTAAACATTTGTTATATATAGATTGTATTTACAAGAGTGTTAAATATAAGAAGACATTTTTTTTTTTTTAACTGAACTGGGGGCCTCACCACATTCGGGAAGCACACCCCAGTTCAGCATGTGGGTCCGCCTGAGCCGGAGTCGGATTCGATCCTCAGTCCTCAGGGCTTCAAAGCGAGCGCTTAACCCACTGAGCCATCCCAGCTTCCCCAAGAAGATATTTTTTAAGAGTAGATAAGAACATATATATTTTTCAATATTGTCCTATGTACGTTCTTTCAAATATTGAAACAGTTAATATTTGATGTACAATTCTGTTATAAAATATTTTATAATTTAAAAACACAGAAAACAAATACATTTCAAAAGAAAACTATTACAATGAAAACAGACATAAAATTTAAATTATAATAATCTAAAACTTTTTCAAAGCATAGAGATCACTTTTGAGTACCTGGAAGAAGTCAGCCTTTTCTTGCAATTTTTCCATCATTAAATAACACAATATAATGTAATTCTGAATAAAACTTATAATAAAGCAATCAATTATTAGAATTACTAAGTTAAGAAAATTTAATAGAAGTTTCTTAGAGTTGACTAATAATTGCCATCTGTTTTTATGGTAATAGTTCTTATATCTAATCCAAAAGGTCAAAAAACAAAGAGCTCACCTTAATAATTTCCAGACAGCAGCGGTAAGTTTCAACTTTCACTTGTAGCAATGGGTTAGACAACATACATAGAAACTCCTTCTGACTTTCTCCTTGTAGTAATGGGTTGGCCTGTGCAGATTTCCAGCTAGTGAAAAGATAAAAACATCCAAAACATCTAAGTCAAGGAAGTTACCAAACAAAAGACATTGAAAAGCATCATGGAAGGAACTTCTTCCTCTTCCAATTTCTCCAACTGGTTATTTAACTCACCCAATATTAGCATTTACCCAAGTACATACCTGCTTTATGGTAGAAAACGTTCTCTCAAAGAGTACAAAAAAACAAAACAAAAAACAAAAATAACCCACAAATGTCCTCAAAAACCCATACTTGGAAAGTAAATTGGTACAGTCATTATGGGAAACATATGAAGGCCCTCAAAAAAACCAAAAATAGAACTATTATATGATCTAAAACTGCCATTTCTTGGTATACATCCAAAGAAAATGAAATTAGTATCTTGAACAGATACCTGCACCCCCTTGTTCATTCCAGCATTATTTCCAACAGCCAAGACATGGAAACAACACAAGTGTTCCATCCATGGACGAATGAATAAAGAATGTATGATATGTATATAAAATAAAATATTATTCAGCCTTAAAAAAAAAAAAGAAAATCCTTCCATTTGTGACAAGGACAAAACTGGAGGACATGGTGCCAAGTGAAATAAGCCTGACACAGAAAAACAAGTGATGCATGGTCTCACTTATATGTGGAATCAAAACAGTCAAATCCACAGAGGCTGAGAGTAGAACGGTAATTGCCAGAGGTTGAAGGTTAATTAAAACTTTAAAGATAAATAAATATGTGTGAATACTTGGCTTGAATGAATACCAAAACAAATGCATAGAAATCTAAGGATAATTCAGTTAGATTACAAGCATGACATTTTTAAAGTTTACTCTTGAATAAAACAGTTAACCACCCTAGGGCAGCTATACATACACAGTTTACAGGTCAAACACATATAAATTTAAACTAAAATATCGCATAATCATAGTAAAATTTAAGACCATAAAAATGAAAATGAAAATTTAGGACCATGAAAATTTCATGAAAATGAAATTTAAGAAAAATTCGTTTTCATTGCTTTTAAGTTCACTCACTCACATACTCACACACACACACTCACAGTGTGCTATAATAATACTGTTGACCCTTGAACAATTCGAGGGTTACAGTCACCCACAACTCCCTCAGGCGAAAATCCACACTTCAATGAAGTTGTTTGCATGCACAGATTCCCAACCGTGGACTGAAAACACACAATCATATTAAGAAACAAAATATTACATCTTTGAACAAATGCAGATGATTTCCTTTATTAGGGGGAAATGCTGATGAAAGGAAAAGCTACGCAAGGCTTGGTCTGCCAGCTCCACAGATTCCAAAAGGTTCTTCTCTCCCTAAAAAAGAATAAAATGGTAGACGTCAAGTTCATGTACAACAAAATTCTCCATAGTAGCTAACTAAGCAGCTTCAATAAATTAGATCATTCAGAGACCCTGAGATTATTCACATTTGCTTACATCCACTTTCTCAGCCAGCAAACTAAAATTGTCAACATAGGAAGAAAAATGTGCGGGAAATCCCTAGCTAAAGGCCACCTGAGACTATTACTTACCTCTGAGTGGGCTTAAAGCTACAATCGAGTGGTCTGACCCTTTGACTGCCTGTTTGTAGCCCTATCTCCCTACTAATTGTAGCTCAAGGCAGAGTTCAGGTTTTTATGATCCATCTCCCACTTCTAGCATCCTGGCCTTTTCTAAGAACAGGAGAACAATGAATACATGTGTGGTTAAATGATGACAAAGAATTCAACTTAAAGACAACTCAAAAGTCTACCTTGAAGGAAACAAGAAATCTGTGGCACTAAGATGTGGCAAAAACAAAAAAAACAACGGTGGGCAAACAAAATAAAATTAAAGATATGAGGCTCAGATAGACTCTACTGTAGAGGCCAAGAGGAATAATAATTTTGTCCCTAATTTTCAAGTTCTTTAGGACCCATTTTGGTATTTTCAGACAGTAAACAACTATTGCAGTCAATGTTAAAGGCCCATTAACCCTTTCACTGATAACATACTAATATCCTAATAGTATCTCTAAAAGGCATAAAAAATACATAATTATTGCTATAAAACTGTACCTAAAGTCATCCCACTACCTTACAATCTAGCTCATAACTTTAATTTCAAAAAATCAGGCTCCATATGTGAGTAAATAAGGGTCTATAAAATATTAAAGGAAAGATGTGTCTATAAGCAATGGCCCTTATAATCCTATTTATGCAAAGTGTCACTCTGTTAATACAAGTAGGCCACTTCGAAAAGGAGAACTCACTATTAAATATTATGACACTGATAATAATTAGTTTGACAGTAATAGTGCATCCCACCTCTAACAATTCAACAGTTATCTGCCCGTCAATTTGAAAAGTACAGGTAAAATTTTCTAAATATTTTAACAAAGGAATTTAAAGTAATAATAAAACTTTTTACCTCCTTCCCTACATCAGATAGGAAGTTACAGGTACATTCAATTGAATAAACAGCCTCAGAAGTTCGTTTATAAATACTGTAGTTTTCAGAATTCAGCTGTTCCAAATAGGCCACAGTAGCTTCATGAATATTCGGATACTCCAAAGAAATAGTCATGTCCAAAGAAACTAGGAACAAGGCTGCTGAAATAGGCTCTGGTAAAAAGTGGCTGGCCTTGACAAATTTAAAAGAAAATTAAAATTCTTTTAAGAAAACATTTTTTTGAACAAACATGGTACACTATAATCTTAATGTAGTTCAACTTTACTTTTTAGTAATCTTCAATCACGAAGTCTATGTTTTTCCAAAGAAAATGCTCTTCCCCAACATACTACCTACCTGTACATTTTTGTTCAATGCTATTTCTCTCTGCCCAGAATAGCTCAAGTCCAAAATACAGCTTTTCCCAAAGCTTGGGGTACAGGATACTCCCTTCTCCCCAAACCAACACCCAGAATTACTCTCCCCCTAGGCCAGGCATTTTGTTTATTCCTCTGCTATTGAATTCAAGGCGCAAGGTCTTCCTAAGTATTACGTACATGCGTACACAAATCTCCAAAATAACGCAATAAACTCCTGACGAGAAGAACAATTCCTCACTAGAGCTGAACATATAACCCAGGCCTTAATAACTACATATTGAATTGAATAACACTAAATCAAATGTAAGTGAAAATTTATTTGAGCAAAAATTGATTTTTTATTTGGTTTTGTTTGCATTTTAGAGGGGAGGGGGGAAATTCAACATAATATTCAAAATAGTTCAAGAATACTCACAGAAGACTGACCCTTAATTAGTATAAAATCAACAGGCCCAAATGAAATAGCATATGCTTTATACCCTTAAACTAATTGATTTAAACTGAAAGAATTGTTTGGGTTTTTTTCTTTTAGTAATTCTAGCTTCATGATAGAATTCTGTGTATCAGTTAAGAAAATGAAAAAGATTAAAAATTCAACAGTCAGAGAAATTCATTTGGCAGAGCTTACTCCTTTGGTTGAAACACTTTGTCTTTATTAAAGTGGGCTTGTTCGTGACTTAATTCACAGATAATCATTATGATTAAAGATAATCATCAACTGCCTGGCAGTCTAAGATTAAGAGCTGAATCAGCTTTTAATTAAAATAAAGTTGTCAAATGACATACCAGAAAATACAGAAATCAAATTTTTAGGTTACTAAATTAAAAAAAAAAAAAAAGCTGTTTAAGACTGCAACCTTCAAAAAGTAAAGAGAAATTTCATTATTCTGTGAAGAACTCTCCTAGTGGGAAAGAGAGAGATAAACTACATGACCTGATCCCCTATTATCCACTCAGTATTTCTTGGGTCCCCATTGCACGCCAGGTACCACCCCAGAGCCTGTGCAACACAACAGGAAACAAAACAGAGCCTCTGCCACTATGAAGATGACCCTTCATGGAGAAGACACAGTAAAGCAATACACTTGATAGGGTGTCAGGTGTGGCTAGGAGTGCTGAGAGAACTTTTAGGTGGGATAGAAAAAATGGAGAGGAATAGAGGTGATGGGGAGTGGAGACAGGGGCAGGTCTCTCTGACAAGGTGACATTTAGGTAGAGACCCAGAGGAGTCAGAAGCCACAGGGATGTGTAAGGGAAGGGCACGGGCAAAGGCCCAGAGACAGTGTAATTGGCAGCCAGAAGGTGGAAGAGTTGTTTAGTAGCGAGCACTGAGGGATGGAGGCAGGGGACACAGGTGGCCAGATGAGGTAAGGCTTCAGGTCATCATAAGGACTCATCCTGAGGAAGTACTAGAAGGTTTCAAGCAAGTATGAGGATCAGTCTGAAGAAAGCAGAAGCTGGGAGACCACTAAGGAGGTTACTGCAATAACCAGGCAAGACACGATGGCTGGCCTGAACTCTACTGCTCCAGCAGTAGACACGGTGAGAAGTGTTCAGGTTCCAGACAGACGTTCAAGGGAAAAAGAAACTGCACAGGTACCAGATCTAAGTGTGCACGAAAGACAGGAATCAAGAACAACCTTAAGGTTTCTGCCGAATCAACTATCAACTAGAATGAAGGTGCCACTTACTGAAACAGAGAAGCCTACAGGAAGTTCACACTTGTAAGGGGAAGTACCGGTAAAGAATTAGGTTTGAGACATTAATTTGGGTATCAACTGTCAGGTGTAGATGTCAAAAAGAATGTTGTATATATGTGAGTTTGGGGATCAGATGACTTGTGTGACCTGAATATACAAATTGGGGTATCAGCAAATAGATGGCATTTGAAGACTGCAAGTGGGATAAAATTCCATGAGGGTCACGGTCAGTCCTGGGGTTCTACCCCTTCAAGAGATTAGAAAAATAAAGAGGAATCAGCAAAGGAGACTTAGTGAGTTAGGCACTGTGCAGAGACAGTAAATCCTCACAGATCTAATTCAGGGCACAGTGTTCTACTTTAAAAGAGCTTTCTGACTCCAGTCAGAAAAATAAGAATAGCTGATGAGAATGAAACAAGACTGAGCAAAGTGTCAGACATACCACACTCCATAAATATTAATTTTCTTTCCTTTCCTCTTTTCACCCCACTGCTGAGGAACCCTGACATTTTCACTCCACACACCTTATCTGAAACTCTGTCATCTCAGCAACTTACAGGGCCAAGCTCCGTAAGCTGAATCCCCGCAGGGTCCATGGACCGACCATAGATCATGCCCCAGACTGAAGACAGCGGCCTTACATTATAAGCATTAGCCACGTGTCAGTTGGGGCTAAAAGTGAAGATATTTCTGAGCAAATCGACCACTACTAGATAAAAAAAGTTACCAGCATGACCTTATGCGTGTTGGATGGGAAGGGATAGAATGTTGTTTTCTCTAACCCTTGCCTCTTTTTTTAAAGATTTATTTTTATTGTTTTTTAACAGAGAGAGAGAGAGACAAAGAGAATGGGGGGGGGGGGGGCAGAGCAGTCTCCATAGTTGACAGCATTAGTTTTCCACACAGTTTCACTCCACAGGTGAACATGGGGCTGTGCAGGACAGGAACTAGGCCAGGAGCCTCCCGCATAGAACCCAGCAAGAACTGAACTGGGGGTACAGACCAGTTCAGCATATGGGTCCACATGGGCTGGGGCCGGAATCCTCAGGCTCCAGGGCTGCAAAGCGAGCACTTAACCCGCTGAGCCATCATCCTAGCTTCCCCTAACCCTTGCCTCTTCAGCAGTGTGGCATTGTCT
Organism: Craseonycteris thonglongyai; assembly: GCA_004027555.1. Lineage (NCBI taxonomy): Eukaryota > Metazoa > Chordata > Mammalia > Chiroptera > Craseonycteridae > Craseonycteris > Craseonycteris thonglongyai. The sequence continues at coordinate 48,351 of PVKE010000145.1, read as the reverse complement.
AAGGGCATCTCAGAAATGCAAGCTCTCAGGCTACCCCAGACCTAGTGGACCAGCATAGGCAAGAACTGATTTACCAGGTGGCCTGAGTGCACATTACACTTTGAGAAGCGCTGCTCTGAATCAGTCAGCTTTACTGAATTACTTGGTTGCACAGGCCTGGCTGACAAAGCCCCAGCCTTGTGACATAAATTGCTCCTAACCCTCAGGCTGCCGCACTGGCTCAGGGGGTCCCTGCCTCCAGTACAGGACCAGTATATTTCCCAGGCAGTTCCCCCAAATAGAGTTACCTTCATTTGTCTTACCAAGTTCTGTGTCTCATCAGAACATTTTTACAATATCACCAATGCACTATTTTAACTTGTGCATGGGTATTCTCCAAAATCATTTAAAATTAGTAATTATTAATTTCAGAAAAAGCTTTCAAGGTCACTTTGTCAAAACTTTCAAAGTCAGGACATCTCCACATAGACTCATATTATCATTTCCAACTTCCAAATTACATATTTGGTAAGTGGCAACTCAAATATTTAAAAACCACTTTCAAGGTAGAAAGGTTCAGTGCAAATTCTTCCACTTTTGGTGGGCTAGCTACAGGCAGAGGGCAGCATAACCCCATGTTTATATAAACTGAAGGAGAAACTGAGCAATGGTGGAATAGCATCTTTGTTTAGATCTCATTTTAATGTTACTAATTAATTAAGAAAAGCAATTATAACCATCTGTAAACTAACACTTTAACAACAATCTCTCCAATGACCTCATTTACTGTTCTAATGAACTTCCAAGTTATAGATTTAAAAGAGCTACCAAAGATTACAGATATTGATTTGCCTTCAAATACAAAAGTAAATAAATAAAAACTATCTACCAAAAACAAAGAAACATGAAGAATCGGCCTTATATTTTTCTAACACTAAAGTGAGTCAAAATATTGATTTCTATGTTGATTCTTGTCCAAATAAGCTCATAGATGAAAGAAGTCTATAATCAAAAAAGCAATAAATAAGCTCTATGATACAATTGATAAGTTTTCCATCAATACTTCAACCTATAGATAAATGAATCATTTGTAATTCATAATAACAAGTTATTATAGCACTACTAATTTTTCAGTTATATATTATCATGTAAAGTGAGGCTCATATATTTCAATGCAATTCCAGTATTATATGACTAGAATGCTGCAATTCGTAATGCTTATTATGCCTTGACTAATTATCCCTATAACCTAGAAAATTCTTCAAAAACACGACTAATGAATAAGTTAAAATTAAAATTAGCGTAAATAATATTATTTCTCCTAAAGTAAAATGCATTTAAAACTTAATGTTTTATTCTTGTTTTATCAGATGACCTGATAATTTTGCATATGTAAAACTTAATAAAAAACAGAGTTTAGACCATATGCTCTGCAGAATTCTAGGAAACAAGAGAGCAAATGGCTATTACAAAGGGCAACGAAATGCACAGGAAATAGTTCTTTAGTTGCAGTAATTTAAGTATGCCACACCTTTCTCTTCACAATAAGTATACTACCAAACACCTGTCACTTGACATATTTTTTTTTACCACCAACATTAAACTTCAGAGATATAACCTACATTTGAAAATATAGTCAGTAAGATAATTTAAAAGAAATATTTACACCTAATAAAATCACCTTTAACATAATAAGAGAATAGTATTTTGCAATAAAAATTAACAAACAGCTGCTACAAGCAGGAACAGCAATGAAACTCAGAATAAAATCATGTGTGAGTACAAACTTTATAACTCCATTTGCATAATGTTCAAAAACAGACAAATTGACCTATGGTGACAGAAGTCAGAGAGAAAGAATTCAGCCTGGGGGAGGAAGGAGAGGTAATGGATAGGAAGGGACCTTTGAAATGCTGGTAGTGTTCTATTTCATGTTCTGGGGGGTGTCACCTTTTAAACACAGATACAGTCATTTAATAAAAATACATGTAACTGTGTACCTTTCTAAATGTATGTTACACTACAATTTATAAAGGTTCCAAAGAAAAATAAACTATATAGAATTTTTTCCCTATCAAATGATTTGTCAAGAATATCAGCCATTTGCACATTTCCAACATCATCTTTCTACACCGAGAAATGACCAGGAGGAATTTACAGCAGCATTTACCAACAGTAAAGTACAGGTAAGCCACATCAGCGGACTCACCTTTTCAACTGGGAGGAGTGTCTGCAGCAGCCGAACCACAAACAGCGAGATGCTGACAAAGGCCATGCGGTGGTGAGTGAGCCCGGCCTCCGCTTGGCTGGAACTCGCACTGCTCTTATGGTAGCACACGGTTTCCCCAAGGGACCCCAACACCACCAGCAGTTTCTCTTTCTGCAAACATTTAAACACCAAACAGAAAAAAATACTGATTTTAGCGGCCAGTAGGTAAATGCCCTGGAGAATTTAAAATATTATCGTTCAATAACAGAAACAAAGCAAAACACAAATATATTACTCTCTATAAGAATAGCTAATACCAGCTGACATCATTTTAAAAGTACAAAAGAATGACAAGTACACCCATATATTAAATTATTAAGAAACTAACAAGTTTAGTATTTCATATGATGAATTCTAAAGAGTGAATAAAAATAAACAAAATAGGGGAAGCCGGGATGGCTCAGTGTGTTAAGCGCTCACTTTGCAGCCCCAGGGACTGAGGATCAAATCCCGGCCCCGGCCCGTGAGGACCCATATGTTGAACCAGGGAGTGCCCCCAGTTCAGTTCTCACCGGGGTGAGACCCCAGCACAGTTCTTACCCTGTGCAGCCCCGCACCCACCTGTGGAATGAAACTATGTGGAAAAACCAATGATGTGCAACTACGGAGACTGTTCTGGGCCCTCCCCCTTCTCTCTGTCTCTGTATCTCTCTCTCTCTCTCTCTATCTCTCTCTCTGTCAAAAACCAATAAAAATAAATCTTTAAAAAAATAAAAAGATGTTTTAAAAAAATAAGTAAACAAAATACAAAAGCTTCATGAGCCATGAATTTCTCCTAGTTTCCTGTGCTTTTATTGTTCTAACTTCAGACATTTGTACGTAAATCTCTCATGGAGAATTTACTAGACTTACTGTATGCTTAACACAGCAGCAGGTATAATGAGATAAAAACTTATAGTACAAGAGACATGATCCCTGTCCTCAAAAAGATCCCAAAATTACTACAGAAATACAACAGGGACAGTCAAATAAAAAGCAATTAAATATCAAATTGTATGAGCCTTCTTCAAGTAATAAGGTTGTTTTGTCATCAATTTCTAGGTAACGTACTACACTTAAATAGAAGTTAAATTGAAAGGCATATATGAAATAACGTTATAAAGAGAAAGCTAAAATACAGTAGACTAACTTGCAAATCCTAATACACTAGATAAAATATGCCCTAGGCATGCTGGCACGCCCCCCCACACTAGCTGGTAAAGGACCGCATCTGTGAGAGCAGAACCAAGAGCCCGGCAGTTCTCACCCTCACCTTTCCACTGAAAAACCATGAAAATAAAAACAGGATATAACCTGTAAACTAAGGATGGAAATCTAATATATGTCAGAAATTTTGTTATTTAAGCATAAATATATGGGAAACAAACGAGAAGGTATGAGACCTATCAAAATTATAGCAAGGATCAATGAAAGCCACAGTGGGATACCACTTCACATCCATTAGCATCGCTATTGTCAAAAATCATGGAAAATAACCTTTGTGCCTAAAAGGTTAAAAATTAAATGTGTACTGAAATACTAACCAAAATCTATGAAATATAATTAATAATTAATAATTTAATAATTCAGGGCAAGAAAACTGGACAAAGAGGATAACTTTCTATTGACAAAATGCATAACTAAAAGTAAAGACCCAATATGAATGAGTCTTTGTGGACTGAATAACAACATACAACATCAAGTAAAACCTGTTATTGAAAGGAAGATGAATTTTACAGGTTTGAACTCAGTCTTTTTTTAGGGCAACTCTGAAAAAATTAAAACAGAAAAACTTAATAGCCATTATATTAATAAAGAATGTTCTAGAGAAAACAATTTAGAAGCACACACAGTAACACTGTTACTACATTTATAGGCAATTCTCCCATTGTATTTTTCCATTAAAATAACACTACTATAAACCTACAACAACATATCTCTGTTATTCAAGATTAACATTGACAATTTACAATTTAAATCAATGAGTATATAAGGTCTGTCCAGAAAAAAATCCAACCATAAATACCTCTATTTTCATATTACCTGGCTGGACACTTTCCGGACAGCACTCATATTTAAGATCTTGGTATTGGGGAAACTGTTCCAAACAACCTTGCTATTTCTAGTGATGAAGTGAGGGCTTCTCAAAATAGTACCGTATGTATGAAAAGGAAGTACTAGTATTAGGTGAATCAGTTGCCGTCTTCACTTTTCCCAGCATTTCCACTAAGCCAAATAAAGTGTTGTTGTTTTGTTTAATGTGCTAAGAAAAGCAAGGATCAAAAAATAATGACAGGTCCACAGCTAATTCACTGAGCTAAAAAATGTTTAAATGCCTGTGAAAGGCTTGGCCAGTTAGCTCAGTTGGGTAGAGAGTGGTGCTAACAAACACCTGCGAAGTAGCTGATGGGGGCAGCAGCTTTCAGAGGATATTCACAGCTTTTACAAAAGAAAGTACGGAATTAAAATATCAGATTAGTAAAATACTCTAATTATCCCCAATAAAGGAGAATTCATAGTGCAAACAGTTCCTCTGCTATTGACACCATATAGAACAGGCTGTGCACTCTGTAAAGCGTGTGCAGTAAGGAAGGCATAGGTTCTCCCCCATAGGTTTCCAGCCTCACCCACCCGCTTCCCCTCCACAGGGCTGTAAGCAAGTGCAGACCTCACCAGGCTTCCAGCTCAAGGACAAGCTCACCCCGCCTTCAGAATGTGGCCAAACTGCTCAGCACCGTGCGGGAGAAAGCGGACCCTGGGCAAGCCCGCGGCCCCTGGCTCAGCAATCGTTGCCCACACGGGACGCTCCAGTTGCTGGCACCCACCACTAGCCCTGCCCCTCACCACCAATTTCTCCCGGTCCTTCTCCTCCCTTCGGCCAGATCAACAAGCCTACCTGTATCTGCTTACTCAAATCGCAATCATGACCTAAGGCTCAGTTCAGTCGTGACTTACAGAAAACCCTCCCTGTGGTCCCAGGTTGGGAGTGTTTGCAAAGCACCCTTGACAACAAAACATGACTAAGCATAGAAGTGACCTTGAAAAAGAAACTGGCCTCATTTCCTCATCTATAAATGGGTCATCTACCTTTCAGGGTTGTGATGACAAATGACATAAACACAGAGTGCTTACTGCCTATCACACAGTAAAAACTGCAGCTAAGTGCCTACTGTATAAGACAATCAAAACATGTTTGGTGAACTACCGGTAAATTAACTCTCTGGACTGTGGCAATAGGAGGGAAGGCATATGCTATTATCCTTAGAGATCCCACTCACCCAGTTATAACTCACAACCTGGCTCAATCACCTTTCCGGATTCCTTACTGGATACAAAGCCTTTCCTCTACTGATTTGATTCTATAGCCTCAGGTATTTAACTTCTGAATGGGTAGCGCCACATTTATTATTTTGTTCCTTTTGTGACTCAACAAAAATACTGCTTCCTTCTTTTTAAACTTGGCAACATTACAGACATTAAGAAATTCTACGTAATTGTTTCTTTTTATTGATATATAGCCAACGTAATGCAATTTTTCCTAGCAGACATTTATTCTTTTAAATAAGAAAAAGTAAATCAAATATAATTTCAGCAGCACTGTTTTATTTAACATTTCTAACATTCTATCTGGCACCTGTACAACAGACTTAACCTTTAAAGTAAAAATAATGCATTGAATCATAAAAGATCAGCAGCCAAAAGTTTAAAGTGAATGACTAACTTTTACAGATAAATGTTCTGGCCAAGAAAATTTAAGTTAAGAAGCAACTGATAAAACAGTCTTCACACATCTAAGGAGAAACTCACTTGTTGAAAACCTTCAATATGTGAGAAATCTAAAATTAGTAAAAAATAGTGTGATAACCTTACGGACTAAAGAGAAACTAAGATTTTGAACTATCATCACTACTTTATACACAAAGAAATTGAAGGACTTGAAGCAATATATCATACCTATTGTAAAATATTTAATTTGTTTTTCAAGAAACTGTGTTACTAAAATAATGTTTGGGTTTTTCACACATAGGTACTGATATTAAGTAAGCATCAGTATTTTGTTTATTTTTCATGTTCTAACCTCTATTCATAAGGATTTCAGGCAGCCTATAACAAAGTCTAGTAAAACACAGATGGACCTAGGTCAAAACACACGAAGAGAAAAAATTTGGTGAGAGTCAATATATATTTTTATGCCTAAATAAATTTTGCTTCCATTTCACTGATAATGTAAACAAAATAGGAAGGAAGGAAGGCAGGAAAGAAGGAAGGGAAGGAGAAGGGGAGGAAGATGAGTTACCAATTTACATTAAAAGAAAAGATAGAACACCAGCTCTTCAAGGAGAGAAAGCTTATCAGATGATAATTTCAAAATAAAAGATACAAAATGACAAATGATTTATGATACATTTAAATGTAAAAAGGATATGGTTTACAATTACATGGAGACATATTCTGGTAGTTCACAGATCTCTTAAATATTATATTGTAATATAGCATTCTTAAGGTTCTTGTACATGTGTTGATTACTCATGCAAAATATTACATATCAAAACATTTCTTTCAAAGAAATATAACACCATATTTTCAAAAAATACCTTCCCTACTAAAATACAGATAGAAAAGATCAAGGTGTCCAGCAATAAAATGATACTAAAATACAGATAGAAAAGATCAAGGTGTCCAGCAATAAAATGAACTAATAAATGCAAAATGTCTATATCTCAAAGCAATCATAGTGAAAGAAAAAAATGAGACAAAAAAAGCATACAATGAATTCATTCAGATAAAATTCTAGAAAATACAAATTAATCTGTATCATGCGCTTATCCATATATCAAACTACATCAACAAACTCTAAAAATATATATGCAGGGGAAGCCGGGATGGTTGAGCGCTCACTTTGCAGCGCCGGGGACTGAGGATCGAATCCCGGCCCCGACCTGTGCAGAACCATATGCTGAACTGGGAGCTCCCCCAGTTCAGTTCTCTCTCTCTCTCTGTCTCTGTCTCTGTCTCTCTCTCTCTGTCAAAAATTAAAAATAAAAAATAATAAAAATATATATATGCAGCTTATTATATCAATTATACTTTAATAAATCCATTAAACAGCCACATAAACATATTCAAACACATACATTTGCATAGTAAGAAATGTGCAAAATCTGTATGAGGAAAATACTCATAAAAGACAAAATTGTAGACTTCAAGAAATGGAAAGATGCAGCACATTTTTCCCAAGGCGTAAGAGTATCTTTCTAACTATCATTCAAAATCCAGAACCTAGTTTTAAAAAAGTAAATAATAAATCCAGCTACATAAAAATAAATATATGAACAAAAGCTTTTGTATGGCCAAAAGTATCATTAGGAGAGTAAAAAACAAATCAAACAAAAAAACTAACTAGGGAAATATTGCAACTTGTTTCAGAAAGCCAATGTCCTTAATATATAAAGAACTCTTAGAAATAAAAAATGAGAACAGAAGACCAATCAATGACCCAAGAAAAAATATAGAAAAGGCTTGGACAATTCACACACAAAAAAGTGAAAATGGCCCTTAAAGTTACAAAAAGCTGTTCAATGTACTCACTGAGAAGGGCAAATTAATTAATACCCCACTGACAAGCCACCTCTCATTTATCAGGATGGCAAAAATCTGAGGTTTGACTCTAAACCCTACTGCTGACTCTGCATGTAAAGCCACATTCTAATAAACTGCTGGTGAGTGACTGAAATAGGATAATTGTATAGAAGAACACTATGACAATAACTACAATTAAAAATACTTACACTTTGATACAGTAATCCCACTTTTAAAAATCTACCCTAGAGACACATATGTACAAGAATGACATATGCACATATTTAATTTCACATAATTTATATTTGCAATTATTTCCATCAATAGAAGACTGGGTGAATAAACACACGATGAAGTACTTGCAGCCTATGAAAAGGATGATAAAATCCTCCCCATGTGGACATGGAGTAATCTCTATCGCTATTAGTCCATGCATACAGGATGCACTTTTAAGTTGTAAATACATGGCATAAAACTGTTTATGTGATACCACCTTTTATGTAAAATGAGGGAGAGGGAATAAGAATCTAAATCAAAAAGAACTGCAAGGTCATCTTGAACTTTATTCGTTATTGACCCCAGTAATTCCCATATTGCTATTCTGAAATTACCCAATGTACGCGGAAGGTACACCTAATAAGCAATTATGCTGATATTGCTAACATCTAAGACTTTGTATGCCTGACAGCGTAAGTGCAAGCAAAAAACTAAAAAGATTTAAATCCGAGAAACACCAATCTGCACTCATGACTTTTAAAAATACTTATTTTCGGGGAAGCCGGGATGGCTCAGTGGGTTAAGTGCTCACTTTGAGCGCTGGGGATGAGGATCGAATCCCGGCCCCGGCCCGTGCGGAACCATGTGCTGAGCTGGGGAGTTCCCCCAGCTCAGTTCTCTCTCTGTCTCTGTATCTCTCTCTCTCTCTCTGTCAAAAACAATAAAATAAATAAATAAATCTTTAAAAATACTTATTTTCTATAATAGTTCTACTATTACTAGAAGGGAAAAATGACATTACAGTAACTAAAAGCAGCCTGAATAGCCTATTTCGCCATTAAAAGTAACCAGACTCTGGAGAAATTACCTTTTCCAGACTATGTATAAAGTAATCCTGGGACACATTGTGTTTAAAAGAAAGAAAGCTTTCAAAGGTAATGAGCCAACGATGCCACCTCAAAAGAACCAAACAAAATATAATGTGATTACTCATATCCCAAGAAAAACAGTGCCTCTCACCATATCTATAGCAAAAAGGCTGCTGTCATCCCAGATTTCTGCTGAAATGGCTTCACCAATGAGTATCACGTTCTCTGCAAGCAGTTCTAGAACTCTTATTATCATCTGTCTACTACCTAGGAAAACAAATAGGAGAGAGATGAGAAAAAGAAGTCAACTTTCAAATAAATAGCTGAATATCATACTACTCAACCCTCTAGTTAGTCATGCCCCAAATGCCTATTTCTTTTCATTTCTTTTCGATGTTTTTAGAATTGTTGGAAGAGATGAACAGGGACGTCACAATATACAACGACCATTAGAGACTTCTGTTCTGATCATGACTATATAACTCCAACAAACCAAATGTGCTCATAAGTGGGACAGATACTCAAGAAGAGAGTAGCAATAACTTAACTCAAAGTACTGTGAGACAGTGTAATGTCCCTACTCAGAGACCATCCATCCATCCATGTTACATGTAATATGTGACAAAGCACCAAAACAGTCCCAAGATGCATTCTAAGAATTTCCTATTAAGTACCAGATGGCTTAAGTTTCATCATTAACTAGTATTTTCCCACATAGGCGTTGCCTGCAGCAACTAAAGTATAAACATCCAGGCTGGCATTTGCTGAAGAAACATTGAGAAATTCTATCTGAAACAGGTTTTCAAGCCTGCACTCACCTTACCCTATAAAAAAAAAATTCCAAAATAAACTATTGTCAGTCACACCCACCAGAGCAGTGTCCCTTGTCTACACAGACAAGTAACAAAGGGACTCCTTGATAGTAATTCTAAGTGAGGTGAATACTCATCAGGACCTTCCTGTCCCACACACCAAAGGTCAATTTCCAATAAATAAATGTAAACAAACTGCCAGATCATAAGGGTCTAGATGGTTTCATCAGAGCACCTGGAGAAAATTCTTTTACAAATCTCTTACGATATTGAACAATTATAAATTATGCAATAATTTACCACCAAAGGGCACGAGAACAGTTAGAAAATTTTATGTAGCAAAGTACAGCTTTCTAATTATCAATCTGACTTTTCACAGCAAATTAAGAAAAGGTTAACTGCAAAAATCATTAAATCTAAAACAGTTCTTCTTGGTATACCACACTGACAAATATATATATATACTTTATGATGCCAAAGTCCAAATTTTCCTTCACCACATTTTCTGTACATGAATAAATGTGAGGACTGTCTGGGGAAAATCCTGCGATTGTCAACACAAAGAGAATGAGGACAGGGCTGGATACTTTCCGGACAGCCCTTGTATATACTCCTAACTCCCGAAGCACTTAGTCAAGAAGTCAGGGTATAGTTTTCCTCAGGATGAAAAAATCTTGATGCTTCCCAAACACATACCTACCTCAGCGTTCCTCCCTCTTCCCCTTCAAGCCACAGGACTTAAAGAACCATTAGCATGTGATGTATTTTTTTACTCAGCCAGTATAAACAAAAAAGGGCAGAACTCATTTATCTTACGGTATACTTCTACCTTAACAAGTTTATCAGCTACTGAAGATGTATAGACTTAAGAGAATAAAAATCATTATTGTTTCCTAATCTTTCTTTACCTTCAAACTGCTAGGTGCTTAAGAGAGAGAACGTTGGCTTCAACAGAACCCTGGCTCATGTCTGTTCTCAGGTAACTGTCTGTGGATAAGTTGGTAAACCACACAAACTCAGCTTCCTCATTCATACAATGGGAATAAAAGCAGTGACTATCACTGATGGAGGGACAAAATAAGTGGGTATGAGGAATGCATGAAGTAATGCATACGAAGCCAAGTGCAGAACAGAGCACAGTAACCTCTGTTTAATTACTAAGCTGTCAGACATCAGCTATATTGATAGCATTCTTATCACTCTTTACTAACACTACAAGTACATTCCCATGAATCCTGCAATACATCTTTGCAAGTTTACCTCACACATGTGAGCAAAAAATGTAAAATGTTCAAGTATTTTGAGTTGTGTTAGGTTTAAAGAAATTACTGCAGAGGTAAAAATCCAGTTGTGGGTTTGTTTTTAACATGTTTCATAGCTTAAGAACCAAGTGGAAAGAATGAGCAACTGAGAGCAAGTCAGAAAGTTTCTAGAGGGCAAAAGCCTCTGGTCTATTCGTGCCGAGCCACCCTCTCTGACTAGAGCAGCATTGGTTTTTCAGTGCTTCCATTTCAACAGCCACACAGAAGCAAGGCCTGGGCATGTGGAGCCATAACTGGAAGTGGGTGTTTGATCTGAATGTGCTCCAGGGTACCCACATTGAACTAAGAGATAACAAGCACCATATCCCAAAAAGACAAGTGGTTATACAGACCCCTAACATGGGAGGTGAAAAAAGGAAAAACAACAGTCCAATAAAACACAGATTATCTAGAAAGAACCACGACTCCGAGAACGACTCACCTGTTAAGAGGGGCACGGCCGCCTCCAGGACGCAGACGCAGAACTGTGGGAGGCTGAGCTGCTGGAACTGCAGCTCCAGCACGTCCTCTGGCTCCAGCCCCGGCAGGTCGAGGTGGGCTATGTCCACGGGCGAGGGCACAGAAATCCGGGAGTTGACATGAGCGTGACCGCTACTGGCGCTGGTAAATGAACAACACCCCTAAGTATGGAAACAGCCCCTACATACTCACTGCATCCCTGCCGCCCAGTGTGGTACACGCCTCACACCGGACACAACTACACCACCCAGATGTGTAGAAACTCTGACAAATCTGTGAGAATAAACCCATAGAGATGGCTCAAAATTAAAAAATAAAACCCAAAATGCATTTAAACTTCTTCAAGCTGTTGTTGTCGAAATGTGTCAAATTCCTACAGTAGCCATCACCATCAGCCCTGACACTTTTCTAAAGGAAAGTGAGCAGATTCACAGCGAAGTTCTTCTGTAATCAACTTATCAAGGCAAAACTAAGTGGTTTCCACAGTTGCCTCGCTGTTCTGTGATTTTCACCAAATGCTCTGGGTAAGCCAATATTAACTGAAGAATGCTAGAAAATGCCAGAAAAAAAAACATGACAAATGGATTACTTTCTTTAGTACAGTCAATATCACAAAATGATTTTGAAAATACACCAAAACATGGAATGCCCCATGTTGCTTGCTTTCTTCAGAAAATAAGGCCCGCCTTGGGTATGAAGTGGTAGGGTGGGACAGAGTGCTAAAGAAAGGCTTGAACCTCACAGCAGCAAAGAACCAAAATTCTGATCTTTGATGTTGATCCACAACAAAGGCTGAGTCACAAAGATGCACTAATGCTATTGAACACGTAAAGTCCCCCAAATTTCATCTATGCTTTGTCATCTCTTCAATTTTAACACACCAAGCATCCCAAAATATGGAAAGGATCCCAGCTTTGCTAACTCTGACAGGCCCGTAAGGAAGTTGTTACAAGCAGGCAGCACTCTGGGTATGGCTTAGAGAATGAGGGAGAATGGCTTTATAAGAGTAAACAGAAAGCCAGGCCCATCATCATCAGCCACCAGAAGGACGAGGGGCGTAGGCCCTCAGACCTCACCATCCAAACCCCGCCTGCTCTGCACCAGCTGCACAAACTGGGGCAGGGCTCGGAGCCCCTCTGAGGCTCATGTTCTTCCGGGACGTGATGACGATGATAACAATAATAATACTGGTGCTACCACGGGGTTATCATGAGGACGACTACAAGACACAAAGCATGATGGAACTCAGCCTGGTGCCAAGTACACAGGCACAGATCAGTGTCAGCCTGTGACAGTCACAGCACAGTGACAAGCCACAGACAGTGTATGTCTCATTTATTAGAATGACACCAAAGAAGAGCTTAAGGTTTTTAAGATGCTTGTAGCCTAAGGATGAGGTAACAAATACCCCATCAACCCCTTTAAGAAAAACTTGATATATAAAAATCTGTATTTAGGGGAAGCCGGGATGGCTCAATGGGTTAAGCGCTCACTTTGCAGTGCTGGGGACCGAGGATCGAATCCCGGCCCCGGCCCATGTGGACCCATGTGCTGAACTGGGGAGTTCCCCCAGTTCAGTCCTCTCTCTGTCTCTGTATCTATCTCTCTCTCTGTCAAAAACAATAAAAAAATAAAAAATCTGTATTTATACAAATAAAATACCATAAATTGTACACTTTGAAAGACTCTTTGTTGTATAATCTCCAATCATTCCCTTTTATAGTAAACACTGATACATTTAAATTATGATTAGACTTACAAAAATGGGTTTAAAATATTATCAAAATGTTACTGTTTTTTAAAGCTATAATTTCAAACTAGATCTCATCCTATTTGGAGCTGGTAAAAACAATGTGATGGGTCAGAATCATCACTTCTTTTTCACGAAAGAGAATAAAACAGAAAATACAATTCACTGTGCAGCACATGGAATCAGTACTACTTTATGACATTTTATTTTGGTGGACACACACATAGATACATACAGGCACATGCAGGACACACATGTGCACACAGGCACACATACATACACATATACATGCAGGTACACACAGGTATACACAGGCAGACAGACACACAAAGGTATACACAGGCACACAGATACATGCAGGCACACACATACACAAAGGCATACAAAAGCACATGCAGGTACATACACAAGTACACACACAGGCACACGCACATGCACACAGAATGTGTCTGTATGCTGAGTACTGAGTTGCAATGCAATATTTATTTCTTGCTGTGGGTCCTGGTCAAAAAAGTACGAAAGCCACTGCTTTAACGTAGGCCAAAACCTGTGGTAGGCAATGTTTCAAAAGAGAAGACAGAAAGTAATGATCTCCCTCAGAAATTGAAGCACGCACACAAGCTAAGCCGGCTTCGTGCCATCACCTGGAAGATGCTGCATCCCAATCCTGGCCGTCTCCTCTGGGTCGCTGGCCCGTGCGTCCAACCACAGAAGGCCGGGGGCTGCTGCTTCCGGGAGAAGCATTCTGGGAGTGACGAGTAACTCTTGCTTCATGACAATAAGACAAAGAAGAATTTTGGGAAACTGTATCTGGGGGGAAAAAAGAAAAAAATTATCCCTTAGTACAGACAGATTAGTGACAATGTACTAATAGTATTTCTAGCAAAATTAAGAGAGTAGAAATGCTTCTATAGCAGTAAAAATAAAACTAAAGGCCAATCTCTTCTGCAAGTATTCACTTAGCACATTGAAGTTTATAGCTAACTAACCTGATTATATGGAACCTTCTCGCCAGTCTTATTTGCTTTTAACATTAGAGACTGCCAAGGCAGGACACAAGATCATGCACTCCCCGACTTAAACCTCTGCAAGAAACCCTACCTCAAACCATATGCAAAATTAACTCAAAATGATTCAATAATCTACATATGAGTTAAAATCATAAAGCTCTTAAAGGAAAATATAGGGTAAATCTTCATAACCTTAGATTTGTCAATGGATTCTTAGACAGCACACCAAAACCACAATCAACCAAAGAAAGCAGATAAAATGGACTTCATCAAAATTAAAAACTTCCATATATCAAAGGACATTTTCAAGAAATTGAAAACCTATAGAACGAGTGAAAGTATTTGCAAATCATATAGCTGATAAGGGTTTAATATCCAGGATATATAAAGAACTCCTAAAGCTCAACAGTAAAAAAAAACACAACAAGAAATAAAACAAAACACAATTTAACCCCTTAAAATCTAATTTAAATGAAATTCTATGTGAGCAAAACATACTATTTATTTTGCAACTTAACATCTGTGGGAGCAATATCCAGTATTGAACTCACATAACCTGTAAACTTTGATTCCAAATCTGGCATGTTTGGTAGCTATAAATTGCATGTACCTCAGCCGTCCTTTGAAATTCATCAGTGACTCGTCTAGGGAGACATCTTCATCTGGAGTGTATAATTGTTCCAACTTATTATTCAGATAGTTGACTATACTTCACACTTATCATACCTGTCTTCCTTACGTACAATTTCATTAACAGAGTGAAGAAAATATGATATAGCCAAAAAACACTTGCCAGGCATAGTTTTTCAAAATATTGGTATCTCTAATATTGCTCTTTTTGACCAGTACATAACCTATTTTAGATTTTTGTACTTGTGACATTATAATACATAATGAAAAATATGCTTTCATTCCTTCACTTGTTACTGAAAACCAGTCCTCATCCTTTTTCAAGTTCTGGTCCTTTATCTTTTGACTTGTATATCTATTTGTTTCTAAGGTTATCATTTCAAAAAAATCATCACTTAGTCCTTATTTCAAAACACAGGGGAAGCTGGGATGGCTCAGTGGGTCGAGCGCTCACTTTGTAGCCCCGGAGGCCCAAGGATCAAATCCCGGGCCCGGCCCATGCGGACCCATATGCTGAACTGGGGTTCTTGCTGGGACCTATGCGGTAGGCTCCTGGCCCAGTTCCTGCCCTGCGCAGCCCCATGCCCACCTGTGGAGTGAAACTACCTATATGGAAAACGAATGCTGTCAACTATGGAGACAGCTCTGGGCCCTCCCCCTTCTCTCTGTCTCTCTCTCTGCCTGTCTCTCTCTCTGTCAAAAAACAATAAAAATAAATCTTTAAAAAAACAAACAAACAAACAAAACACCACAAAGAGGCATAGGATTTGCTCCTAGTCTTTTCAAAACTAAAGCATTTACAGTAGCCATTTGGGTAGGATTTTATATTTAGAATATTTTCTTTTTCTTCCCAATTCCATTCTTCATCTCCTGAATCACAATCATCACTGCCTGATATAGATATAGATCTTGCACATTTATGAATATTATGTTGGATAGGACTACCTTCACTTGAATTTGAATCTTCTGTTGAATAATATAAATTTGTTGAATGTCAGTCTTGCTATTTTCACTCGAATACCCCAACTTGTTTTCAGTGTCACTTTCATACAAATTTAAAAGACATTTTAAAGGGATTATTTCTGCAGTTCACACTTTAACATTGAATATACGTAATTATTTCTTGAAAACATTTGCATTATAACTGCACTCAAAGCAAACTAAATCTGCGTGCATCTCAGAGACGTCAATGTTTGCAATGCCTTAAGAAACACATGCCATATCCAAGAAGTCATTTTATGTCAAGGGGTTAAAAATGGGCAAAAAGCTCTAAAAGACATTTTTAAAAGAAGATATATGACTAGCCAATAAGCATAGGAAAATTCACTAGGGAAAAGTCATTAAGCAATAATCATTCAGAAATGCAAATCAAAAACACAATGAGATACCACCTCACACCTACTAGGATGATTATAATTAAAAAAAAGAAAAAAGTGTTGGCAAGGATGTGGGGAAATTCAGTCGCATACATGGCTGGTGGGAATATAAAAGCGTGCAGCCACTGTGGAAACCAGTGTGGCAGTTCCTCAGAAGCTAAACGCAGAATTCACGTATGTCCCAACAATTCCACTCTCAGGTATTCTACATACTCCAGAGAATTAAAAACAAGAGCTTAAACAGGAATGCCAGTGTTCCCTGAAGCAGAATTCACAATAACCAAAAGGTGGGAACCACATAAATGTCTGTCAACACACGAATGAATAAAGAAAATGTGGTACGTACATACAATGGAATTGTTCAACCATAAAAATGAATGAGGTTCGGACACGTGCTACAACTTAGATGATCCTTGAAAACATTACACTAAGTGAAATAAGCCAGATACACTGGACAAATATTGTGTACTGCACCTATATGATGTACCTAGAGTAGACAAATTCAGAGACAGAAAGATCAGAGGTTACCGTGGCTGCCAGGGACAGGCAATGGGGAGAACTGCTGAAGGTTATGGAAAGAGGTCGCTAACAGATCCTGGTTATGGTTGCACAACAATATGAATGCCACCAAATTGCACATTTAAAAATGGTTACCATGACATATTTTGTAATGTATATTTTGCCATCATTTTTAATTAGGTAAAATAAAGGCATTCAATTAGGTCAAATAAAGGAAAAAAGAAACTAGCTACTCTCCAAGAGTCTTTCACTGCACTTCCAGGAAAATATAAAATCTTTACCAAGATCCACAAGTACCAGTGCACCATGGTCCCGGCACCTTTCTGGTCTCACCTCATCGGCCTCTCTGCACCCCCACAGCCACCCCAGGTTTACTGTTCCCCACTCACACTGGCCCAAGGTCTGCTCCTCAAGCGCATCCTGTCACAGCCGAGGGCCTGACCCTCCGGAAACACTCTTGCTGCAGCTCTTCGAGCCAGTGGAGCCTTCCAGCCCTCCGGTCACCTCCTCTGAGAAGCTTTCCCTGACCATCCTACCCAAGGAGGCCCCATCTCCCCGGCACATTCTGCCAATCCTCCCCCTTTATTTCCTTCACGCACTTCCCCTTATCCAAAACAAATCTGTGTATGACCTGTCCTGACTGTCTAAAATATAATTTCATAGAGGCTGGGACCTTATCCCAGCTTCTTCAATGTTATACCCCCAAGACTAGAACATTGACTGGCATCCAGTAGGTGATAAATAAATAATTATTGAGTACTTAGATTCTGAACCCTTTTTCTGATGAAGGATGGGGTACCTGCAAGCTCTCTGTTATCAGTCATTTGCAAAATGTTTTATCCTACGAATGACAATGAGGAAACCCCATACCCTCTGAGATCTATAATAAAGGTAACATAAAGCATAAACATTCAAGGGATTAACCGTGAAGCACGATCACAAATCACTTTAATTTCATCCTGAACTTCCATGCCCGTTGTAAGTGCACAGAAGTCCTAAATTGTAAACAGCATTGGCACGGCCAGCCTATTACTCTATCTGGCCATTAGGTGGTGCCTTTTCCCTGAAAAGTCGGGCACCGTGATCATACAATAATACCCTGACTACATCACAAATTGTAGTTTTCACAAAATACAAATCAGCATTTTTAAACCCAAACAATTCATAAACACAACATGTAACTTGCTAAAATACCCAAAGTCCCACATGAACAGCTGGACTCAGAACCCTATCCCGCACTCCCACCAGCACCCCAAACATGTGGAAGAAAAGATAAATGCCTTGCAAATGTCCCTTATCAAATAAAAAAAGGAGAGGATTGGCTCATGAGAGCCTCTGTCCTTCACGGCGTGTTTTCAGAGATGACAATTTGATTATAATAAATAACATGAATACCTTGTTTACTGGAGAAAAAACCCGGGTCCCGGTGGAAATTGAGTCTGTTTCTTAAGCACACGCACAGCTGCTGCAAGCAGGAGGCAGCCTGCAGCGCCAGGCGGTGCTTCCGGTCTCCCCCGAAGGCCAGTTTCAGCAGAGAAAAGAGGCTCTGCAGGAATGAGAGCAGCGAAAACCATCAAGGAAACGAAGGGCTGGACTTCAAAGATGGGTGTGGAATGAGTCATCAGAGATAGGAAGTTGCCCAATTTTTAAGACTTAAGAAACAGAAATGATTTAGCATCATGCAAGAAGATGAGTCAAAATAAGATGACATTTAAACAGAACAGTCAGTGTTGCTTGCACTAAAATCTGTTAGGTGAGTATCTGTTCTCCCCTAACACAGGAATGAGTCCCCATTAGGGACAGTAAGTTCACAGCACTTCATAAAAGTTACATCAAGTCTTCTGCATCTCCAACAGCTAAATCCTTACATCACATTTTGGTAACTGATAGCTATCATTTGACAGCAGTGACAGTAATGGATTAACAGCTGCCATCATTGCCATGCTTCCCAGGCCTGTGACTGCACAGCCAGGGTGCTGAGGCGTTCCTACGCCATCCCCAGTCCTGGGTCCCAACGTCTACTAGAGATGGCAAAGAACCCAGCTCTAGTGCTCAGGCTACCACATCTCCACTCATCTAGCACTGTGCCTCACACATGCTCAATACGTGCTCAAAGAGATGTTAATGCTATTGCTGCCCAGCCTCCAATTCCAAAGCCAATTCTCCCCGAGGTGACCCATAAACGGCAAATTCAAAGTGGTCCCATCAAACTATATGTGTCCAATGAGACCACCTCCAAACTACCACCACCAAAATAAGTTAGAGACAAATGGTTAAATAACCCAATACTTCATTTTTTTAAATATGGTAGGGCACATTTCCTTCCTAAGGACTCCTACATTGCAAATGTGATTTGCTGCTAAAAGTTCTCTATTTCAGAATAGAAAACAATTACGGAAGACACGTACCTGAACGATTTTCGGCCTTTGAAGAAAAATCTCAGCAGGGAAATCCTGCATGATAACATCCTTCAACAGCTCACAGGTGTTCCAGATTAAAGTGTGGTTAGTACTTCTTAGGGAGCTACAAAAGAGTATTTCTCATTTTAAAAGGAGTTCCCCTGAACCAGATTCTAAGTACCCTAGTGGCATGATGATTGTTCACATCCTTCAGGTCTCCGCTGAGACGTCACTTCCCCAGGGAAGCCCTCTGAGATCTCTTCCCCAATCAACACACAGCTCTGTGGCAGGTGCTTCTTCCATGGGTCTATACTGTGTCTGATAGCACAGTAACTCCATGGTGACTGTATCCCCTGCCAGAGCCCCTTCATGAGCAGGGACAGCATGGCAGCCCAGAGACTATCACAATGATACAAAATTAAATTAGTGAGGTCAAAGGACACATAAGTGAATGAAATCTGCCAGGTGAGTCAGAAAATAAGACAGAAAAAAAGCACAGTAATTATAGGGTTCAATTCTAGAAATTAAGTTTCCTTGTTCTTCCCTGTTCTTGGTGAATCACCACACCCCTCAACTTCCAAGACAAACTTGCCTCCTAGATATATAGCAGTTGTTCACTCCCGACCCCAAGAAACTGAACCCCCTCTCTCAACCCATCTCCTGTCCATCCATCATCCACTACCCACCATTTACCACCCATCATCCACCACCCACCATCTACCACCATCCACCATCATCTACTATCCACCACCATCTACCATCCACCACCATCTACCATTCACCATGCACAACCCACCACCATCTACCATTCACCATCCACCATCCACCATCCACCCCACAACCACCACTACCACCATCCACAACCACCATCCACCACCATCCACCACCCATTCACCATGAACAATCCACCATGCATCTACCATCCACCATCCACTACCACCATCCACCACCATCCACCAACTATCACCCACCACCATCCACCGGTGTGCCCCAGAGACCACATCTCTCCCTTAGGGAATGACCGAGCATGTCCATCCCACCACCTTTCTATGTGCATACCACCTCCTCAATATGTTGTTCCAAGAGAATATCCTGAGGCCTCAGAAGTGCCACCAACACACTCACCCAATAGCATCCTCCTGTCTCTGGCCCTAAATCTAGCAAGTTGGCCTTTATTTTCAGATTCTCACCAAAGAAAAAAAAAGACACATAACTCATTTGTTATGCCATTCATGTAAATTAAGGTCTCAGTAAAAAAATTAAACTAGATACTAAGACACTCTCCAAACCTCTATACATCAACTCTCTACTCTGAAGGGTAACAAATTAATATCCATTATATAAGATCACTGGTCCGTAACATTATCATGGAACACATGACTAAAATATACTGTCTAGGGGAGGCCGGGATGGCTCAATGGGTTCAGCACTCACTTTGCAACCCCAGGGACCCAGGATCGAATCCCGGCCCCGGCCCGAGTGGACCCATGTGCTGAACTGGGGAGTGCCCCCAATTCGGTTTTCATTGGGGTGAGACCCCAGCCCAGTTCCTGCCCTGTGCAGCCCCACGCCTACCTGTGGAATGAAACTATGTGAAAAACCAATGATGTGCAACTATGGAGACTGTTCTGGACCCTCCCCCTTCTCTCCGTCTCTGTATCTCTCTCTCTCTCTCTCTCTCTCTGTCAAAAAAAAAAAAAAAACCACAATAGAAATATACTGTCTACTAAAAATACTGGGACTGGGACAGCTCAGCAGGTTGAGTGCGAGGTCCAGGGATCAAAACCCAGCCTCAACCTGTGCAAACCCATATACTGAACTGTGGCACAATTGGTAACCACCAGATAGCAGTGAAGGTTCTCACCTCCCATGTGGGAGGCGCCCAGTTTGGTTCCTGCCCCTCGCAGCCCCTGTGTGGAACGAAACCACGTCACAACTGATAATGTACAACTGTGGCAATTGCTCTGGGCCCTTCTTTCTCTCACTCTCTCTCTCTCTCACACACACACCTTCTCCCAAACAATAAAATAAATCTTTAAAAAAAAATACTGCACTTATGTTTAATTTTTCCATATTTATTATGCAAAGGCAGAGCAATGGTCAATCAGAGAAGCTGGTCAGTAAGAGATGACTCCTGTCACCAAGAAGCACATATATTCCAACCCCAGAGAAGAAATGGTATATGGCTGGATTAAAGGCACATAGGAATTTTCTGATTTGCTTCCTGAAATACTGAAAATCATTCATGCATTCCCATTATTACCTTTCATAGTCACTTAGTATCTTTTTAACTGGTGAAAATGCATAGAATTTACTACCAGATTTAATGGCTATAAGTGAATCAAAAACACCTGAAAAACATCAGGCACTGTACCTTTCGTTAGAAGAGAGAACATGTCTATCAGTGGTGGTCAGGGGAAGCCAAGGAAATGTACAAAACTTCAAACACTTCACAGTCTGGTTCACTGTTAATGAAAGAGCAAAACTTAATCCATCAAAGTAGACAATGTTGACAGGTACACAATGATAAGAGTAAGGCTTTACCTTTAGAACAAATCCCCAAATAAAATTCCCTCTTATAGTAACCTAAAATATACCAAATAAGGTCAGCTGCAAATGTTCACCCTCACAGGATAAATAACAGCACTCTCTTTTCTTAATGTGAACATGTATCAGAAGAGCACTGAACACAAGCCAGTACCGAATAACATGTAGAATTTCAATTACACTTTTTCTTTTACTGGCTGACTAGAACACAGAGCTTAACTTTAACATCAAAGGAACTGGTATTTGGAGATCTTTAATTGTAGAAATTAAAAATGATATAAACATAATCATATGCCATATTTAATTAGTCATTTTCAAATATCCTAAGTGGTGTTAGATGTTTAAACCTCTTTGAACATGACTTGAGGACCACAAGGCTAAAGATCAAATATCAGTGGCCAAAGATTTAAACCCAAGAAACTAATACAATTTTAAATGCCTGCTGTTCAAATTACTTTCTAACAGGTTTTTCATCCACCCAGGTTTATTGATAAAATTGACATGTAACATCATACAAGTTTAAGATGTACAGTGCGATGATTTGATACACTGGTATACTGCAAAATGATTATCACAGTAGGGTTAGCTGGATCTCTAGCCTCTCACATAATTTCTGGTTATTTGTTGTGGTGAGAACTTTTAAGATAGCTACTCTTCTGAGCATTTTATTAATAAAAGATCTTATACTGCACGTGTTAAGGTGGTAATACTGAGAAATAACACCTTCATAAGCCCTTGCAAAGGACAGTCTTTCTGCCAAAAGCTTTAAAAACAATATGGTTTCGTTAAATTCAGATGCAGTTTTATTAATTTCCCAACTAGAGCACCGCTGCTTCTTTCAAAACCACTAACATAAAAGCAACGTTTATTTTCTAAGAGCCTAGCAAGAGGAAGGACAGGCTTACACTGCATACAAATAAATGTATCCCAAAAATGCCAAACCCATCAATCCACAAGCTGCAACTCACATACGAAAACATTACCGCGTCAAGGGTCTGTCTCGTCTTCAAGAGAAATCCCCATGTTCCCAGCCCTGGAGGTACGCGATCCCTTCAGCAATCTCTCACTATCACTCAATTAAGCATCTCAGCTACAAACTCCAAGAACCAACATCTCCAAACCAGAGCTCCCTACTAGCTTTACAAAACTATTCCAGAAAGGAATAGTGTTTTAATAACAGAACAAGTTTTTGTTGTTCCTGATGCTGTTATTCAACCTGAGAGTTTCTACGAAGACTCTGTAATAACAGAGGGCTTATCAAACAGAGTTAAATTCAATCTCTGACATCAGCAGATGTACTGCTGAATGCAACCTTTTCACTTCAACTTTGCAGGCAATAAAGTGTGAAGTGCATGCGTTCTAAACCACTCCCTAAACTGCATCACCTAGGAGAAAAGCTACACCCTTTCTAAGCCATGGTGTGCCCACCAATAAAATGAGGAGACTAATAATATCAATCTCACTGGGACTCCCTGAGGAGTCACTTATTCAAAGAATATACATTGAGTGCCTGATACATTTTTGGCATTATTCTGCACAGGGGGTAAAGTGGTGTTTAAGCTGTCACTAAGCTTATTATGAGGGAAGCAAGAAATAAATCAATATAGTACTCTCCGTTAACCAGAACTCAAGCAACCAGTTTTCCTTTGTCAAGCTCTTGACAAAGAATTCGTGTGGAATAATCAATAAGCTCTACTGCCACCATGACCACTCTCCTCACAGCTATTCAAATGCACCTGGAATAACATAGAAGGTTACCATTTGGACTCTTATGCTAAACTAATTTGCAGACACTGAACATTCAGGTGAGTGTGAAAACATTCAAGTTTGACCACGGTATGGCTACACAACAAGGGAAATTTCCCAGGTCCACAGATAAACTTCCCTACAAATACATACCCACTGGGCGTGGGGGCACTTCCATCTGCTGCAAATTACTTTTGTCTTGAGGAAAATACCCTGTTAAGATAACAGGTGGCTGTGGCAATTCTGAAAAAAATATATACATATAACTGTATTATTGATTCATTATTTGCTAAAAGTGAAACTTATTCTTTTCAAACATTAACGTTTTCTCTTGAGTTTTTGGATCATTTTAAAAGCTAATAAAAAACTTTTTTTTTTTCTCTAAATAGTCCGTTTTCCTAAAGAGGAATAAAATATGAATGCTGAGTGAATTTCAAATTGAGGGTTGTTTTTGGGTTTTTTTGTTTGTTTTCCCCTCTGTTTTACATAAATACAATTATGTTAGGATGAAAACCCCACAGTAAAGAATCTGTTATAAAGTAAGGATTCAAGGACTGGTCACCTCTGCCTCTAAGTCCACCTCCTTCCTCTTTTTACTCCAATTACAAAGTTCCTGGTCACTTCAATTTTCATTACTATCTTTTTTAAAAAGCTCCCAAAGACAAAGGAGTTAGGCACTATCTGTCAATACATTTGATGACTCCATTTCACAACTACATATTCAGCACTTCAGGTGCAAGGAGAAAGAAGAGAAAGCTAAATTTTCTAATTTTCTGTCTTAAGTTTTCATGCCAGTGGTTTTAATATTATATTAATACAGATAATTAAGAGTTGGCCCTAGACCATACCTCTAATCTCACCTATAAGGAACAAGGTTAACATTCACGATTTAAGATTCTACTCTGTCATAAGTTAGCTTAGACAGAAATTGTAAAATACTGTGTTAAAAAAACACAGTCTCACAAGAACTCAGTAAAGGGGATCCACTATTGTTGTTCTTGTTAACACCGGTACCAACAGTCTCAGCAACGGTGTAGCAGAACATGGTGTAGCAGAAAAAAAAAATCTAACCGATTAAGGGAGCAAAAACACTCTTTTTATACTTTTACAACACAATCACATACATTTCACCAGCCTTTTTTTCCTTCAAATCAATTCAAATGCTTTCCACGTGCAAGGCTCTATACTGAACATAAGTGTAACAAGAACACAACAAAAATTCTATGCCTAATGTATGCTAGGCCTCATACTGAGATCTCTACAGGCACTGTCTCATTTAATCCTCACACAATTTTATGAGATGTTCTTTCTTACTGTCCCAATTTGGGGATCAGAAAACTGAAGCCTGGAGGGGTTACCGGTAAGTACCTTAGCCAAGGTCACACAACTAACAGAACTGGGACTTAAAGGCATGTCTCCTTGGTGCTGACTTTAACCAGTACCCCCCACCCCCATGTGACTCATTTCAATTGGACCCCCTCCCTCCCATAACAGAATCGTGAGATAGGGAAGATATCACCATACGAAAAGTTGTTGTTACTGTTAAAAGTAACAATCTGTCAAACTGGTCTCACAAAAAAGAAGATGAATGGCATCTTTTAGGCTCCCTGACCAAAACAGCAATAAATGAAAATGCATCTTCCTCTAAATAACAGTAGAGGAGAGAGGGACGGTCAAGCTCATATACCTTAACACAAGAAAAATAAGTTGGGGGGAGGGAAGGGGCGGGGGGGGAATCTAAGACCCCTTTCCTCAGAATTAATCAATAAAAGCATTATATGTATATTTTAACCAATACATCGGATTGATTCCAAAGAGTTACCACTTTGATTGGCTTGCAGTGCAGAAACTTCTGAAGGAAGAATAAACAGTCCATCCAGAATGCCATCAATTTCAGCCTGTAGATTTGGCTCCACATTGGCACGAAGCTTAGACAAGAACTCTACTGCACCAAGATCAACTAAATGCTGGACTGCTGGGGAAAACTGAAAGAAGAGGGAATCTTGAACGTAAGTAACTATGCATATTGAAATCTCTGGCCTTTTTACCTTACAGCAAATCAAAACATAAATTTTTTTGGTATACCAGGTGTTCTTTTTAAAAAATAAATCTGGCACTGGTGTACCCAAAAGTAAAAAGTTTCCATGAATAGGACACAAATTTATAGACACACATAAAACATTTGTTAGCACTTACGAGAGAAAAGCCCAGACACTGAACAGTGGAAATGAACACTATCAATTCGTACTTTTATTTATTAAAAGAATATATCAATATTTCTCTGCACTGATATTCATCCTATATTCTCCTCCAACCAGTCAAAAGATGTCAAAGTAATCAGAACCACCCACGACTGAAATAGCAATTTACAGTTTGGAAAGGTAAAACTTGCTTTGACATCTGATAACTAACTATTCTCAAGATAGGCTAAGGAACATAAATCTGAAAAACATATGGGAAAAGCAGTTTAACACACGCGCTATTTACTAATCATGATCTGTAACATTTTCTTTAAACATGTTCTTTCATACACACATCTAACTTTTAACACGTAAATAACAGAACACAGGGAAAGACAGAACGACAAACATTAACTTCCAACGATGATTCCAAAAACCAGAACATATCAGAACTCGGAAGTTCTGTTACTTAAGAGCACAGTAGATAGAGGATGGGAGACTGAACATCACCCACGAGAGAAGAGGGGCGTTAAATACGCCAATAAATTAAAATCCAATTTCTCCCGTTGTTTAAAACTTCCTTAAATTAACGTTTCAACATAGGCTACAGTGAAATGACTAACAACATTCGCTCCTCGGATTATTTTCTTTATTTCAGAATGATCCTACCTTAACCAATCTGCTCAACAGGCTCAGAACCTCTTCTTTCATGGGAACTGACGGGAAATTGAACCATTCCAGCAAATGCACAAAAAGTAGCCTCTCCTGAACTAGATCAGCACAGCAGATTAAGTTGTGCTCAGCCTTGCACAGAATACTCCTGAGTGCGCGTTCCCTGATCTCCGCCAGCGGATGACCTGTCAAAGAAACAGAGCACAAGGCTATTCCCCGGCTCCAAAGAGGCGCCCACCCGGCATTTACGCCCAAACTCGGTTATTCACGCTGGAGACGAAGGCGGGGTTAAGAAGGAAATCAACCAGCGTTTTTCACTGGCAGGGCCCTGGTCTAGAGACAACTCAGAGAGTTACCGAGTTTCCTGATGAGCCCCGGCAGGACCATCTCGTCCCTCTCCATCAGCCGCCACCGCCGCCGCCGGAGAATTAAACTGCCGCGCCACAGTGTCCGGCCACAATGTATGTCCCCCCCGGAAACACAGCCGGTCAGACAGCGAGTTCCGCGACACCGGAGCGAACCACCCAACGAGTGCGCGGCACTCCGAGAACTGTGTCCGGCCCCCGCGCCGCAGAGAAGCTTACAGTCTCGCTCTAATTACCACCACGCAGTTACAGAGCGTGGGCTCAGAGTTCAGAACCGGGAGGAAGGAGGCGGCAATAGAGCCTGCTTTACCGCGGAGCACGTCGGGAGTTGAAGTCTTGGCCCAGGGTTGTTCCCTTCCGGGAGTTCCGGACCCGCCGCCGCGCCCGCCGGCCTGGGGTTCCCGCGTCTAAGCGCGGGCTCCAGGGCGGGTTTCCGGCGCCCGGACGGAAGCGCTCCCGGCCCTGCATCCTCGCTGTGCCCGTCATTCGTGTACGACCCTGCCCATCTGAATTCTCGGGACCCAGAACTTAACAATTTAGAATGTAGAGTTCTGTTTTCTTTGGATTCCCCCACTCCCCTATAAAATGACTTACCTCTTTACCTGTTAAATGTGCCTGAAAAGTCAAGCAGCGTCTTAAGTTCAGTATAAACAAGCGAGCCCGGGGTCAGGGGGATAAAAGAGAAAAATGGGGGCTATAGAAAGAATAAAAGGGGAGGGGGTGAAGTCGTGTTTGCATACACTCAAGTTGACTTTTGCACTGTGATCGATCTGAACAAATAGGAAAAAACAGTTCTAAGCAAGGGAAGAGCAACGACAAAACTAAATTTGTAAAATACGTTTTAGAGAACATGTCTCGCTGAGCTTTTCACTCTCCCTGGGAATGGGGTGTCAAAGGCAGCTTTTCTCATTCCTATTTTGCAAATAAATAAATAAATAAATAAATAAAAGGGAACTTAAAATCTCAAAGAAGTGTCTGACCCAAGGTCACCTCAACTAGTAAGTGGTGGGTTAAGGACCTGACCTTCATTTCCTTTGTAACTTTCTGAGGACCTTACTGCATCTGCCTGTGGTGACATTTGAGTAGATCCTGAAGGATCAGTAGGAGTTTATTTGCCAGGTAAAGACACGTAGTAAGGGAATTACTGAGAGAAGAAGAAGAAACAGTACCTGCAAAGGCAAAGATTTAGAATGTGTCTGTCAAACTATGGGAAAATGAGTAAACCTGTGCGACTAAATTATGTCTGGGAGGGAGGAGGGTGGGCAGGGCTGCTAGCATGCTAGGGATTCTGCACTTGCTCCCTCTGGCTCCTCCCGCCTCTGCAGTAACAGACCTGAACAGATGAAAGAACCTGCCTTCCAGCCTCTGGGGCCCTTGGGCTTCCTGTTGGCCGTGGCCAATAGGAGGCAGCAGGATGGGAGGAAAGAGAGATGTGGCTATTTAACCGAGAGGCCACTAGCCATACCTAAGCCTACCTGGCCAAGATTGTAGCTGGCTGCATTCCTCAACCCTAAGATGACAGCTCCTGATGGATCGATAGTGTGCCAAACCGACCCAAGAGTGGAAGCTGGAGACAGTTGCACCAGCTGAGAAGTTTCAGTAGCTACCCATGCATGAAGGTTTTAGTTGTGAATTTGAAGTGTCAAGGTCAAAATACACAAGGCAGTACAGGGGAATAGTGAAAGTAACGTTTCAATGATATTTCTAAGATGACCAGTCTCAGAAACTGGGGGTATTGGTGGGTTAAGGATGATGATACTGTGGGAGAAAAATGATTATAACAAGCATGTTGCAGAGAAAATAGGGGTCAAACTAGGAAATGGCCTCATTTATGTTGCTTTTATTTTCTAATTTGTATTGTTATTGTTGAGCATATGTTAC
The DNA here is from genome assembly GCA_004027555.1 of Craseonycteris thonglongyai. Classification (NCBI taxonomy): domain Eukaryota; kingdom Metazoa; phylum Chordata; class Mammalia; order Chiroptera; family Craseonycteridae; genus Craseonycteris; species Craseonycteris thonglongyai. The sequence goes on along the minus strand of PVKE010000145.1, from coordinate 19,791 downwards.
TTTTATAATTATACAAAAAGTCCCTAAGTCCTGCTTTTTACATTTAGAGCAAAGAAATTAACATTTTCCTATTAGACTATATTAATTTGCCTTTTTTTCATAAAACCTACCTCATTTTACTAATTCTAGCATTAACAACACAAATATTCTAATATATTAACTATTTTTATTTATAATTTACTTTCTCATTCCTTTGTTAGGTTTGTTTTGCTGAATTTTTTTCTAACTTCTTGAGCTAAAGGTTTTGTTGTTTTATTTTCATCCTTTCTTATTTAGTTAAAGAGAATTTTAAGTCCATGAATCTGCATCTTAAAAAACTGTAATCACACATCATTAATTTAGATGTATAATGTTCTAAGTATTGTTATTCTCAACCATTCTAAAACTGCAGTTTTGATACTTTCTATTTCCCTGAAGATGTATTGATCATACATGCCATTTGAAACGTAACAGTAGCATTGTTTTCTGTCCCATTTAAAACAATACGTCTGGTCAGCCTAAATTTTGCGCTTCCTCACAATTTGAACATGAATTTTAATACTTGGGGTCATGTACAGTAGTTCTAGCAGTTGTCATCGTATGCATTCCATACTCTTTCTGTTACTTGACTAACTTGACCTATCTGGCTCATAGCCCTATACGCTAAGTAAAGTACTGAATAGAGCATAGGTTTTGAAGCCAGACAGACCTGCATGGATCTAAAACCAGCTTGGCAACCTTCTTAATTTCCTAATTGTGGGTAAGCTAATTAGCTTTCTTCTTGGGAATGATAAAGCTCTAACTCACACTGGTAAGCAAAAATAAGTTATCTCACTCGAGGAGGGGATCTGGCCTCAGAGACTCAAAGAATATCAACATTCTTTTTCTCAATGTCTTGGCTTTGAGTCTCGTTCTCTTGTACTATCAGGATTCTCCCTATCTGGAAGGGAAGAGAGGATTGCGGTCCAGGCTTCCATTCGTTCATGTAATGACCCTAGGAGGAAAAGAAAGCTTCCATCTACATCCCTGGGTACAAAATGCATGATCAAGTCCCTATCAGAGTCATCATTATGAGATTACCTGGTCCTAGGTTACTTGTTCACTCTCTGAACAACAGAGCAGGATATTATAACCAAACCAGAGGTGCAGGGAATTGCACAGAAGAGTTCTGTTAAGGAAAGCAGTGCTATTAATGGAAAATGGGGGGAGGGGGGGCAGACACTTGGATGGGGGGAATGCTGATGCCTCAATAACCTCTAAACTTCAGCTGCTACAAATAGAAATTGGGATTAATAAGCATGCTACTTACAGGATTCTTTGAGGACTAAAGGAGATAGCTTGGAGAAAGCACTTCTCCCAGACCTCCAGAGTAGGTAGTTACTACAGATAATAGCTGTTGCAGAGACTGTCACATTTGATGGTGCCTCTTTCTAAGAACAGATTGTGTTCCCCCAACGCCCTCCCCCCCTTCTGACCCAGAATTCATATGTTAAAATCTAATCCCCATTGGTGTTAGGGGTGGGACCTGTGGGGGTGATTAGTCCTGGAGGGTGGAACCCTCAGGAATAGGATTAGTGATTTTACAAAAGAGACCCCAGAGAGCTTTCTCCCCACTTCTGCCCCAGGACACACACACAAAAAACAGCCATCAATGAACCAGGAAGCAAGGGCTCGCCAGACACTGAATTGTTGGTACCCTGATCTTGGACTCCAGCCTCCAGAACTGTGAGAAACATCTTGTTTGTAGCCCAAAAGGACTAAAGTAACCCTCTTTCTAGAACTCAAATGCAATGTCCAACCATATTCCAGTGAGGCTGCAAGTGTAGCCCCAGGTAGGAGCCCCTTCCTTCATCAGAAGCATCCAAGGGTCCAGAAAACAACCTTGAACTTCAGTGACGGAGACTTCAATGGCAGAGGTAGGTTCTCATGGCCATTTGTGCAATAAATCCAGCAAAATTTCCAGCAAAAAAAAAGAGAGTGCTCTGACCCTTCCTCATTTTTCAGAGGGTAGAAATTATTGACCCTTGGTGGAAATCCTTGTACAAGCTACTTTTATATTAATTAGGATACTAATTTATTTATGAAGACAACATATAAAAGAGCACACAAGCAGGATTCCTAAACAAAGGGGCTCAATCCAATCGATGTGTGGAAGTTATTCATGGTCCCACAGGGCAAGCAAACATTCTGTGTGTTTTCCAAGAGAGTCACCTGGACCACAGCCTAGCTTATTTAAAAATAAGGATCATGACTTAATAATTCCGATCTCTAAGTAGGAAAAATGGTTGCAGCCCGAGGTTTCATGCCCTATGTACAAAATTTCTTAATCATGCTTCATAACTTTTTCCTATGAATTTACATGATATTTAATTTTTAAGGAGATTGTAAAATTCTAATTTATCTTCCTAATACCAAAGTAGAAAGTTAATAAATACTTTATGCCATTTTGAAGTGGAAGGATTGAAACAAGATATAATGATGCTCCATTTCAAATAGCACAGTAACATGAATTTGAACTCTGCTTTCTGCACAGTTGAATAAATAAGGATCTTAATTATGGCTATGGAGAAGCAGATAAGGATGTCAGCTATTGCCACTTCTGCTCAACATCGTACTAGAAGTTTTATTCAGTGTAGATAAGCAAGGACTAATCCTAGTAGAAGGCATCCTGATTAGAAAGGAAGAATAAATGTGTTCTATTTACAGTTGAGATGACTTGAGATATAGAAAATTCTACAGAATTCACAAAGAAGTTGTTAGAGCAAAGGGAAGACTTTAGCAAGTTTGCAAAATGCAAAATCAATATGCAAAATTAATTCTATTTCTATACACTAGCAATAAATAATCCAAAAGTTAATTAAGAAAAATAGTTCTATTTACAATAACATCAGAAAGAGTAAAATACTTGGGAATAAATTTAAAACAATAAATTAATACTTCTGCATTGAAAATTACAAAACATCATGGAAAGGAATTAAAGGCCTAAATATACAGAAAGACATCCTGTGTTGTGGATTACTAGATTTAGTCTTATTAAGATGGCAATACTCCCGAATTGAAATACAGATTTAAAGCAATCACTATCAAATACCCAGCTGCCTTTCCAGAATATATTGACAAGTTTATCCATCTGGAAATAATATGTATGTTATTGGCTTATATTCATATGGTGATTAAGGGAATCAGACTGGCCAAACAATCGTTAAAAAGAACAAAGTTGGGATGCCCGATAGCTCAACAAGTTCAGCACCTGCCTTGTGGCCTCGAGGTCTAGGGATTGAATCCGACCTGGGCCCCTAGCCATGCAGGCCCACCTCCTGCAACTGGTAACCACCAAGGTTCTTGCCTACCATCAGGGAGGACTCTGGTTTGGTTCCACCCTATGTGGCCCCACATCTACTTGTGTAGAATGAAACTATGCCAATAAACTGATGATGTGCAGCTATAGAGACTGCTCTAGGCCCCCTCCCTTTCTGTCTCTCTCACCTTCTCTCAAGCAATAAAATACATCTTAAAAAAAGAAAAAGAACAAGGTTGAAAGATTTACACTTCCCAATTTCAAAACTTATTACAAACCTTCAGTAATCAACATTGTATGGCACTAGCATAAGAACTGACATATGTACTAATGGAATAGACTTGAAAGTCCAGAAATAATCACTTACATTTGTGGTCAATTGCTTATCAAACAGTATGTCTAGACAATTCAATGAGAAACTAATAGTCTTTTCAAATGGGATACCTCGATATCCACATGCAAAAAATGAATTTGGATCCATAGCTTACACCATATAAGAAATAAATTTAAAGTGGATCAAAGACCTAAATGCCAGAGCTACACCTAGAAAATTCTCTAACTAGAATATAGGCATGAATCTTAATAAGCATGAATTAGTCAATGGTTTCTTAGACATGAGAGCAAACACATAAGCAAAAAAAAAAAAAAAAAAAAAAAAAAAAAAAAAAAAAAAAAAAAAAAAAAAAAAAAAAAAAAAAAAAAAAAAAAAAAAAAAAAAAAAGATAAATCGGGCACCATCCAAATTTAAAACTTTTGTGCTTCTAAGGATACTATCAACAAAGTGAAAAGACAACCTGAGAATAAGAGAAAATATTTGCAACTCATACATCTAATCAGAGTTATCCTGAATATGTAAAGAACTTTTACAACTCAACAATAAAAAAAATCAAATAAAAAATGCACGAAGGATGTGAATAGACATTTCTTCAAAGAAAAGGCAATGTAAATGAAAACCACAGTGACATATCACCTCACACAGAAAATAACAAGTGAAGATGTGGAGAAATTGGCATGCTTGTGCCGTATTGGTGAGAATGTAAAATTGTGTAACCATTACAGAACATAGTATGAGAGTTCCTCAAAAGATGAAGCATCGAATTATCACATGATCCAGCAAATCTACTTCCGGATCCCCACATAAGTGAAATCAGGGGCTTTGAACAGATGTTTGTACATGCTGTTCATAGCTTTATTCACAATAGCCAGCACACAGAACCAACCCAAGTTTCCATCGATGGATGAATAAACAAAGTGTGGCTCAGATATACAATTAAATTTTAGTTAGCATTAGAAAGGAGTAAAATTTTAACACAGGCTACAGCATGGATGAACCTTGAAGACATTATGATAAGTAAACCAGACACAGAAAGATAAATACTGAATGATTCTACTTATATGAAGTACCTAGAATAATAAAATTTACAGACAGAAAGTAGAATGGTATTTGCCAGGGGCTGGATGGATGAGGAATTATTGTTTAAAGGGTACAGAGTTTCCATGTGGGAAGATGAAAAAATTCTGGGGCCAGATAACAATGGTCCCACAATGTGAATGGACTTATGCCACTGAGTTGTACACTTAAAAATGGCTAAGATGGGGAAGCCGGGATGGCTCAGTGGGTTAAGCGCTCACTTGCAGCGCTGGGGACCGGGGATCAAATCCTGGCCCCGGCCCGTGCGGAACCATGTGCTGAACTGGGGAGTTCCCCCAATTCAGTTCTCTCTCTGTCTCTGCATCTTTCTCTCTCTCTCTCTCTCTCTCTCTCTCTCTCTCTCAAAATAAATAAATAAATAAAAATTAAAAAAAGAGAATAGTCATAAAAAAATGGCTAAGATGATTAACTTTATTTAATATATATTTTGCCACAATTCTTTAAGTAATTTTTTTTAAAGGGGGAAATAGATTTCAAAAGTAAAAATATATAGACTGATAGAGCCCTGCTCTGTCTCACTGCAGTTTCATAATTTTGCCCAACAGTGACGTTTTACAGTTAACCGGTGGGGAAACAAACGTAACATCATGCAGAAACTGGGCATGAGGGACTTATCAGTACTGAGGACATTTGAGTCAGGCCAAAAGAACCTGGCCAAAGAGGTTGGAATCACAGAGTTTAAGACTTCAAACTGAATTTAGAAATTGTGTTCACATGTTTTATTTATTGATCTGTTTTTTATTTTAATCCACTGGTCATGGACCTCCAGAGTATCAGTCAATCCCTAGCTTTTTTATATATATTTTTTTAATCTGCACATGTTCACATTCTAAGGAGAAGGTCCATGGCTTTTATTAGATTCCCGAAGCACTCCAGCAGAAAATAAAGAAACGGATCTAGTCCGCTGTCACCTTTTTCAGAGTTGGAAACTGAGATTTGAAGAAATGCAGCTTCAAGGCCAAGGTCACAGAGTTAGCTGCAGTAGAGTCGGCTTCTCTTTCTCTCTCTAAGGCATTTTGAGTTTCAGGTGACTTCCCCTGTGGGAGTATTTCCGATTTTAAGAGGGCACTGCTGGAACTCGCTGTCCTTGGAACAAAGGAACAGATTGTGGTACAACCCCTGACTTTGCGGGTCCTGACTTAACAGAGTCCAGTGGGAGTCCTTTAATGAGGGAGCGAGGGAGGTGACCAGAATAGAAGCAGAAAAAGGGTACAGTGTTTGCTGACAGCGCTGCGGGAGGGGGAGATGAGGACTGTAACTCTGTGGATGTCCTTTGGCCTAAATGACTCCCCTGAGATGGAGGCAGGAACTGGAACAATTGTACGCCGATCAGAGCACAATCTAGGTGCAGGGCCGGGCACAGCGTGGGCCAACTTCCGAGAGGGAGATGGGGAGCGATTCGCAGCAGGATCTTCCCAGAACAAAAGCAGAAGGAAGAAATTTGGACTTAGCACAATGACAACAAAGACAGAGCAGGCAGTGGGATAAAGCATCGAGCCAGCCCAAGAAATGTAAGCCCTCTTCTTGGCAAGAACTGGCTGTGTGTTAGCAATGAGAACCTTTCTCAGGAAAGCAGGTGCTTTGTAGGCAATTCGCCTTAATGACCACGCATCAATAGGTCTGCCTGAGCACCTCACTGTTCCAAAGAACAGAACAGTCTGATCAAATAATGAAGGTGCCCAAATGGTTCAGTACATGAAGGCACGAGGCGGGCTTTTCCAGTAAGTCTCAAAGATGCAGTGCCAAGTGACACCATGTTCAAAAGCAGTGTTAGTTAAATTAGTAGATGAGAATTATCACCTAATTAAAGGGTAGGGCATAGTCTTTCCAGCATGAAGGGGTAGTCCGCAGCCCAGAGCCTGCTCCAATTAGCTGGGGAGCAATGGTGTCCGTGGGGTTGGGGTGAGCTCAAACAGGGCTCAGCTCACAGGGATGCTGAGAGACATGGATGACAGACATGGGAGCCCCCAGCAACGCCACGTTCATGTGCATGACCATAACTCTGCCTCTTTCAAGGCACTGTGGACAGCAAACGGAGGAGATGCTGGTTTGTTTTTCCTTGTATCCCTGAAATGAACAGTCAGGAGGTCTGTGGCATAACATAGTTCATTTTCCATATAATGACCTGTCAGCTGCAGCCAGAATTTGAATTACGCACTCCATGAAAACTAAAAATTATTTGCCTGTGGTGTCAAATGTTCAGGTTTCTGTTGATACAATTTTCTAAAATCATGTACTGAATATTGAGCCGTCTAAGGATTATCTATAACAAGCTTGTCCAACCTGCGGCCCACGGGCCACATGCGACCCAGGACGGCTTTGAATGCGGCCCAACACAAATTCGTGAACTTTCTTAAAACATTATGAGATTCTTTTGCGACTTTTTGTTGTTATTTTAGCTCATCAGTTATCATTAGTGTTAGTGTATTTTACGGTGACCCAAGACAATTCTTCTTCCATTGTGACCCAAGGGATCCAAAAGGTTGGACACTCCTGATCTGTAATAATGTATAGCATGAATAACTTTAATGAGAAAAAAAAAACAAACCACAAATCTTTATGAAAAAAAAGAATCTAATATGTAATCTCTAGATACAATTTGTATGTAAACATCATATAAATGAACATTGACACAAGCTACTTAGCATTAGAAATGGCAAAAAGTTTTATGTGACTGATTGGTGTCAATTTGACAACAAATGCAGCAATTTTATTTTTAGAATCATAAGAATAAATGTGTAATAATCTCTCAGATAAGATGTATCACAAATAATCTAATCTCGTTATTATAAACAAATAATTCAAGATTATTGGATTCTTTTAAATATTTAGAATTTTCACTATAAAAATAATCACCATTAAAGACATTTGAAATTACAATAAGAAAAAGAGAAAAATTACTTTTACTTTAGCACTTCTATATGAGGGCTGTTTGGAAAGTATTCAGCCATGTAACAGAAAAAATAGAGAAATTTATGGCTGAATTTTTTTCCAGACAGCTTTTATATACAGGCATTTTTGCTTATTTCCAGGTATATAATCACAGTTTTACAATGAACATAATTTGGCATTCTTATTTTTTTACCTTAATTGATAATCATCTTCCAATGTTATCATACTTTACTTCTAATAACTTCTGTTATTAAACCATACTTTCTAAATTGCATTTTAATAGTTGTATAATATTCCATTTGTTATTGTTTACAATTGCATCAAAAATATTTAGGAATAAATTTAACAAAATAAATGTAAAACTTGTACATGGGGAATTTCCAAATGTCACTGAAAAAAAAAAGTAAAGGCCTAAATAAATGGAAAGACATCCTGCTCCGTGAGCTGGAAGACTCAGTATCCTTAAGGTGGCAGTATTCCCAAGTTGATCTGTAGGGGCAGCGTGACCCCTAACAAAATTCCAAACGCCCTTTCTAAGGAAGTACCGTAGACAAGGCTGGTCCTCAAGTTCACTGAACAGAGGGTCACAGACACAATAAAGACGCTCACGTCACAGGGTTTATTAACCAATTGAATACACAGGCTGAGACACAGTAGCGGCCAGCGGAGTAGTGTCCACAGCATGGAGTACAAGTGGGGGACAGGACCCCCGTCCCCCTCTCGCAGTCACCGTACCAGAGGTGCCTGGGATGGAGAGCATGAGCTTCCTGATCAGAGCCCACCTGCAGCGGGAGCTCCCCAGCTGGCGTGCTGAACAACCGACGTCTGGTCTGCAGATTTGTCTTTTCCATCTGGATTTCTCAACTCGAACACAGATGAGGCCAGGACAGGTCCAGATGCGTAGCGGTTGCCTTAGGGATGACTACCTGCCAATCTAGAGGTGACACAGTCTGTACCGTGTGACTTGATCATCTCTTATTTTCCTTTCTGTGTAAACACTTGCTGCTTTCATCCTATTTATCAGATAATAGGTAGTGAATGTTCACCAGTGTCCTATCTACATCTAACATGTCTTACGAACCCTGCTCATGTCGGCCTGGAAGCCAGATCCTGTGAGCCAGCTGCTTTGTGTGTCCCTTGAGGAGTGAGTTCTTCATGGGTTAGAAAATCAGCATTGTGACCTCACCTTCGCTTGGGACCAGCTGCTGTTGCTGGAGCAAAAAGGGCTGCCCGGGTGGGTCCAGAACAACAGGAAACCCACAGGCAGGAGAAGCGCCCTCCCACCCCGCCTCCCCATGGGCAGGACGGGCACGGAGCCTGTTGGCAGAGTAGAGTGGCAGTGCAGGTTTTCCGTGATCCAGGGGGTGCTGGAGCTGAGGGGCAATGACTTAGTAACTGGCACAACAACCCTGTCCAATGTAGTTAGATAATTTGTTATTATTACTGAAAAACAGGTGGCAATTCCTCTCTGACATCAGAGCTCCATATGGACTCACAGCACAGGGCCAATTTTTATTTCTGTGCATGGTCTAGTCTCGGCAAATCCTAAGAAGAGAGCCCCGAAGGAAGGACATATATTTTCTCTCTTGAATGGGGAAACTATCCTAAATTATCGTTATCAGCCAGTGGTCAGTATTTTATCCTCCTGCATGTCTCATTTATAACCCATATTTCTTTCAGGCTTTCAGAAAGGTTTATTTGGTGATTCCTGCTAGGTCATCATAATAAGATATTTCTAAGCATTAAAGCTCAAGTTACTGCCCCCATTTCCTACAAATCTATAAATGATCACTCTCAATGGCCATGTGAATTTCTATCTCTGTCCCACGGGGTATAAATTTGGCTGTAAATTCTCTCCTCTGTTCCATCCTTCTACTAAAATACTTCAACTATGATTCAAAATGAGCTCCATTTAAGATATATTTTATCCTGGTTATGTTTAGTTACTTCTGAAGAGCAAAGCCAAGTTTAACTGTCAACGGAAATACACTATCATTCATCAAATGCACAGCTTGAATTGTTTTTGAATATCAGTAGAAATTCTATGAATATTATGTCAAAATTTTAATAATTAACCAGAAATATGCAATGTTAATGAAGCTCAATGTACTCTGTATGACTTGTTATAACAGCGTGTACGTAGAAAAGCATACATCGCACTATTTAAATGAGATCAGAGTTGGGAAAAAACTCGCTACTCATTGAGGTAACACTTTCCTGTTTTAATTTTAAGCAGGTTTGCATCATATTATTGAAACCAATACAGGATTGGCCACAAAGAGCTATTTACTGCATACTCTACTTATTATAAAATGCTTGCAAGGTAATATTATTATCAATAACAATATTCTTTCGTTTAATATCTGTTAACTAAAATAATTTTAAAAGTCTGTGGTAATAGAAGAATATGTAAGCATTGCTTACTACAAGAACAGAAATTATTTTCACCAAGAACATAATTTTAATAATGATAAATATTTTATTTGTGAAAATATTTTTGAAATATACCTGTCCAGATTTGAGCTTTTTTACACATTTAAAATTACAATCAGTTTACATTTAGCAATTGGTCCATTCAAAACATCTTTTTGAAGAGATACAAAAATAAATAAGTTATCCCCCACCCTCCCCCCCAGTGGAACTTAGAGTTCAATAAAATCTCAGGTTTTCGCTTGATGCCTCATGTGCATTTGTCATTTTTATGCAATGTTTGATATAATCATCGGCTTGCATGCCTGCTTGCAGATTGAGATGTAGTTATTTGCAAATTTTTTAATGGTACTCCTCTGGTTTGGTTTCTGCATCTGTTTAATGAGCCTATCTTGTTATTTATTTAAATAACTTGTTCAAACACTGTTTCTAGACTACACAGTCACATAAGAAGTTAAAGCACATTTTCAGATCAGTAAAGCCAAAGCAGGCTTGTTCTTGTATGTCCTGATGGTGTGTAATCCAGCCTCACGCTAGAGGCCTTCACATAGATATTCCCTCATGCTCCTTGAATTCAATTCCTCTGGTAACTTTCTTGTGTCCCATTTCTACTCAGCTGACAGTTCAATCTCTGCTAAGGAGTCAGTTGCTGTTGTTAGATGTTGGTCATTATTACTCATCAACTGAGCTCTCTCAGAGGTCTAGAAAGTCTAGTGTAGAAGCTAAAGGGTGTCCCAAAATTCACACAAGAAGTAATTTTGATAGAAAACACAGGTTTATAATTAAAAATTGTAAATTTTCATTGCTCAACAATGAAAACGCATTGTTCTTTCATGTAGTGCTCCATTTTTAATAACCTGAACTGTCAGCTGTCACGCTGTCTTTTTTATTTTTTCCCATTGGCAACACTTTACCGCACAAATGACGCAAAATTCAAATCTTGCGTGAATTTTGGGACACCCTTTAGATAAGCTTTCAGTGCATCTCTCATGTTGACCACTGTACCTGATAAATATTATAGTACAATGTGTTGAAGGAACAAGTGAATGAATGAAAGATGTCACAATGATATGGGAAAGTTATTGTTTGGCATTTGCTTTAAGTTTAGCTTGACAACCAAGGCTAAGGTGAGAAGCCCCATCACTATTGCACTGTTCCTAGCCATCTTGTTTGGTCATTTGCTCATTATTCTGCTGGAGGTCTTAGAGACACTGCTCCCAACTCTCTGTCTTTTGCTCCACCCCCTACCCCCACAGCTGTACCGTCTACTGACGAAGGAATTCATACAAAAATCTGTACGTCACTTCGAATGAGTGGTGGGCTGGAAAATGCTGAGCAACTGGCCAGAGGCAGCAAAAGGTATACCAGAGAGTCGTGCTGATGGCTACAGACCCCTGAGAGAATTTAAAAGCCTAAATTTTAGAACTGAAAGACCTAGGGAAGTTATCCAGTCCAGCACCTTTTCTGTTTTACAAGAAAAACCTGGGACCTAGCAAGAAGTTAACCCCTCAGGGTCTCAGTTAGTGGCAAAGCTAGGACCACTAACCAGGACCCGCATTCCTCCCTCTTTTGGTGGTTCCCGGGCACTGGGGCACGGATATTGTACTCTGGGTCCTCTTGTCACAACACGCCACAAAACAAGATGTGTGGTCACTTTTTTCACGAATTTAGAACTTTGCTTCTGCATGAATAACTTGAAATTAGGATGTCCCATTCTCTTCACACTGCAGAATATCCTAATTTCACATTTTCATGGCCAGGCCTATCATTAGTCTCTTAAGTAAAATCAGTACTAGCTCTGACATGAAAATCCATCACCAAGATGGAAAATGAACAGACATATGCCTGTGTCTAATAACAACATCTTTCCTTGACTTCAAGTAATCAGGGTGTGGGCTACTAGTGGTGTTTCTCAAGGCTCTAAGATGGTTTTTATGCCTTCACTAGAAAAAGGACTAGAGTCTACCAATCAAAAAAGTAGGTGTGAGAGTTCCCAACATCCTCTTCATTCCTAGCAGTCACTTACAAACTTAAGGAAGAAACCCCCATATACACATTGCTTTGCATGTCAAAGTTTCTTCTGGTCAGAAGCAAGTACACTTACTTTGAGGTCAAAGACTTAAGATGTAACTGGGCCACCTCTGGGCTGACGTTCATGTCCATCTGTGGGGTGGAAATGATAGTCACACTTCATTTTTCAGTACTGATTACATAAATCAAAAGTGGTGATGCATGTGTAAAGGCCAGGTAAATCTATCGCTTTTGTATTTACCAATATACATTACAGACAGGAAAAGTAACGTGTTTAAAATAGATCTACCTTTAGAGAATAAGTCTAGGCAGATTTGTCCATAGCTCGCTCGTGAAGGATGCTAGTTTTCAGTTTCAAGAACTGAGCATTACAGAGGAGATAAGCAAAATATGATTGTCTGTGTCTAAATCAGAGATAACTTTAGGCCAATTCAGTCTCCTTTTGTCAAATGCACACAAATTGTAGTAACTTTCTTAGAGGTTTCTCGATTTCACAAAGATCTTACAAAAATAAGTTTATAAAGAATTTGCATTGTTTTTGATGGTGTGGTTAATACATTGGTTTCTCCACAATTATTATATTTTTAGGTTTAAAAAAAAATCCCAGAAAATAGCCCAAGATAGAAAAAAAAATAACTTTAAGATTTGAAAACTCTGTGTAAATGTATATTGAATAATGTAGACATGTGTACTAAATAATGTAGATGTGAGTAAATGTGTTCTGAATGATGTAGACGTGTGTAAATGTGTACTGAATAATGTAGACATGAGTAAATGTGTACTGAGTAATGTAGACGTCCCTTCATGGCCACATCTATAGGTTACTCAATGTCACTTTGCATTAAAGAACAGAAATCCAGGTATTTCTCAATCACAGTCACTAAAATTCTGTGACTTTTTTCAGATAAGCTTCTCATAGCTCATTCACCTTACGTCACACAGAGTAACAAGGCAGTGAACAAGTGTAGTTCCTAATGGAAAAGCTGTCTCAGAACAGTAGTGCATTCAATGGCCATTAAGTATTTGAGGGAAAATAACAATCTTGTTTTTTAAGTTTCAGTGATACCATTAAACTAGGTTTTTCACTTGGAAGTATTTACGCTTAGGAGGGATTCCTGTTGAGCTAGTTGTTTGTTTTCCTGCACAAAAAGACACTTTTTATTTGGAATCTGTTAGCTAACCTTTTGGCTTTCCTGAGCCACACTGGAAGAAGAATTGTCTTGGGCCACACATAAAATACACTAACACATATGGTGATAGAAGGAGAGCTGATTCTGGGTGGCAAGCACATAATGCAATGCACAGGTGATGTAATGTAGAGTTGTACACCTGGAAATTATATTGCCGACCAATGTCACCCCAATAAATTTAGCAATAATAATAATAAAAAAAATACACTAACACTATAGCTGATGAGCTAAAAAAATAAAATAAAATAAAATCCACTAAAATCTCATGTTTTAAGAAAGTTTACAAATTTGTGTTGGGCTGCATTCAAAACTGTCCTGGTCCTCACCTGGCCTGCAGACCACAGGTTGGACAAGCGTGCTGTCAGCCTTTGTCCTGAAGCAAGCTAAATTCAGTAACACGTGGTAGAAATAAAGGAAATTCAGTATGTGGAGCTCCCAAGTGTACGCATGCTGCCTACGAAGACTTAATAGCTGTATATGTCAATGGCCTGGCCTTATTTTCTCTGCTCTGGGACCTAAGTGCCTAAGTGCCTAACTCCTAACTGTCCCATGTACCTTGAGTGAATTTCAATGCTACTTAGTGTCTGGGTGTTTTTTGTTTGTAATTTTTCTTCTACTGTGTGTGTATATGTACTTGTGTAACTGTAGGGTGGGAAGTGGACCAGTGTTGCCACCCTGAAGCTGCTTTGTGGGGGATTGATTTTAAACTGTTTATGAAGAAGCAAGACTCAGAAAAAGGTCTTGGCCTTCTCCCCCACTTTCCTGCCCAAAAGATTCAAGTAGAGAAACCTGATTTAGGACCAGAGCCTGAGCTGAACTAACCACGTTGAGAACCTTCACCCCTCATTATTCTGGAGGATCCAGGCCTGTTAGCTAAGTAGCCCCACCCCCACCACGCTGTGTCCTGTTTCTGAGTTGCCCAGCAAAACAAGTTCCTCCTGTATGAGTTCTGCTTTTCCACAACTGCTTGTAAATTGCCCATTCTCACTTCTGAAATCTAATACCCCTCCCTCACCCACTCCTTTGTCCAAAAATGTCTTACATGCCCGTATTGCCTCATTGTCTTAGGCATTTTCATGCCTATGTGAATTCCCCATGAGCCTGTACTAAAACTTGATTTTCTCCTGTTAATCAGTCTCTGTTCATTTGATCATTAGCCCAGCTAATGAAGAATGTAGAAGGTGGGAACAAAAATAGTAATTTTTTTTTAGCCCCCACACAGGAATTAATAAAATGGAGCAGGAGACTGAGAGACGCTGTCTCCCTGTGGATTGTGAGGGTGTTGGTGGTTTGGGGACCTTGTGAGTCCTGGGGACATCCCCCCATTCACACATTCTGCCTGTTCTCTCTGGGTTAAAGGAAAAAATTAAGTGGGACATTAAGTAAAATCTGAAACAAAAGAGTAAAATTCTGTAAATTCAGTTTGTACACCATTCCACTTGGCCATCTTAACTCCAACTTACTAAGAAAAAAACTTTAATCTGAGATAAAACTCTCTGAAGGCTATGCTCATTTAATGAGTGAAGGTATCTGGGAAAGTATGATTTCTATTGGAACATTTACAACCGTCTTTAACAACTATTCTTTCATTAGAATAAACAAGAAATTGTTCTTTATTCATGACAGCTTTATTTAATTGCTTAAACAACCCGAGCAATTGTAGGATTTAATAACAAGGAAAAAGTGACAGTACATCCTGCATACTTTTCAAAGGTGTGTCCTTGTTACTAAAAACTGATGAGGGTGTGGTAGAGACCACAGTCAGAGTGAAGTTAAAGGCTTACAAAAACAAAAGCATTAGAGGACATCTACACAGACGATGGAAAACTTACAAACTAGTGTGCTGCTTACTGAGGTTCACATTGGAGCCAGAAACAAAAATAATCTTATTGAAAATTTTGAAGTAATTTTTTTAGGATTTATTTTTTAATTGTTTTTGAGAGTAGGTGAAAGAGAGAGAGAGAAGCGGTGAGGGCCCAGAGCAGTCTCCATAGTTATATATCATTAGTTTTTGACACAGCTTCATTCCACACAGGTGGATGTGGGGCTGCTCAGGGCCGGAACCGAACCAGGGTCCTCCTGCCTGGGAGGTCAGAACCTTCACCCCACCACAGTTCAGCATATGGGTTCGCTCAGGCCTGGTTGGAACTGGATCCCCAGACCTCATGGTTGAAAGGCAAGCACTCAACTTGTTGAGCTATCCCAGCACCCTCTGAAGTAAAAAATTTAAAGGCTTTATTTTCTGTTTGTAGGGCATTGCCATGCAAAGCAAAACATTTCCACAATTAAAGAATTGCAAATAATACAATTGCTTAAATTTGTGTGAGAACCAGTAATTAACAGTGAATATCAATAAATGACATCCTTCATGAACTTGTCCACCGAGGGCAGCTTCATGGAGTCTCACTTATAATTGTGAGAGGAACACCTTTCCCATATCCAGAAACAGAAGATCACACATGATTTAATTGTGGTTACGAATAAAATACTTGGTGCTTTATTTCTTGTTTACTTAAAATTGTTTTTCTCAAAACTTAATTGCAATGGTACATAAGACAAAGGTATAATGGTACAGCATAATATTCACTCACTCTCACAGTAGCAAAGAGCTAAAAAAAAAAAAAAGAAAGAAAAAGTATCACAGGAATTTCTGACAATGTTTTGGGGAAATAAATGTGACATTTTTTGAATGGCAATGGAATGTTATTTTAGTGGGTGGAAACAGTAACAACAGACATGCACTCAAAAACATACTTATTTTTATGTTTGGTGGAAAAATGATTTTCAAACATATTGTAGTTTACAGAAAAATCAGGGTATAGAAAAACAAAATGTAGTGCTCATTTTCAGAATCATAAAAATCAGACAAACACTTAAACATTATTTACATGGACAATGTATTAAAAACTCTACTGTAAAGCAGTATTTTTTTTAACAGTGATTGTGTTAAGGTAGTGTGATAATTAGTGTCTTTGTTTTTACAAACATTGTGATATAGATTTATAAAGTTAGATGATAGACATAAAAATGAACCCATTTATATCAGTGGTTTTCTATATGTATATTTTAAATATGGGAGTACGATTAAAATAGATCATTTCTTTTACTTAAAAAGCTGTATGACATCATCAGCTGTATTGCATTGTTTAGGATCACAGTTGGAATGTTGACATAATTATCGATCTCTATTAAATGTCCCTGAGACTCTATAAAACAAATACTCAGGCATTTTTATGCCAAAAATGCACTACATGAAAAAAAACAAAGCAAAACATGATTTTCAAGCCTACCATTTCCTTTTTGCAACACTCACCTTCTCCTAACATCATACAGAAACGTTTCCTCAGAATTCTGTTCATCTGGCCCTGCAGTCTTTGCTATAACTTCTATCATAGTCAATATTCCAATATTCTGATGAGAGGAAAACACAGAAATTAGATAGTACCCAGCTTCCAAGTCCAGCTGGACATCAGAACTATATTAGGAACTATTAAACAATGAATATTTTTACTATAAATATGTCAAATATTGTTTGCATACTTATATACAAAATTATGTTATTGTCCTGAAATTCAAATTCAGTGGGGCCTCCTCCATTTTATGTGGCAACCCCAGTTGTAGGACTATTAGTAAAACCAGTGCAACATACAAGCAACCCTACTTTTTACTTTAATGCATTTATGAAAATCACATCAGAGAATTGTAAAATAAAGATCATTTTAATCTTAACTAAACATAAGCTTCTACTTAACCAGGAATCACCATTTGTATTATAAGATACCACTGTCCATGGGTCAATTAGAATGCAAATTGAGGCTATTTTTCCTGATGAACATACTTCAAAGATGGATAAAACTCATGAATAACTGATGAATGGTGAAAAATGATAGGTGGGTTTTAATGGCACTGTTAGATAAGTCAATCAGTGGAATTGGAAGCAGGAAAAGGAATAAATGACTTTATAATTATAAGATGCTGTATGGATTATATGGCAGCAAGACATCTCCTTAGGGGAATTTGGTACGCAGGGCTGATTCTAGGAAGTATTGGGGCACACATAATCACATTAAGTGCTTCCTTCTCTTCCTAGGCATCAATTCTGTCCAGCTGGAATCTAGTTAAATAAATTTCAAAGTCTCCCTGGAGGAAAAAGGAAGGCCACAAAAAGGCAGAAGGGGAATCGTTTCCTCTTTTCCTTTAGAAATTTGAGGGGAGAGTGTAGAGTGAGTGTATGTGCCGATCAATTTAGCAATAACCAATCGGGAGAAGAGGTAGAAAAAAATGGAATCGACCTCTTTGTTCTCCACTGCACAGCTCCAACAATGGGCCCCTCTAAGGCAAAGTACCGATGCCATCTCTGGTCTAGGGATGGCTTCAAACCTGAAATCAAGAAACTACGGCCAGCTGTCATTATAACTGCGATGTCAGAGTTTCAGGAGTTACAAATTTTAAGGGACAAGAGATAAGTCATGTGTTATTTAAAAATAATACACATATCTTGACGATCAACAATGTGAAAAAGATCCATCCCCAAGACGTTTCCTTCTGTCAGTACGTGAAATTCTCTCCTCATGGCTTTTTGATGTCAGCTCCTAACAGGCTCCCCTTCACTGTAACACCCTGGCCTCAGACTCAGCCAGAACCAGGCAGGTAGCACTTGACTCTCTGAGTCACAGCCCCATCTGGATCCTATGAGACACAGGTCATGTGAACTATATCAAAATACTGTTCTGAGTAAAAATTAGGATGTAACTATTTGGTCTCTAATTTTGGTTATTACACTGGTTATCAATTTTCAAGTGTGGGAGATCTCATATGCGAATGGTCTTAGAGTTATAGAAACAAAATCTACTTTCTTGTTGTGAGAGAAAACATAAAAGACAAACTATTGAAGAGAAGTCAACCTCTAGAAAAAGCAAAGCCCTACGAGTGGTTAAGAGCTGTGAGGAAATCACAGATGACTCTCGTGTGGTTATAGTAATAGTTTATCACACTTGGTTTTAAAGCTACAGCAAGAGTAAAATCAGATGTATATGATATAGGCCACATAATTGGTACTTTCCCTGAATTACATTGTTCTTTCGCTTTCTTTCTTTCTTTCTTTCTTTTCTTTCTTTCTTTCTTTCTTTCTTTCTTTCTTTCTTTCTTTCTTTCTCTCTCTCTCTCTTCTCTCTCTCTCTTTTTTTCTTTCCTTTTGCTCTCTTTCTTTAATTAAAAAAAAATGATCTTGTCAACCACTTGGAGATGCTTTTACTTAAGATCAACTTACATGACAGCAATTTCTCTTACTTCACCTTTCTTGAGACAAAGGTGATTTAGTATCAGAGCTATTGGGGGCAAGACCGATGTATTATTGACCCAGAAAAATTCAGCAGGCAAAGACTTCTCAATTCTTCTCTTATCCTGTACAAACATATTCATAGATTTTGTGTTTGTTTTACATTAACAAATTGTCTCTAAAACTATTTGCTCATTTTTCATGCCAATGCTGTGATTCCTCAGAACATCGTTTTCACCTTTTATCGCTTTATCATCCTAGGTTTCACATGAATAAATCATTTCTTTACTTTATTGCCTTCCAATACAATTTTCTAAAGCCCATTATTCAATAATGGGGAGCTGTAATTTTTAATACCAGGCACTTTATTGACTTACCAGTAATGAGTCTAGTTTTCCTCCAGTAAACAAAACAGAATGTACATAGAACATACAAAATTTACATGGAAATTTCAAATAGGAGTAGAACACAAAAATTATATTTAACCTTAATGACATTGTCAATTATAGCTACTTTGCAACCACTTTTTGTGTTGTTTTATTGATTTTTTCAATTTATTATTAAAAACTTAAAACATAAATTTAAAAGAATATGATGGAATCACCACACTGCATACACTATGATATTTTACTTCAATTTCAACATACATCTCCTAAAAAAGGATATTCCCCTGTATAATCATTATACCATTGTCATAGCTAAGAAAATTAACAATAATTCCCTAATACAATTTTCAAATTTCCCCAGTTTTCTGCAAATGCTTTCTATCGCTGGTTTTAGTTTTTGTTTTCAGATGAACTATAATATTTGTGCTAATTAAAATTGTGTCCAATCATATATGTAAATATATAAATATATATTCCATTTTGTATAGGTGTAAAGGCTTGATTAGATTCCATTCACATATTCCCAGCCATTTTGTAGGTGATGTGTGTACTTTATATTGCATGCCTTGAAGAAGCATATAATGTCAGATTACCATAAGACATCCCATAGAAGGCAGAAACATTCCATATAAGGCAGAAATATTTCATTTAAGGTAGACAGTCAGATCACTCAACTGCAGGTGCTTTTAACGTTTGATATGTAGAAATAGAGGGAGTCGTTTATGCCGCAGCAAATGTGCTCCTAGAAGTCATCTGCTATGGAAAATGATAAAATAAAAACTACAGGGTTTATGAGGAAAATGGGGTTAGGGGCATGAATTACAAAACTTCAGCAGTGACACACTAAAAAAAAAAAAAAAAAAAAAAAAAAAAAA
>PVKE010000144.1:0-196087 GCA_004027555.1 Craseonycteris thonglongyai | reverse complement strand
TCACTAGCAATTAGGGAGATGCAAATAAAAACCACAATGAGATACCATCTTACACCTGTTAGAATGGCTATAATCAACAAGACAAGGGATAACAAGTGCTGGAGAGGCTGTGGACAAAAAGGAACCCTCATACACTGCTGGTGGGAATGTAGACTGGTACAACCACTATGGAAGGCTGTGTGGAGATTCCTCAAAAAATTACGAATTGAATTATCATATGACCCAGCCATGCCCCAAATATTTTGATGATAATTTATTTTACCTTCTTCAGCATCAACACATACCCGTTGATAAGTACGTACTTGTGGACATACGCCCACCAGGTCATCTGTTTGTAAAAGGCCAAACGGGTCCTGCCATGCTGGCAAAATCACCAGAGAACTTCCCAAACATTCCCCTGAGGTCAGATGTGTTGGAGAAACACCTCACATTCTAACCCTCTATTGGGGTCAGAAAAGCCTAGAAGCCCTTTTTAATGCTTGTCTAAAACTCATTCTAGAAGGTTTTCAGTTGATTCTTTTGGGTTCCCCAGACATGAATGCGTATAGCCCTGCCAACACTGATGCTTGCGTTCACCTTTCAGAGTTACGCCCCGCCTCGGTTTCCTATCTTGTTGTCTTTGCTTAGAGAGATCTTAAAGAAATGTCACGAAAGTGGCGAGTCACTTGTTCACAGTCCGTAATTAGCTGGGAATCATTTAAATAGACTGCAATACTGAAGCTTCATCATGTCTCCTCAAAAGTTTTAACAGAACTGGAAATTGGAGGGAGTACCCTTAGCGATGGATGTGTGTGTGTGTGTGTGTGTGTGTGTGTGTGTGCGCGCGCGTGTGCGCACATGCGCGCA
Source organism: Craseonycteris thonglongyai (assembly GCA_004027555.1). Taxonomy (NCBI): domain Eukaryota; kingdom Metazoa; phylum Chordata; class Mammalia; order Chiroptera; family Craseonycteridae; genus Craseonycteris; species Craseonycteris thonglongyai. Next base: position 195,241 of record PVKE010000144.1, on the reverse strand, counting down.
CGACGCTGGGGACGAAGGGCCAGGTATTCCAGGTGGAGTTTTCCCACATCCCCCTTATCTCACAGAATAAAAGGCGGGGAAGCGGGTGACACCATGCCAATGCCCGTGCAGTAACTAACACTTATTTCCCCTAAGAAAACTTTTCAGCATCTCAAGCAGTTTTCTAAGGTATCCATTCAAGCTTCATCTAGCACCAAACACACTCACTGGTAGAAATCTTATACTGAACATATGAGAACGACGTACTGAAAATCAGGAAATGCAGATTTTAATCAGGGCTCTGCAAGCAGCTAGCTTAGTGACAGTGACAACTTATTTCTTTGGAGTTGAGGTTTTCAGACAGAGAGAATGCATACTCATATACATGCATGATGGGTTAGGATTATCCAAGACATTTTAAGTGGATGGAGTGAAAGGTGTTTGGAAAGGGGTGGAGGACGATAGGATGGAAGGCAGACTGAGCATCAGGGGGACCTGACACATCAAGTGAACCCTGTAGACTTTGAAGTTGGACTGAGATTCCATCAGATACAATTTGTGAAGAAAGCCAGTGGGCCTGTACATGGGCAACAATGAAAGGCTACAATGCTGCCGTCCACACCTTCCAGAACATATAATCTCACGCTTGAAAAAGCAGGAGCGCACAGTTCTATACGAAAAGCCATAATCAGCCAAGGACAGGCGTCTTACGGCTCTCTATCGGCTTACCATGCCGGGGACGTGGACAGAACGGTCAGCCCCCAGCACAAGGTGGGTGTATAATGAAACATTACTGACTACAGAAGGAGGGAAAAAATCACCCTAATCACACCCCAGTGTTTGCCTTTGTTCGTTTCTATAGTAGTGCCGTGGGCTGGAGAAGGCAAGAATGCAACACTGCAGAGTGGCAGGCCGCAGGTCTCCGCCCCTGTGCACTTCAGCGGACACTGTTCAAAAGCCACGTGGAAGCCACCCCCACAGCACCCTGCAGAGAGGCAGGTTCTTGGAGCGGGAACCGAGTGAGAAGGGCAGGCGCCTTCGCCGGCCCCGGAGACGTCCTGCTCTCAGAACCCATTCTGATCCGGAGTGGCCCCTGGGAAACGCCAGGCTGCATCTCTCTCTGAACTGATCGGAACCTCAGGGCCTTCAACATGATACGCAAACCCCAAAGTCTGCTAAGATTATGGGGGTCTTATAACCCCTGGAGCAGCCAAACTGGACCTGAACTATTTACAGTCTATCCCACACAGGACGAATCTTTCGTTTAATGGCAGAAAAATACAGATATTTGATTACAGTTGCTACCCCACACCCCACTGAAGGAGCTAGACAGCACGCGGTCTACGTGCCGTATTATCTTTCTGATATCTCAAAAGTTCCGATTTCTGACATACACTTGGCATGAAGGACACTGGATGAAGGACTGTGGACCAGTGCTATTCTCTCTGACAAATCTTGTCATAATAGGTTTCGGTAGCATCCATTGGGATATTTGGCATGAAAGAAAGTGCAAAACAGGAAAAACGTATTTGTTAAAAGGTGACCTCTGAACTTTCAAAATACAGATTAAAACGAGGTGAGTGGCCTTTGCTAAAATAAATGGCCTGTAGCCTGTCTTCTCTCCAATCCGTCCCCTGCTGTTCCCAGGCTGGGAAGGTGACCTTCCCCCTTGTCAGTGTTAACTGTCCCCTCCCGCTCCTTCTCAGGGGCCTCAGCACCCCTTACGAGACCGTCTTTGCTTGCCCCTCTCCACCAGCTCTGACCACTCAGACAACATTTAAACGTGCTTAAGTCTTCTCCATCATAGCTACTCCCCAACAGCCAAAGGTCTCGTGCAGTAGTCAGCTTCTCCACCTCTTCTTGAAATGCTGTGTCTACCCATTGTAGCTTTTTGTTTTTTTAACTCTTTAATCCATGATGGCTTGGCCTCCACCCTCACCACTGCCCTGAAATTGTTCATCAAGTTCACCAGCAACATTAATGAACCCTTTGAGGGCCCTTCCCAACCTCCCTGAACAGCAGGTTCTGCTGCCCACGTCTCCCCCCTCAGAGCTGAGGATTCTAGTTAGGTCCCTGAACGTCTCCCTCCACCCGCTTCTTCAACGTCCATTTACTCCCATGATGTCAATTCTCATCCAAGGGCAGACAGTCTCCGAATCCACATCTGTAGTCCGGCTCCCTCTCCTGAACCTCACACACCGTCTACAAAACATCTCCATTTGGAGGTCCGGCAGGTGACCAAACTCAGGCCAGAACCGTAGTCATCTTTGCTCCCAGACCTGTAAGCACCGGCACCTGCTGGGTGCTCAGGTGCTGGCCGGCACCGAACGCAGTAGAGCAGGAGGGCCTGGGAGTCATCCTCAATAAACCCCTCTCCTCCGCCTTCTTCACACGCTGTCACCAGGTCCTGCCGACTCCACTTTCAAAATGTCCCTAGAATTTATCGTGATCATCTCTGTTTCAGGCCACAGTTACTGGAGATGAGATGACGGTACAGCAAGCTTGTCCAACCCCCAGCCCACAAGCCACACGCGGCCCAGGACGGCTCTGAAGGTGGCCCAACACAGATTCATAAACTTCCTTAAAACATGATGAGATTTTTTTTGCAATTTTCTTTTTTAGCTCATCGGGTATCGTTAGTGTTAGCGTATTGTATGTGTGGTCCAAGGCAATTCTTCTTCCAATGTGGCCCAGGGAAGCCTCAAAGTTGTACACCCCTGTCGTGCAGGGTTCTGCCTCCCACCTTGATCTAGGCTGATCCATTCGCAATGGCGGAACCAGACAGGTCTTTCTTAACTCAGCTGTGATCACCTCCCTCTCTTCTTAAAACTCTCCATAGCTTCCAAAATCCTCAGAATAAACGTCATGCACATTCACAGAGCCTCACATCTTCCCTCTGTCTTCTTCACTCTAGTCTCCACTGAACGCCTGTCCTGTGCTGGCCTGTAGTGGGACCTGAAGACACAGCAGGGAACCAGCCAAAGTCTCAGACATCAGGGAGCTTGTAACCCAGGGGCTCGGGGTTGGGGACACACATTAACACGTAAACTGAAGCATTCCAAAGTATAACAGCTGTCATGAAGGTGTGGCAGATGTGCAGTGTCGGTCGGGATATTCAGGTGACATTTTAGTTGAGAGATCTCAATGTCCCAGCCAAAGATGTGTCCAGCACACGCAGCTCTCAGCTCAGACCTCTTGCGGGGAGTTTTCCTCTTGCCTGGAGTTCGGGTTGGCAGCAAATTCAACGTATGCGCCTCCCCTGTGCACCCGCCACTCACAGTGTCACTGGCCATAACCTGCCTGGTTTCGCCCCCACAGGGCCTGCCCTTCTTGGTCCTGGCTATGTAGTAACACGGGGAGTGCTAGGCATGCCTGAGTTGCTCGATCGATACTTCCTGAAGGACAGATGATGTCACTAATATCATTAGATAATTTTCCTGGCCTGAAAGCCCAGTTAATATTGAAGATGGAAACAGATGAGTGGCTGACTGAAATGAGGTAAGGCCACGTAAACCACTTTACTCCTTACTTCCATTTGCATGATTATTGTTCATGTGAAGATTAAAGCACAGAAGTCAATACCTAGATTAAATTCATCACGCTTTTCAATGTAGGCTTTTCTGTTATTTTTGTATTCCCGGGCTCCGTGAAAATAGGTAGCCTTTTTCTGCACGAAGTTTTGAAATATGAAGTCACAGACTTTAAGTAAAACCTAATGGTTCCTCAACTGTGTCAAATATTCAAAGTCAGATGGAAGTTAATAACTGCATACTTATCTTCCTTTTTAATCACATGGATTTCTGTATGAAGAGTGGGTAAGTTCTAATGCCTTTTTATCCACTCTTAATTCTAAACTCAAGAATGAATGTAAGCATGAAAAACATGGCATTTTCAGGCTTGGGCATATGTCAATCAACTGACCACTAGGTCACTATTGTGACCACTGATCACAATACTCTGCCCAAATCTAATCTTTACTTTTATAACTCAGCTTCCCAACTGCTCAAGGCAACTGACAGATCCTTCTGAGATCACATAACATGTTTCAGGCAGTTAGGAGCCAAAGATAAGTGACTTTTATGCACTGTCTATATTCTTAAAGATCTACAAATCTCCCATAAGGCATTGTGAAGTCTCCCAATCATGCAGCGGGACACGTGACGGTGCCTGCTATCCTGTACTCCCCGCCCCCACCCAGCGTTCCAGTTACCCTTCCATTATGCTACTTCAAATATGAAATTGTCTGGAAATTGAAGAGACAGAAGAGCAACAGAAGTACATAAGGACAGATGGCAGACAGGTCATTTCTCAGCCTGAGGACAACCGACTTCTAAGCTTGTAGTGAACACCATGAAGAAAGCATTCAAGTTCCTGAAAACTCAGCAAGGACTAGATATTTATAAACCTGGCATCAGTATTTTTATTTCATGTATGCAGGTCGGACTAGGACAGCATATAGATTAGACTATAGCTGATCCAGAGTGTCAACGACAGCTCTACCTCCCCAGTCAGCACACTGCAGCTGGAACTTCTCACTGGTTTTAGAGGGACGAAATCAGCTGATACCTCTCTACGCACCCTCATCTCCCACGCGGGCACTATTTCCAAGTGCGCTTAACCAGAGTTAGTCTACTTGCTTTGGTCTCGTTAGTTCTGTCATTCTGTTTCTGGTTTACTGCACTTTGATGACAGGTGCTTTAAATCCTAAACTCTCCACACTAGGAGTTAATTACTTTGCTTGAGCATAGGAATCTCAAAGAGCCAGTATAGGCATAGGTATGAGTAGCTGTATGGATGAAGCTGAGGGAAAGTAGCTTAGACTTTAATGGAAACAGGTAATGCACTTGTCAAGGAACCATCTGAACAACGATGAATAACAATGAGAAGCTAAAAAGATAAACTACCAAAAAAAATGTTTTTTAATGTCACTTACCCTTAGTTCTTCCTTTGTGTTGAAACTATCAAGAAGCTGTTGATAATGTCTATCTGTCATTTGCCGTAATAGGGACAGGAGACAAGCGACAAACTCCCCCTAATTAAAAAAGAAAAAAGGCTTTTTTTTTTTCTTTTTTTAAGCAAGGACATAAAAGAACATCAGTAACTTACTTAGAACAGCCTTCAAACAGAACATACACACACACACACACACCTCACTATGGTCCACACTCACCCCATGATGTCTTCTTAACCTAAAGTCACATAACATCACAGTCAAAATCTCTCCCTGGGATGATGACTGTTTCCATGGCATCCATGCATTTTTGAATTCAGAGTGGATTATTTACGTGGTTAAAAGCTGTTCACAGGAAGGGGAACTCCTCACACTTAAAGGAGACAAGGCAATGAGGCCCCCAACCATTTACTTAGCATTTCCTATGCGTCCATTCATTATAGCACTGTGGCCTCACTGCTAGGAGAAGGGTGGTATGATGTTTATGTAAAGAAGGTAAAATGCTGGTTCAGTGGAGGCTAAAAAGCTTTGCCCCAAGTCCCCGAAGCAGAAACTCCCAGAGCTGGGATTTTATCTCTAGGTCCTTCTGCCCAAAGCTCTTCCTGTACCTTTGTGCACCACTTTTGAATTCACATAGCCTTCATTAGCTCTTCAGATGCTGCTAGCGGCGGGTTGAACAGAAAGCCGTGCGTTGCATACGCTGGTTTCAATCTCCTTTTGAAAACAGTTTAAGCTAACTGTCATCCTTTTGTGCTTTGGTGCTATGTGACTGACTTCTACAAAGTCCAAAATTACTATAAAAATTAATAATTAAAAAGGACAATACACATAGCAGCATAGATTGGAAGACCTATAAAACTGCTATTACGTGAACTACCCAGTACACAGCCATTTTTGCTCAGCAAAGAACTGGTTTGCGTTTAATCACATTAAAACAATTTTAACCACATTTAAAACAATACATGCACATCAGGGAAAACAATCAGCGGTAACTGTAAATTTAGATAAATGCAGTTTAATTGGGAACTGGCTTCTTTCAGTTTACAGGGAAAGAGATTGTAGGCTTACATATAAAATCAGAGACATTTACAGGCTCTGAGAAGTGAGATTTTCCAACAGAGGCAGCTAAGTCAGGAGAGTCAAATATCCCCCACCAGCTGCCAAGGGCGACCTAAGGATGCTATCACATGGCCATGTCAGGGTGACCAGAGAAGTGAGCTGGCTCGTTGCACGTGGATAATCATTTGTAGCATACACGTGGGACAGGCAAATAATTATCCCTGCAGATTTACTAGGGCAAATATTTAAGAAACTAACCAATCTGGGCCACCAGGAATATCATCTAAGCTCAACATATTATGTTATTAATACGCAAAGGAACCCTGGATACTTAACACAAGAAACAGACTATATTAGGGCTCAATTATTAATATTTCAGCACATGTGTGTAAGGAAACAGTCCAAGGCTAGGAAAGAACTACCCAGAAGGAATGACACAACAGCATCTGGTGCTCACCCAGGACTGATGGGAAGAACCTCCCACTGATGGGTCGTTAAGAGTTCTCACGGAATCTTTCCTCAGTAGTGGGAAAGAATTACTCCTGGAAAAAATGCAGCTCTGATTCTACCCACAATAGTTCAAAAGCAAGACCTGAACCACACAGTTCCCAAGCAACTTCACCTCATTCCACAGCAAAGCTCAAAGATATTTCTAGAAGTTTAAAGAAGAAACACTGCAGCTCTCTGACAGCATTCTGACTCCTCTACGACGCTATCGTGGATTCTGCTCTTGCACTGGGGACCTGAGATTGCTGTATCGATAGGTGAGTGTGGGAGAAGAAAACCCTTGTTTTGTAAGATTTTAATTTCTGTGGATTCTAGTAACTTTAATACAAACTTGGCAAAAGAAAGAAAATAAAAAATCAGAGAAAACAGTAACAGCAAAAAATTACAGCTGCCAACAAGGTGTTCAATAAGAAATTATCAGATATACAAAGAAATAGGGGGAAATGATGATGTTAATTAGAAGAAACTTTAATCAATAAAAAAGACCCAGAAATTACACAAAAAAATAAAATCAGCAGTCAAAAACATTAAAATATGTATCATTACTATATTCTACATATTGAGAAAGCTAGAGAAAAAGTTTAACATGTTAATTAGAGACATGATATATATCAAAAGAACCCAAATTGAACTTCCAGAAATGAAGACTATCTTGTGTGAGATGAAGATTCACCAAATGGGAATAACAGCAGATTAGACATTGCAGAAGAAAACATTGTTGAACTTGAAGACAGGGTAATCGAAATTCTCCAAAATAAAACAGAAAAAAACTAAAACAAACCAATAAAAAAATAGCTTCAAGTAGCAGCATATATATAAAATTGGAGACCTCAAAAAGGAGAGGGCAGAAAAGGTAATTAAATAAATAAGGAAAAACAATTTCAGATGTTTTTAAACCTTAAACCTATATATCAAAGAATTTCAACAAACCCTAAGCACAAGAAACCCTTAAAAATTTACACCAAGGCACATTATAATAAAATTGCTTATAGCCAGAGAATGATAAAGAAAAAAATCTGAACTCTAGCAATAGGAAAAAAGACGTATACTGAGGAACAAAGATGAGGGATTTCAAACTAGAAACAAGCTAGAAACACAGGGGAGCAACATCTTTAGAGTAGTGAAAGAGAACAACTATCGACCCAAAATTTGTTACTCAGTGAAACTGCCTTTCAAAAACAAAGACAAAATGAAGATTCTTCAGACATCTTAAAGCTTAAACATTTCACTGCTACTATTCAACATTGACCACTGCAATAAAGCGAGAACAAAAATAAAGAAATACAGATTGGAAAGGAATTAAAAAGAAACTGTCTTTATTCACGGACAACTTATTTGTATACACAGATAATGCCATAGCATCTACAATGAGCTATTGAAACTACATGAGTTAATCAATGTCCCAGAATACAAGATCAATGGACACAAATTAATGTCTTACATACTGGAAATGAACATCCAGAAAATTAAATTTAAAATAATTATCAAGGGTGCTCCTTACTAGAGCCTTGTTGGGTGAACACTATTCAATTTACTTTAGTAAGATCTGTTAAGGTTAAGATATCCATCCGGTTCCACAGTTAGAGAATGGAGAAGCTGGGATGTGAACCTTCCTTCTATTGTTCAGACTGATTTGATTTTACATAGGAAACGTACCTGAGTTTTGGAGTTCTAGTTCAAATATAAATAGGTATATAAAAACCTGTCAGTTAATAACCAATGTTGGCATTTTTTAACCTCTGTATAGTGTCTCAACTTAAAAATTCAAATCTAATTGGTAGAACCCCATTCAATATTTCATCTCTTAGGTTTTTTTTAATCTCTGACATAGCCACTATATTAAAATTCCTAAAATATTTACTTCATCATACCACCTTATGAACAGTGAAATACCTTGAAGCTGAAAGAATGACATATATTTGTAATAATTAGGAAAATGTTTCCAAAACAAATAGGCTTCCATTAAGTCTTTACAGTCAATGTACCCAAGAGAATGCCTCTTCAACTCCCTGTTACTATTTATGTCTCTCACATCTGGATGAGGCCCACTGCAAACAACTTATCATCCTGATAGCTAATGTTGGCACATTTATGGTATGTCATCAATCCCAACATCTCCTCTATGATCTTATTTTATTATTCACTTCATCTGTTTAGAAACTCTGAGCACATTTAATACTGCTCAGAGGCCAGACATTCAATATTTTACTGACATTTTTCACCCATAATACAATTTTCTTTGTTTTTAAGAGATTTGAAGTGCTATATGAAAACCCTAGACTCACAATTGTTAAAAAGAAAATAAATATACACAGTGTTGGCCAATCGTCACGTACTTTTAATGGGAGAATTTTTTACATACAAATGGCCTTTAAAACACTTTATGCTTCAGTGGTTTCATCATGTTATGTATAGAATGAATATAATGGGCATTTTCATCAATGACTGTGAATAAGAGATTAGATAGCTATAAAACAGCCTGCAAGAAACCTTCCACTATACATATGCACAATTTTTTCCAGAAATTTCTCAAACTCCCCTGCATTCTTTCCCCTCCCAATCCACAGCTCACAGTGCATGAAAACTTTAGATCAGCACACAGAGTCTATGTCTTAGACCCTCCTCCGCGGAGCCGAGCCGTCTGCATTATACATGGTACTTAACAAAATTAAATGTAAAGAAAAGAACACCTATAATTTGTAAGGAGCTCTAAAGTCCGAATGGCCACATATGCTACATTCTAAAATCTGCCTCCACGAACAATTAGATTTTTGAAAGGAAAAGGTGACAATGGTGCTTTTATTCTTTCTTCAGCTAGAGAGAGCACTTTAAAGTTCAAAGCACAGTTGGTGGAAGAACAAAAAAGTACCCCTCTTATAAACAGTAAAAAGAAAGCTAATATATGGAATTACAGTAGGGTGGAAGGTATTCCTCCCACTGGTGTTACCAGGAGGCAGGGTGACAGCCACTGGACTTAGACAGGATGGGAACACCTCACCACAGCACACTGCGGACAGTTTTCTGTAAAGACTCCAAAGTGCTCGATGTCGGGCTGCATGTCAAGACTTCCCACTCAGCCAGCCTTTTCTGAGAAAACAGCGAAGAACTTGGGCCGGTCTTCACTGCCCAGAGAGAATGGCCTGTGTGAACGACCGGCCATATTTTTCACCGTGGAGTGGGTTATAACAGCAGCAACAGAATGATGACTTCTTTGGGAATAATATCACCACACCTGTTGTTGCTACAATGACTAGTGGCTAAAATGTCTTGATATTGTTTAAATAGCTTCACAGATTTGATGAAATCCTCCTACAACCTTAGAGATAAGTGCAATTATTTACTCAATTTTAAAGATAAAGAGAAGCTTAGAGATATTAGGTTTAACTTGCCCAAGTAACAGAGCAGGATTCAAACCAAGTCTACCTGAAAACTCTCAAAAAATGCCACAAAGCAGAAAAACAAACATGCCAAATGATTTACACGGGTGTCTCCTACCAGATTCCATCTCATGGACCTTGAGAGAGTTGGGTTTTCACATAGCAAGGGGCACAATACTGCTACCTATGCGGGGGAAGCTTTCTCTTTAAGTGACTTTCCTAAAATTTAGAAGACTGGACAACCACACTAGCTGTCCTAACCCCAAGTCCATCCACACACCCGACTCATGGCCTTCTCAGGTCTCTGAATTTGCTTGAGTCTCACACTGTGAAGGTCTTAAGTCTGTGCATTTCCCAGGAAATCTGGCATATGACAACCCTGTGTGCTGCTAAAAGGGTGGTTTGGAAAGCTGTGTTCACTTTTGACGTCGGGCAGTCTTTAACCACCTGAGGCATTAGCTGTGATTTTGTGTGCCGGGCCGTTATAATTTTAGAGCTATGTTAGAGCTGTATTGTCAGGAGACAGTTAAACATTACCATCGAAACCATAATAATGAAGGGGATGCTGGGATAGCTCAGCAGCTGAGCACCTGCCTCACAATGGTGAGGTCTGGGGTTCGATTCCCGGTCCCGGCCTGTGCAAACCCATATGGTGAACTGCAGCGCAACTGGTAACCACTGGGGTGGGGGCAAAGGTTCTCACCTCCCATGCAGGAGGCCCCCAGTTTGGATCCCACCCCATGTGGGCCCACATCCATCTGTGTGGAATGAAACCATGTCACAACTAATGATGTACAACTATGGAACCTGCTCTGGGCCCTCCCCGCCTCTCTCTCGCTTTCTCTCAAACAGTAAAATATATCTTTTTTAAAAACCATAATAATGGGGACTTTCTTCCGCATTTGGGAAGATGGAGTAGATATACCTGACCCTCTTCCTCCTGTCAAGTACAATTAAAAGCCCTCAGGATTATACACAAAACAAACAGAAGACGCTCTGAAAGGTGGGGAGAGGAGAACAGATTGACTAGGGTCCTTGGGACGAGGAAGGATGTGGTGTTGAGTTCTCTAGGTTTTCTTTTTGCCTCACATATCGCACGCCTGCAGCTGAAAAAGCTGGACACCCTAAAACGCCAACTGCAAACGACAAAAATCCCCAACAAAAGCCTACTCTCTCTGGCCAATGAACCAGGAAGGGGCAATTCAGCAAGACTCAGCTTTTAACAGTAACTGCTCTATTCCAGCTGAACACCATAAAAAACTGGCCTCCCCCACACCTGCCATAGCCAAGTAGGGATCCCCGACATTGACCCCCACAAGCCTGTGATGAGGGTCCCCAACAGCTCTCTGTAGAGTGGTGTCAGAGAAAGGCTGTAGTGGGCAAGGACTACCACACCTATCAGGCAGAGTTAGCAAAGCGCCAAAGTGGGGGCCTGGCTGCAATGAGCTGACACCCTGCCCCCTCCCTGGGCCAAGTGGAATCACAAAGCCAGCTAAACTGGAAGGTTTAAACAACACCCAGAGTCTTATAATACAAACTGCCCGGATTTCAAAAGAAAAATCACTCCTTGTGCCAGGAACCTGGAAGATCCCAAATTAAATGGGAAAAAAAATTAATAGATATCAATGTTGAGATGACAGAGATAGTAGAATTATCTGACCCACAATGAAACATGACTGCAAAATAGTTCATGGGCTTAAATGTAAAATATAAAACACTTATAAGGGAAAAAAAACAAACAAACTAGGAGATAACCTTCAGGATATGAGTAGACAAAGAGTTCTTAGACAAGAAATGATCCATAAAAGAAAAAATTGGACCTCATCAAAATGAAAACGTTTGCTTTACAAAGGACCCTGTCAAAGAGAAGAAATAAACTACAGAGTGAAAGAAAATGTTTGTAAACCACATATTTAATAAAAGTTTAGTATCTAGAATATACAAAGAACTCTTAAAGTCAACAATAAGAAGCAACTCAATTAGAAAATGCGAAGAGGAGATTTTCTACTGAAGAGGAGATCGATGGAGAATAACTATGTGAAAAGATGTTGAGAATTACTGGCCATTAGGGAACTGAAGATTAAAGCCACAATAATTGTCACTATTTACCTATCTGAATGCCACCCTAACCCTCAAATTTAAATTTAAAAACCCACACCTTCAATCTCATATTGAACTCCAGCGGTATCGGCAATATAACATGCTGTGCACATTTACTAAGGACTGAGAAGTGTGCAAAACACATGATGTCAGCCTTTGGAGTGAGGGCGCATTGTACATGACGCCCATCAGACCAGGAGAAATGAACTGCTCTTTGTGTCTTGAAATGTGCAGTTCTTACACCTATTAGGAAGTTTCTTCATACTATCTCTAACCTTAGTTTGCTAGAAGAGAGTCTAATTTCACTTGCCAAACCCAGAGCTTGGTTTCCTGAGCTCTGAAAGCAAAGAAAATAAAGTCCAACACGAGATGAGCATCCAGACACGGCCAACCTCACAGGACCGCCAGGTGGACTTCTAGTTTTTTTAAAGTAAAAAAACAAAAGTACTTTCATCAGGGTCTATAGACAAATGTTCTTAAAGCAGGAGTTCTCTAGTGCACGATTTGTAAAAATAATGGGGAAAAGATGATATTTTGGTAAATAATCTATAGGTGAAAACTATAACATCTACCAACATGTCTGAAAACGGTATTTGGAAGCATCTTAATTAGACTAAAAGACAGATTTAGTCAACTGAATGTGAGTTTAAATAGAAAACCACCCATCTATCCATCCATCCACACAGAGATCTCTCTACACACATTCACATACTTATACATATACCATCAGATATATTATTTAATATTTTATGTAAATCATGCTGTATTAGACTCATAAATAGTTGACATTGAAAGCGTCTTAGAAATTACCAAGCCAAACTTTCTCATTTCATAGCTGAAGAAATTGACCCTCCCCACTCCCGAATTCAGATCCTTATTAGTCATGGACAACAGTTCAGAATTAGAACTCAGGACCCTGGCTCCTATTGCACTATTCCACTATTCTCTCGCTTCCTCACACAATTCCATGGATGAACACAGAATGAAAAGCTATCATGGTGACTGGAGATACAGACTCACAGGGTAAGTCACACTGGGCAACGTGAGAGCTAACAACAAACCCGGCTCTCTGAACTCAAAAATGTCTTCACCCAAGATTTGGTCAGAGCGGTGTTCTTGTCCCCCGTCCCTGCTCACAGGACGGGGACCTCTCTGTGTCTGAGCAGCACACAGGTCACTCTCCTGAGGCCACACCGCTAGACTCTTGCCAAGTGACTGACGCTCTACCCAGCACCGCCTGCTTCCTGGCCTTACAGTGACATCCTGGCACTGAAGCCGTATGGCCGAGCCGGACGGCTGGGGCCGACTGGTGATCTCCAAGATGGTCCTCAGCAGGCTGTCCAGCAGACTGGCCACGATCACGTCGACTTCCTCCAGCACAGATTTTTCCTTAAGAGAAACAAATACCATGCTCAGGAAGCGGCAGCTTCACGTGTATGCTAATCTCTTCCACGCGGAAAAGGCATCTTTCCAAGTACAGAGAAGCCGAGAGCACTGATAGACCCACCCTCCCCTCAGTCACCTAAGTGGATGACCTTCTACGCAGTCTCAGATCACTCTCAGGGGCCTGGGGACATGGAGGTCACATACAAACCCATCGTCCCTCCCCGTGCAGGTCTCTCTTCTTACACTTTTAGACACAGAGCTTCTGGCCTTTTCTCTCAAGCACCAACTCTGTCCCCCCAGCACTTGGGCCTCGTTGCTACCACTTCTCTCACAACCATGGCAGCTCACTGCCACACCCTTCAAGTCAGTAAGGTGACCAGCTTTGAACATTGGTAAAGCGGGACACCACTGACCGGGGGGAGGGGGTTCTTGATTAAAAATTGGGTCTATCTCCCGCCGTTCCCTAGCTTGTCGTGCATTCTTTCCAAACATAGGGACTTTTTTAAAACGCCGCGGGACACGGGACAAATTGTTAAAAATTGGGACTGTCCCGCCAAAAGCGGGACGTCTGGTCACCTTATTCAAGTGGCCATCACAGGAGTGAAACCATAGCATAGAGGTCACCCAGAGGCAAAGACACAGACGTCTCTGACTTGCTGTCATACTCTGCTTTGCAGGAGCCGTGACAGGTGAGCACAGTGCTGGGTTAACAGCTGCAGGGACAGAGCTGGAGTGGACTCCTTCCATGTGAACCTCCCAGCAGACCCCTGAGCCGCACATCTGAACACCCCAAGGGGTCCCCACTCATAAGCCAGTGTGTGATGCTTCCCTGTTTGCTCTACACCCTCTACAGCAACAGCATCCAGTCAGGGACCCCGACAAGAATCCCCAAAGCCACCGCAAGTCAGCGAAGCTGCTGGGGCCGAGCAATGGCTGTAGTGCAAGGTACCCCGGGTGCCGGGGCATTTCCGCAGCTTCCGCAACCTCCACAGGACCCGGCCCAGGGTCACGCCAAGCTCTGAGCTTCACTGGCATGCAGCCTTTCACAGAACAGGCCCAGGAGACACCCCTCCACGGCAGCCATTTATTCTTGCCACAGAGCCGTCATCAGATCAAGATTAAAGACACACGTGGGAGGCTCAGAGCAGTCTCACTTTCCTAACTGGGGATCCAGTTCTTCCTTGGAATACAAAGGTAAGAACCCCAGGTCACGTGGGGTTTTAGCAACCCCACAAGGTTAAAAAACAATCTCCTTCAGAGGGAAAGCCCGAAGTCCAACCAACCCCGCTGGAAATAAACGCAAGCGTCTTGGGGGTGACGCTTTAGTGGCGATTTCTTTGAGGACATTACACATTCTGTTTCCAGAAGCCACCTGTCGTGACTTACGGAGCTGTTTTTCTTGATGAGACAAAACACGTTGCTCAGGATACGTGCACATGTGACCAGGTCCTTCTGTTCCTGCAAGTGCATGTGGAGGTGATGCAGCACGACGGGCAGGAGGATGTACCTGGAATCTGGAGGCAGAGGTACAGTGTCACACCTGTCCGGTCCCGCGCCAGCCCCCAGCAAGCCCCTGCCCGCTCTGTAGTGTCACCCACTCACTTATGGGCACATGTAGTTAAAAGGAACTCATTCCACACAGCTGATACGGAACACAGGTAACTCCTTCCCCCGACCCGGGCCTCCTGCGCCCAAAGGCCCTCTGACTCTTATGGAAGTCGCCTTTCTTGTTTGTCTGACCCCCAGATACCTACCGTGTAGGGCATGCTTCTCTCCTGATGCCCTGATATTGCCTTGAGATAGATCGCCTACTGACTGCCTACGATGGTAGACAAGATTTCGTTTATTTTACTCCCTCCCCATCCCCCCCACACACAGACTCCCAGAAGAGTTAGATCACAATTTCTCTCAAAATTAACCTCTCGGGTTTGTGGCCATTCTGATTTCCAACCCTTTGTGCGTGACTGGATTTGTGTGTCTCTGTCACTGAAAGCTCTCAGGAAATTATTCCCAGTTAATTCTGAATTTCATGATTTAGTTGGCCACCCAAACACACTAGGCTTTCGAGAAAGCGGTTTTCAGTTTCCCTGTTGAACTTGCTTCTGCTGACCGGTGACCAGAGGTGAGCGAGGGCTTTCTGGAAGTGCCGTCGCTCCCAGGAGACCCGGCGCCCTACCTGGGTTGGTGTACAGCTGGCTCTCCACGGTCTTGCCGATGCACTGCAGCTTCACAGCCTGCAGGGCGTCGTCCACGTGCACAATGGTCGGCAGGCTGCCCAGCGTGTCCTGGACCAAGTTCGCCACTTCCCGGATATCGAAGAGCTTCAGCAGCTCCGAGTACACGGCTGGGAAGGAGCTCAGAAACACAGCCTGCAAGGAGCGAAATGTAAGTCAGCAAGCAGACAGGCCCCGCGAAGCCAGACCAGCCGTGACAGGTCCGGGAATGGACGACTGCGACCGTGTTTTCGAGCAGCAGGAAAATGAACGTCAAAAGTTTTTGGATACGTCAAGCTAAAAGGCTCCAGTCAAAAGTGCAGCAATTAGGGCAATGTGTTGAAATGTGCAAAGGTGCAGCATCCTAAAAACTGGGGAGTTCTGGGAAAATCACCAACATTAACAATATGAGTGGCAAAAAAAAACCCACGGAACAGCAAACTGCAACATGATCAAACAGAATGCCACGAAAATCAGACACTTACACGCTCTTTGGAAAAGCTTTCTGAAGTGCTCATTTAAGTCCCATTTACCTTTAAGAAACCAAGCACATGGATTCCCTAAAGCACTCAATTTATGATTAAAGAAAAAGACAGGGGAAAGCCGGGATGGCTCAGTGGATTAGGCGCTCACTTTGCAGTGCCAGGGACCGAGGATCGAATCCCGGCCCCGGCCTGTGCGGACCCATGTGCTGAGCTGGGAGCTCCCCCAATTCAGTTCTCTCTCTCTCTCTCTCTCTCTCTCTCTCTCTCTCTCCCCCTCCCTCCCTCCTTCCCTCTCTCTGTCAAAAACAATAAAAAAATAAATACATAAATAATAAAAATGACAATGTCAAAAAAAAAAAAGAAAATCTACTCACTGTACTTACTTCCCCTCCCCCAAAAAAAAGAAAAAAAAAAGAAAAAGACAGGGCATCAGAAGACCTAGCATCATGCAGCACTTGTGTGGTTTTTAATCAACACTGTGAACTAGGACGAGTCATGGTTGCTCTTTAGGTTTTGGTTTCATCACCTGTAACATGAAAAGCTCATAAGAACAGCCCCTCGGGCTGCTTCCAGATTGACTGTAAACCCTGAATTGTATGTACGAAGAATAATATTCTTTATGCGAAGAAACCTGGGAATCATTTTTTAAGGGGAAAAAAAAGATGCTAATACCACTCTATGGGGCACACTTCAAATACCGGGGCAGAATTAGACAACACAATGAACAAAATCAGGCTTTTAAAATGTCACAGAAAGAGGGTGATGGGAAGAAGGATCGGCCAGCCTCCCCGCTGCCCAGTGAAGAAAAGGGGCACAAGTCTCAGCATTCTAGAGGCTTCCCCATGAGGTCTGACGCCAGCCGGAAGTAGGCCACGCCCCCACATGCTGAAGATTCAAATTCAAATTCGTGGATTTCGGTATTTTTTCTGTACCATTGCAGCAAAAATATCTGGAAGTCACGACCTGTCTTTGATGCCAGTGGCGTCCAGAAGCTAAAGGTACTATAGTCAATAGCTATGTTCTTCTTGACTCTTAACAAAATGATAGATTTACTTGAATGACTTTAAAATCAAGAACTTGGCCCTCCCTGTTAAAAACGGTATTTATACAGCCTTCATTTCACTCTGCAAAGAGCTGAGTCATACAGATGAATTTAAAGAAATAAAATGAAAGGATCCCAGCTTTCTGATGATTGAAAAGTCATCTAAGTTGGTTGTCCTCGCGAATTTTTTAGTTTATCCATTAATTCTTTATTTGTACCTCTTCAGTTCAAAACCAAACCATTCAAGTGTGCCTGTAAGATACATATATTTAAAAGGATGCAGGAACAAATATCTTGTGATGAGGGACAAATAAGAGTTGTACCAAAATATCAAATATCTACACTAAGGGCTTTTACTCAAAAAAAAAGAAATTCAATTTCACTTTGAGCTTCCTCATAGCAAAGTAAAAACAGAAAGATAATTATTCAGAATTAGGGACAAAGTCTTGCCATTCCTCTTCTTTTGGGGTTCTCCCCAGGTAGGAGTCTATCCATGAGTGGGAAATCAGGAACCATGGCTGCCACGGCCAAGTTCATGGCAGCTGGGCCCAGGGCAGGGCTCCCAAGGGCAGAGTCATGAGCGAGCTGGGCCAGGGCCAGGAGGACTGAGAGCCTCTTATGAGGACCAGGATGGCCAGATCTGTGGGGCTACCACCCACTGATCCAACACATAGGACAACATGGATGGCAGATCGGCTTCCAAGGAACGGAATTTGCCCTGAGGTGTAGCCCATGTGGAAATAATGCAAAATGGAGCAAGGAAATTGGGCGTGTGCCTTTAAATGAGCCTAAGAGTAAAACTCCAAACAATGGATGTTCTTGCCTCTGGACATGGCTGGCAGAATTCTAAGGCGAACCCCATGGCCTCTGTCCCCTGGTGATGTTCCCATGATTACATGACGTTACAGGGCAAAAGGGATGAGGCAGATATAATGAAGGTTACTAACGCGTTGATGTTAAGACATGGGAGAGTCACCAGATGGGCCTGACCTCATCCCATGCGTTTTCTCTGGCTCATGGCAGATGTCGGAGAGATGAGAGGTCTGATGATGGAGGGGCCACTTACCAAGAAGTACAAGTGGCCTCTGGAAGCTGGGAGCACCCTTCTCCTCCCCCCACCTGACCCCCAACCCCTGCCAACAACCCACAGGAAATGAGAGTGTTTTACAAACACAAGGAAATGGCACCAAATTATAACAATCTGCAGAGGGGGTAAGTTTCGTCTTCTAATCTCCCATTTTATGTCCCAATTCTCAATGATCGTAAGTCTCTAGTCTCTGGGGGGAAGTCGCAATGGGGGTCCTTCTCCATCTGCCAGGTTTGTAACCCAATCACTGGGATTAAAAGTGTACAGGAAGGATCAAGAAATGTAAAGAAAAAAAGATCTTCAGTCCTTTCTCTCAGAACATGTCCGAGGCCACGTTACTTGGAAAGTGGATGGATCCTGCTCTCAGTCAAAGCATGGGAAGCCCCTTGCAGGGCAACAGAGGGTGGTCACAGCTGCTCAGCACCGGTCATCTCAGTCAGTCCCAAGACAGTGAGGATCCAGTTAAAGAGAACAGAACACGCAGGCTAGCCGAGGCCAATGTAATGAGACTCCTGGTGATGGATTAACGTGAGGTGCAAGGCTTGGGGAGAAGAACATCAGCAGATCGACGACAGTGACGCCTCTTCCCCAAGGCTGACAGTGACAGCATGTGCTATGAGTAGACGTGTTCTAGACACTGCACTTGAGGCGGGATGAGAGGCCCTCCACGCAGAGGGAGGGGAGTGAGGGACGGCAATCATCCCCCTCCCAGCTGCCACTCAGCCCCGGGGGACCTGCCTTTCTATGTCTACTCAAAGTCAGTGAAGCTACGTGTGTAAACTGGAGAAAAACCCTCCTGGAGGCTGCACCCGAAAAGAAACAGCCGGGGCTCGTGTGTCTGCTCTTCAGCGGCCATGCACTTACCTGTGACTGAGACAGTGCTCCGGACCCCTTGCTCTCTTGGGAGAGGAAGAACCGCACAGACATGAGCAACTCCTGGATGCAGCAGCGGAACTCCTCCTCGTTCTGGCCCCCCGTGGCCAGGGAGAAGAGCCGCCGAGACTGGATGATGTACTTGAAGATATACTCCTGTGCCTGAAAGCGAGGTTGTGACCAAGTTACTCGCGAGGTCAGATTTGAAATGACTGCCGTAGACGCAAAGAGCTGGTGACATTCTGAACAGCGCTTATTGTAGGGCAAGAGCCATTTTTCTCTGAGGCCCAATGAGAGAGAAACCGTATAGGTCATTTAAAAATTCTATGTCGGAGAATGAACTGATGGGGATAACATCAGTTATCCAAAAGTGAAGGATAAATAAGTACAAATGGTCAGTTATATAGTAACAGTAACAGGGGTGGAAAGTACAGCAGAGAGAATCTAGCCAATCACGTTTTTGTAATACTGTGTATGGTGTCCGGTGAGAACCAGAGTTATTGGGGAATCACTTTGTAAATTATTAATATCGAAATGTGTAAGAAGCACTATGCTGCACACCTCCATATAATACTGAAGGTCAACGGTCATTTAAAAATATAAAAATTAATGAAAATAAAAATCCTACGTAATTCTCCGAGGTATGAATACTGGATGGTTTTGATCCTCAGAGGTATTTAAATTGGGTTGACAATGACAGTGTGTTTTTCAAAAACTGATTTGGCTTCACTAGTAAGTATTCTTGCTGCTTAGTATTTTACCTGGGACTCCTGGTCTACCTCACTGTGCTCCTTGCTAAGCTACCTTCTTCTCTCTGAAGGTTTAAGACAAATGCTCTCAGATGCCCTCTGTCAGGGAGAGAGAAGCAAGAACCAGACTGCCAAGCTTAACTGCCCAGCTGCAGCCTTCTCCCTCACACCCTTCCCCCGGCCAACCCGAGAGATCACGGGGTGCCCTGGAGCCCCAGGGCGTAAGGATCAACCCGAGCATGATCCAGTGGGTGGGCCCGGCAGAGTCCCTTCCCACTGGGGCTGCCATGAAGTGACTGAGGTCTCTGGACTGAAATGTCAGTGGTGTGCCATCACCCACTGCCTGTCTACACAGAGGCCTGTTTTCCCCGCCCTGCCGTGAGACGCCACCGTGTGTTGGTACCTTCAGCACATCCTGGATGTGTTCCTGCCGCTCAGCCTCCATGATCCGGTCCACGTACCACTTGAGCACTTTGATGAGATCTCTAAAATACAAGAGAAATGGGCACAAGGGTAGGACTGGTCTCCTTTCCCATCCAATGCCCACAGATCACTGATTTTTGTCACGAGGCGGCTTCATTCCCCACCAGGGATCACAGTTTTCTATGACACGGCTGTAAGATAATCATTGTCTGCATCATAACATCACCACCCCCTTTTGTGACAATGGAGAGAGAAACACTTCCGCCCATGAGATTCCTCTCAGTCTGGGCATATGCCACCCACCCTGCTGTTTCTGGAAAAGCTTCCAAATACCAGAGAAAAGGACCTTGGACAAGAAAGTGCCTGGAAATATGACAACTGCAAATTGGGATTTCCTCCCCTTCCCCCGTGACCACGGAAACAGCTGGGGGTGTGAGGAAGGACGAAGCCAACACTCGCCGTTTCCAATCCCACCCCCAGGGCTGTGTCAAGCCAGCTCTCTGCCCTGTGGGAAGAACAAGGCTAATGTCACAGTGTGAGTCGGTAGGAGGCTTTCCAGAAATGCCAGGTCCTTTTTGTTCTTAAAGACACAAAAAAGGAATTAACACTCCCCTGAAAAAAATAATTCTCAAGATTGGAGACCTGCGGCCTTTAACTTTGGTCAGTGCTTGGGGTCTACGACACAGAGTGATTTTGTAAAATGCCCCTTTCCTCTCACTCAGGGCAGAATGCACAGATGTACCAATCGGCAGACGCTGCTGGGTGCGTGATTTTGAAGATAATGTCAGTGAGTTTCTGACCACCCACAGGCCTTATCTATCTTGTTAGGACTGATGAGCCTGCATTCCTGGCCTACCTGAAATGTTAGAAAGGACACCTTTGTTCTCTAGCTTCCCCTGACGATTGCCTTCGGAAGTAGTGACCCCCCGCTAGGGCCCACACTGCAGGCTGAGTGGCAGAACTGGGCCAATGTTTCAAACCTACTCCTGCTGTGACATTTCACCCTCTGCAAAAATCAAATTTTGCAAAAATAACTCTACTCATTGTTAAAGATTAGAGGCATACATCTTAACATGCCCTGACGGGGAATACTCAAGTTCAAGGGCGCAAAGGCCCATTTGTTACCTGCTTTACATATCACATAGATAGGGGAGAAGGCAAAAATCCTGGTTTCACGCTCTTCTCACACCTCTGGGAACAGGCGATTATGCATGCACGTAGGTGCTTAAGGTATCAGGTGCTAATGTGGGTGGAGTAGCATGGATGGTACCAGAACACCGGGGTATGTTCCCGGGCTGTCTTTAAGCAGAGCCAAAAGACTGGGGACATGTGCTGCACAGGACAGAAACTGTTGCCTTCTGGCAATCAGCATGTAGGCTGCAGGGAGCCAGGTACCAGCGACAGCTTGTCATCCATCACTCAGTGTCAGCCTGTGTGCAGAATCTGAGCTGCTCCGAAAGGGTAAGCAGTTAAAGTGCCTACTGGCACCAAAGGGCCGAGTCCCACGACAGCACTGCTGTGGCCAAGGTCTTCCTCTGATCAGCACCAAGGACAGGGTCTGACCTGCGGGAGGCACCCTGTCAATATTAACAGACAAACGAACGAATGACTTTGAAAAGATAGGATGGCAGGGGCTGTTTTCCCCATATTGCTTTCTTAATGACAACCAGAATCATCACGGAGGAGGGTAAGCAAACGGGACTCTTGGCAGCCAAAGCGAAACGACGTTTTAGACCAAAGAATATCGAGTGAAATAGAGACCAGAAGAAAGCACTTTACATTTTCGGTTCCAGGAATAGAATTCAGCAAGTTCTTTTTTACTCGTTAGAGCAAAATAAATCTAGGCATTAAAAAAAAATAAAGGTGGGGGAAGAAGGAAGATACTGGCTCAAGATGCACTTCAGTTGTGTTTCTCTTCTTCATACGCTGCCTTTTAAATGTTCCTACAAAGCTGGTTCTGCTTAGAAAAGCCCCAAAGAAACTGGCTGCTTCCAAAGCAATTACCAGAGCAAGAGCCTTACCTGTACACGAGGGCCCCCGCAAAATGGCTCTCGATATAAGTGTCCATGACAGGTTTAAAATGATGAAATTTGCTATCTTGCAGCAAATTGATGATGTGAACCTACAAAGAGAAAATTGAGCCTTATAAAAATGAATGCAGACCAAGATTTTTGTTGTCGTTATTCTTTTTAAATGAACTCTCAGGCTCTTCAGTGCACATTTCTGAAACAGCCTTAGGAAAGTCCAGATTGAGAGGCAAAATTCTTAAAATGATTAGAAACTTAGACTCACCAAAGAATCAAACACTTTAGACCCATATTTTTGGGAATTTTCATCTAAAATTCCAAATAAGGTATCCAGGGTATCTTGCAGAAACTGTTAGATAAAGAAGACGTAAATGAACCAATAAAATATTGTCTGCCCCGTCCCTCCAAACTGTCTTTATCCCGTGAGTTTCTAAAAGGGGGGTAATGACGCAGCAGATACCTTCACTATCTCGGAGCCGTCGATTTCTTTTAGTTTCGAGAGACAGCCTGTGATCTTGTCCGGGTGGGTTCTCCACTTCAAAAGATCAAGCATATCACCTTTCCGAACAGAGAAGAAACAGAATTGTCTTCCTAGAGGGCAGTCTTCCACACCCGAGCATTCTACTGGTAAAAGCTGTGTGCTCACACCCATTCCCCACCCTTCCTGGTCACTGCAGCCTCTAAGACAGCATTCGTTACAGCGCACTCACCGTGCCTCCTTCCCAGTGCCCTTGACTTACACACTCCTCCTCATCCTTCGGTCCTTGGGGAGCTGCTGCTTCACCCAGGAACCCTTCCTGGAATCTCTAGACTGAGCCAACGGTGCCCCGGGGGTCCCACGGGGCAGCAGCACTTATCCCACTATCCCGGCTGTTGGTCTATGAGCCCGCCAGACTGTCAACTCCAAGACAGCAAAACGGTGGTGGGCTGGGCTGTCATGTGCCAGCACCCGGAAGGGACCAGGCACGCGGCAGGCAGACGATACCTGATGAGTGACTTCCTGCCACCTCCCAGTGCAATGGGAGTGTCGTGAGGGCGGGACTCATCTCTGTGGCCCCAGCACACAGCCTCCACACACCGACTCCACCCGGTAATGAAAGCCCAGTGTGACCCAAACCCAGCTGGAGCTGACAGGTCCCCGCAGTGGGAAACTGGGGGTAGGACTGTCAGCAACAGAGCTGGGAAATAAATGGCAGCGGTCCGGACAAGCAGGTCAGGATGGGACAGCCCATCTTTCCTGCAAGAGGTCACTGGCATCTCCAGACTGCACGGTACGAAGCGAAAGGAAGGGTCAAGCGCATGTCTGTCAGGGGATAATTGATCATGCACACCAACTACTCTGAAGTCAAAACTGTCATCTCGTAGGTCTTCGGCCATTAATTGCAAAATAGAAGCTACAACTTACTACTGAGAATGTGAATTTTATACATTTCATTCAATCCGCACTGAAGTATATACTGTATACCTAACCTGCCCACACCTGTAAAATACGTGGTTGGCATGATCCCTACATTCCTTTTTTTAAGTCACAATCTCAGCAAGAGATTGCACGAATAACCATTATTTGGGGGGTGGGGAAGTCAGTAAGCATACATTGTTACACTCAATTTAAGCATTTTTTCTAAACTTTTTTTTTTTTAAGTTGTGTTGAATAGTCCAAGCAAGCTGACTAAGGAATAAAATCTTTTCTTCCCCGATCCCTACTCTGCAGAAGCTTAGAACGTCTTCTCGGTCTGGCATCACAGGTGACCAGCCAGGTACACGCTACACGAACCGTGATGGAATACACTGGTTGCGGACAGACACACGTTAGCAATCCCGAAATGCAAGTCCGCTCCAGGCCACTGTTCCTAGAGACCACATCACTCACAAAATGCCCAGCTGTAATGGAAACGGGATTTGCATATTTTCCAAGTTGAGCTCATTCCAATTTGGAACTGGATTCCTTCTACACAGAGATGTGTGTCTAGCATGCAAACTTCAGAAAGATCAAGTAACTTCCTGCCTCCTTCCCATCTCTTTGAAACACATCTTCGTTTCCTGGCTCACTCTGAGCTGTCTCGACATCAACAAGGTTAATCAAAGTCAAAATGATAACTCAACACTTATCAGGCTCCAAAAATGACCCAAGCGTTGTCTTCCATATAATGAGATGTTTCACAGAGATTTCACACATCGTTTATTTACCATATCCACCTAAAAATGTTCTCTGCTTTTTACAAAGTGGCGACTTCTAACTTTGAGGATTTGGTTCTCTTTGGTGTTATGTTCACAATTCTGTCTAATATCCTAAACCCAAGAACCAGAACAAATTAAGGAGGTGGGGCTAAACATTTTAATGGCAGATAATCTATTGTTGGCTTTATCTGTGTGGAAGGCAGAATAATGGCCCCAAGGATGTGCAGGTCCTAACCCCTGGGACCTGTGGACATGTTTGTCTCATGTAGCAGAAGAAATTTTACAGATGTGATGACGTTAAAGATCTTAAAGTAGGGCAATTAGCTTGGGTTAGCAGGTGGGCCCAAGGTAATCAGCAGGGTCCTTGAAAGATGGAAGACAGAGAGATCTGAAGATCTTATACAACACCAATGGCTTTGGAGATGAAAGAGGGGACCATGAGCAGAGAAATGCCAGTGGTCCCTAGGAACTAGAAAGGAAAAGCTAAAGGACCCCCCACTGGAGCTTCCAGAAGAAAAGGAGCTACACCGCCGACACCTTGATTTCAGCCCAGTGGCACTGACTTCAGACTTCTGATGTCCAGAATTGTAAGGAAATACATGTCTGTTGTTTTGAGCAGTAAGTTCACAGTTGTTGTTACAGCAGCAAGTGGTAACGAATAAACCTGAAAATATTCTCCCCGAATCATTCAGGGAAATGTGAACGTAGGCTCTGTAACAGACACAGCGTTATATCCATCCTCTAAGCCACAGAGGATGAATAAACTTCTAAGGGAGTCAATAACAGGTTGATTTTATTATCTTCATTACCCCCATGGGGGTAGACTGGACACATTGAAATTACCTGAGGTTTGTTTGGTAAATGCTGAGTTATGCCTTCAGGTTTGACTTAAAATCATTAACCACTGAATACTGATGAAGTCTGCTGTAACTTGGCATTTCTTGGCGATGACTACCTTCAGTCACATTTACTAAAAGTCAATCATGCAGTCCATTTTTTAAAATACTTCTCCAAAAGTACTTTTGGAAGGAGAGAAAGCAAAACTAACGTAAATGTGAAAGGATCATCTGCTGGTGGCCAGTGTAAATACGGTAGCATTGCCTAAGACATTGAGAGGCAGCTCAAAAGGGGTTAATATTAAAATGCCACACTGTGCTTCTTGTCTGATGCCACACTCTCAGAGAAGAAATATATCTCCCACCACAGTGTTCCAAGTCACAGAAGAATTAGTTGCACTGACGAATGTTTAAGTACAGGAGCATTTTACAAGACCCGATACCTTATTATGTATGACATGATCCTCCCCAACACAACGAATCTGACTTACTAATAGGGCATTCAGGCTGCTAGACAGAAGCTTTATATGACAGCCACAAAGAACTCAAACATGTGTGATTTACCTCCCTAATTGCACACCATGTTTTCACGACAATTTGCCAAGGAGACGAGCTTGGTTTGTTCATCATAACTTGCTAAACAGTTACTGACATGAAAAAGGTATGCCCGACTAGCGAAGCAATAGCCGCCTACTGAAACAAAACAGCAGCCTTTCTTCCAAAGCCTGCTATCGGCCCTGTTTACCAAACTGGAGAGGTGAAGGTGGTGCTATTCTGTCATTCGGTCATTCTGTCATGCATTCATTCATTTATCCATTCATCCATTCATTCATTCATTGATAAAGCACCTGAGTTTTGATGGTTGATTTTGAAGTGTGTACTTGGGTTCCAATACTGGGGTGATTATGAAGTCCTTAAATTACAGACATTTAATAGATCACTCAGTCACACGTGCTTCCATTTTATCAGAAACCACACGCAGAGAATCAATCGTTTTTCTAGTGGAACGTTTCTAACTATAACGCTGGTGTTTACTGACTACGTCTACCACACTTCATCAGCACTTTTCTCACAAGGCCTCTCACGTAAGAGTTAGCATACGTTACCGTTCTGTGTGAGTTTTGTGGAGCAGAGGAAAGACGTTATCCAAAAGGACTCCTTTGTACCCTTCGTGGCTTGGCTGTTATTCCCGAGGAGGATGCCCTTGGAAAAGGGAAGTTTGAGGTAGCGGGTAGTGTCCTGAAGATTTGTGTTTTCTTCGCACTGTTGAAAATATTTAACAAGAGAGGGGGGTGGGGGCGAGCCCATGAGGATTACTGAGCATCGTTTCCATTTCCAGTGTTTATGAACTGGGAAGCACTCCACACAGAATCTGGCTTTTAAGTAACATGCAACAAAAACATATAAAAGGAAGGAACCATGGACTTTGGACCTTAGCCTGTTTGGGTTCGAAGCCCAGCTCTGTCGCTTTCCACACCAGTAAATGGATCAAGCTGTTTAACCACCCGAGACCCCCATTTCTAGCTCCAAAATCTCACATGTTGTCATGAGAATCAGAGAACACACAATGCCTTTAACGCAGTCCCTGATACCCTAACACACTGCAAGCACTCGAACATCACATCTGCAATGATCACAGCATTTTAAAGACATGCTTAAATGCTTTCGACGTCTCATCTGAGGCAGCTAGGAACTCCTCACTTTGAAAAGTGGCAACCGAAGGACTATTTGGGGGCAATCCAATAGTCCCATTCCATGATGGACATCTCCTTGCCACCAAAAATGCCAGCTAACAGACGTAAAAGGTATTACAGATTTTAAGAAATGTTGTGCTCGCTCCGGCAGCACATACACTAAAAAACATGGTTTCACGTCCCGCATGTAATTCAGTCTTTAGTTAAGGGCTGTCACTGGGTGCTACCACCAGCAGGAAATTTGTGGAAGAGGAAATAGACACCCGTGATGCGACACACAGATTCCTTTCTACCGGCACGAGGACTAATGACACCACACGTGGGGGTATCACCACCGCACTTGCAGGGCAAAGAAACGCATTCTTCCCAGACGCTGAACCAAAATGTCACACCCACAGTCGCCGTGTGCCTCACAGGAAACACCAGGGACAGCAACAGGCTGAACACACCAGAGAAGCAACCAGAAGAACCCAGGGTGCTGGCCAGCTCAGCCACGCAGGCTCAACCCCGTACAAAGCAGCTGTGCACGGAAGCTACACTGCGTGTAGCTTGTCAATGGCTCTTTCACTGCAGTAAAATCCAGTTACACCCGAAACTCAATAGGTGGTTAAAGGTGGAGCCCTTTCATTCTGGGGAACACATGCAAAACATCTGATTTTCGCATAAGGACACTTCCTTTCATCAAGTCCAACGTAGGCACAGACCAGGGTAATACGGATATAAGAGTAATAAGGTACTGTCCTCCCCATTCTCTTGTGACGCAGACACAAACAGCTACATTGTCACTGGTATGAAGATCGATGGATGATGATAGATGGATGATGAAACAGTGAACTGGGCCATTCATTCTAGGAGAATCGAGGCGACATGACCACAGGCCCGGGAGGCAGCTACTGGAGCATGGGAACAGAACAATGTCATTGTCATAGGAAAGGACAATGGTCTGTGGAATCTGTGCAAGTCATCTTAAAAAGACATGAAGTTAATTTATGAGAAATTAGACAGCAGGGAGGTGTGCCCAACCCTCAGCGTTCCTACACTTGATAGTGAAATCAGACCCTAACGGAAGAACGAAAATGCAGATTGTGCCATCGCAACGGCACTACGGCTCTGCAGCGTGGCTCACGGTCTACGCTCAGAAGTAAAATCAGTGGGTACAGCAATGAATGGCATATCATGCCCTAGTCCACTTTTCTGATCACCGTCTCAGACATGTGACACAGAACTGTAATGTTCATCATAAACCATGTTCCAGAAATGGAGTATTTGCAATAATGCAAGGTAGATGATTGAGATACACATCTACAATTTACTCTAAAATAAACTGGTACAGAAATTAAGGAGTATATTAATCAAATGAAGGTGTCTGTAACTTGCAGGAAGTAGAGAATTTAAAAATATAATCAATTAGACAATCCAGTTGGAACTACATATTACCAGTTAATCAAAACCGGATTTAAGTAGTTGTGGCAGCAAAATACCTTCTTTTAGGGACCTGTTCAATGTGATTGACTATTCCTCATGTCATTATTAAACATGCATTAAATTCCTACTATTTGTCTGGCTATTAATTTAGCATTAAGAATATAACGAGAGAGATGCCGGGACAGCTCAACAGGTTGAGCACTTGCCTTGCGACCTCGAGGTCCGGGGGTCGAATCCCAGCCCAGATCCATGCAAACCCACATGCTGAACTGTGGTGCAACTAGTTACTGCTGAGATGGTGGAGAAGGTTGCATCCCATGTGGGAGGCCCCCCAGTTCACTTCCCACCCCATGCGGCCCCACATTCACCTGTGTGGAATGAAAGTGTGTCACAACTAATAATGTACAACTATGGAGACTGCGCTGGGCCCTCCCCACTTCTCTCAGTTTCTCGCAAACAATAAAATAAATCTTAAAAAAAGAAAAGAAGAATGTAATAAGGAACTGCACGCAGTCCCTGTCTTTGAGGGCAATGCACTCCATCTTTGAGGGCCTTGCGTCTGTTAGTGCTGATTCTCACCTGTTAGTGCTGATTACAAAGCCGCGATAAAGACCACGATTCTAGGTCTGCTCGGGGAGGGGTGGAGGGCTATGGGAAAGGGTCTACTTCACCTCAGTCACAAAGAATAAGAGGCTCACCCAGCCTGCAAGGGAGGCGAAGGCAGACTATGCGGGAGACGCAACACACAGAAAGGCATGGGGAGAGAAAAGCACATGGATGATGAGGGATGGAGACACAGCAATCAGGTGCAACGTGGGATCCTGGGCTGGCTCCAAGAATAGAAAAATGACAACAGTGGAAAAGCTTGTGAAACCCATTTACATTTTGTGCTAACAGTACTGCACCAAGTTCCACTAAGTGTGCTTGCTTATGCAAGGTGTTCACATAAGGAGAAGTCAGGGAACGGGCATATGAGAATTGCCTGTACTATCTCTGCAATGCTTCTGGAAGTCTAAAATACCTTTAGAAACAACTGTTTAAAGGAGCACAGGTGTGTGCAGACACTATATAGAGTTCAGTGCAGCTGGTGCACAGACTTCTTCAGCACAAGAAAAGCCCGAGTCTACCCTAGCGCTCTTACCGAAGGAAACGCGAGGTGATTCGGCCGTTCGCCCC
This sequence comes from Craseonycteris thonglongyai, assembly GCA_004027555.1. Lineage (NCBI taxonomy): Eukaryota > Metazoa > Chordata > Mammalia > Chiroptera > Craseonycteridae > Craseonycteris > Craseonycteris thonglongyai. The sequence goes on along the minus strand of PVKE010000144.1, from coordinate 165,674 downwards.
GGTTCAATTCCCTAGATTAAAGTACAGTCAAGGAGCTGGGACGGGGTGGTCACACAACCCACTGTTTAGATGTGGACGGTGAGTGTGAGAAGTCCAGGCAACCATCACAGCAGGGGTGATGGGGCGGGAATAACAGCTCAGTTTGGGACGCAGGGAGTTTGGGGTGTGTCTGGCTGAGCCCAGTGGAGGCATTCAGTAGGCAGGTGGGAGTTCTGGGCTAGAAATGCAGAGATAGGGCCGGCTAACCCACGGAAGGAGATGAGATGGTTCTAGCGTGTAGGAGACACAGACGGTGCCCAAGGCTTACATCCACACAAACACCAACATTTAAGGTGCCGCTAAAGAGAGAAGAGTCCTGCAAGGAGAAAAAAGGACGGAACACTGTCAGGCAGGCCAAGGAATGGGGGATTTTTCAAGAAGGAGGGTCATTAACAGTGTCGCATGATCCAGGGAAGTCACGTAAGGACAGGCTTTGAAAGCGTGCAGGGACATCTACACGAGCGGCCTTGAAGAAGAAAGTCCCCATTTGAGCTGTGGGGCCAGAAGCAGCCTGAGAAGCAATCAGGACATAAGAAAGTGCAGATGGAGACTGAAGGCTGGCTTTTCACATAGGCCACCTGTGATGGGAGGAAAGAAGGGGTGTGGGGGCTCCTAAAAAAGTATTTGTCTTTTGCTTTAAGGAAAACGGCTTGGGCACATTCATAATCTGAGCGAACACGGCAGGAGAGGAAACAGGTGCAGGTGCAGGGGGACGATGGGGCTGCCGGGAGCAGCAGGGCCTTGATTGAGGGGTCAGGGGGGAGGAAGACCCTGAAGGACGCAGGTGGAAGCATTTGCAGTGGAGAGGAGTCGGCCCCCTCCTCAGAGACACCAAGCAGGAAGGAAGGGAAGGACGCAGATGTGGCTGCAGGTGGCCAGGGAGCACGGGACGTTAAGGAAGTTCCTGTCTGGTGGCTTCTGCTTTCTCTGTTAAGGAGACAGGAAGCGGTGGGGTGGGCAGAACAGTCAAAGCATGTGAACAGCTCTGTGGAGATGGAGGGAGGGAGCTGATGAGTTTGCCTGCAGGGTTGACAGTCCTGCATCTGTACCCTTCAGGCAGATGCTGATCTGCTGGAGCAACAATACAGTCCCCCAGTGATCAATGCTCAGCTGTCTGGGGCCGGGGGGTACAGGAGGGGGCAAAGGTGACCGGTGGGTCCAAGTCCAAGGCTGTTTCTTCCTTCCCTTGCAGGCACACCAGAACTAAGGATCAAGGGAGGCTCTAGACAAGGAAAGGAAGAGAGTAGAGTCCGGTGGGTCTACTGAGGAGAACACGAAAGAATAAAACAGCGATAGTCAGGAAATTGGAAGGTTGAAAGGTCATGGTCAGAACATCAGGAGTTTAAAATTTTTTTATTAGACATGGTTCTGGATCCTGCCTTCCTTCCTTCCTTCCTTCCATCTTCCTTCTTTCCTCCCTCCCTCCTTCCCTTTCTCCCATCCATCCACCCACCCATCCATCTGTCCATACAATATTTGTTTAGCACCCAAATTTGGGAGTTCCTACTGGTTGGGGATGAAGCAGGGTCCTGGGGAAAGCAGGACACAAGCAAAGGTCACTAGAGTTGACGTGACTGAGAAACAAGAGGCCCGTACGGTACTGCACAGGTCGACCAGAAGACAGCTTTGAACTCGGGGCTGGGCTGATTGTGGGGAAGGAAAGACCTGCCCACAGATTCTCACAGTCAAGGCCATCACCTCACCAGGACAAGGAGTCCTCTGTTTGGCCGGGTCCTCACCTGCCTCTCCCCCATCTCAGATGCATTGCTTAGTAAGCCAAGAGACCCCGGTATGAGGAATCAAATTCTCTACAGAGCAAAACCCCAGCCTAGCTGAGTTAGGCCATTTTAGCCGTGTGGTGTTAAGTGACCGTGATGATTCACAAAACCCTAATTTCTCAAAGGCAGGCTGCACTCTTATTATTTTGCTTGCTTGTTGGTTTATGCTGCATGGGCACATACATACTGGGCCTGAAGGTGTTTTAGAATGTATTTCTAGAGACTGAAACTCCTCCAGTGGATTAAGTCAGAACGGGGACTTGAGTGAGCAGCTATTCACTCCCTACCCTCCTTTCTTGGAGTCTCCCATTGTTCTCCTTAAGAGACTTGACTTTTGGGAAATGAATTCTCTTACACCCATTATGTCAGTCTCCTTTCTTAACTTTCCAATAGGCAGCTGAAGAGGGGGTAGCCAAAAATGTCCCTATAAAGTTACAGAGGACAACAATCCTAGCAGAATGCAGGGAAATAACAAAACTTAAGTCTAAATGCTGTTATTAGCAAATGAGCAACTCCAGTTGTAAAAAGGGACCCTGAACGCACACAATGTCTCATGATGACTCAGCACGTCACTTCTTTCTGGAGTTAAGACACTCAGATTTCTGGAGACTTCGGAGTTGATCTCCCTTGGAAACCACTCCAAACATGTAATCAATCATGTAAAGCTGAACATGACCTGAAAGGGGTCTTGGCCCTTAGGATTCCATAGCTCCTGCCCTAAAGGATGAGCGCCGGTTCTCGCCAGATTATTGACTGTTAACACCTCTGTAACCACCGTCTCCGTATAACACACTCGGAAGTGGAGTCCAGACATCACCACAAAGGAAACCTCTTTCTCTCACTAATTGCAGGACCCAATTAGGCTATGAAACGCCTTCAACACAGCAGCCGTCTTCCCAGCTCACGGCAGGACGCAGTCTTCCCACATCACACACGAGGAGCACGTAGGCTTTAACGCTCCACGTCCTACTGCGAACCACGGGCATTCTCCGTATCAGAGCTGCAAGGACGCACTACTGCCTGCTATGGTCTACTTCATTCCCAATGTGCTCCTGACAATTCTTGGGGCAAAAATTACTCGTAGAAGGTAACCACTAATGTGGCCGTACGTGCAGCCACGTCTCTGCTCGCTTGGGGAGAGCAGCAAACAGGACAAATGCAATACAATGCTAACCTTGTTATATTAGCTGGGGGGACACCATTCTTGACAAGAAAGCAATGCATTCGTAACATTTAGAAACATATTCACAAGCCTTATTTCATCCTCTCACGGCAACGGAAAGGCCTGACCCACCCACCGACGCTTACATTACGACAGAAAAATAGTCTTTAAAGTACAACACAGAATATAGAAACAACACTTTCAAAACGAAACCCTCCCTGCCAGCCACCTCCCGAAACAATATCCTTCCCAGTCATTTTTCCCCTTTTCCAGAGTGACGATAAGACAGTGTGTTTGTCCCTCGGCCCCATTTTTCAGAGCCATCACCTGCACCTGCCTGACGTTACCTTATGCACAATCAGCTCGTGAGTGCCGTCTGGGAGAGTCCTGCCGTCTTCCTGCATCAGGGGCACGAAAGAGAACCCAAACAACTTCTTCTCTCCTTTCTCCTTTGCTGGGCGGGGTAAAACAGGAAAAGGAAAAAGCGTTACTCACATATTTCAGCACCTGCTTACACAGCTGTGTTCAGATACACCGACCACCGAGAAGCGTGGTCCTCGGAAGCGCACCTCGCACTCCTCAGCCCCTTCTACACCGCAGGGAACACCTCTGATGACAGGAGCTCTGTCTCCAATGAGCACCCTCCAGCCCGTTTCCCGACCCGAAACGTGTGTATCACCTGTCGCCCCTCACATTGCACCCTCCCCTTTCAGATATAAGCTCTGCTGAGGGAAGGAGTCCTACTTATTTTATTTTATCCAACGTTTGGTATCTCAAGGCATACCGAGAACATAGCAGGTTTTCCCTAAGTACTTGTGATCTGCTCACTACTCATGGGCAGAGTCCCCGGGCCCCGCCTCGGTCCATCCCAGAACGTCTTCCCTAGAGTCACAGGTGTGAAGACAAAGAGCCCCGTGGACACCACCTCTGTGGAGTCAGGTGGGCACCCCGAAAAACACCACCATGAATGGCAATCTCCAATTTAAGAAGGGCTTGCTGCAGTAGGATTCTGGAAGCCGGGGCAATGAGCTTCTCAGATGCCTCAGTTAAGGATTCAACAGCTAGAAGCGTCGAGGATCATGAGCCGTTACTTACAGGTAAGGAAATGAGATCTGATGTGAGGCAACTCGTTCTAGATCAAGCGTGTCCAACCTGCCACTCGCGGGCCACATGCGGCCCAGGACGGCTCTGAATGCAGCCCCACACAAATTCTTAAAACATTATGAGATTATTTTGGCAAACTTTTCCTTTTTCCTTTTTTTTTTAAGCTCATCAGCTATCCTTAGTGTATTTTAAGTGTGGCCCAAGACAATTCTTCTTCCAGTGTGGCCCAAGGAAGCCACAAAGTTGGATACCCTACTCTAGATCTCTGATCACCATTCCAATTCTTGCCACCAAGCTTCCTTTTCTCCAAAACATGGAGAAAGCTTAAGAAGAACCTGGCTTGTCAACTCCACTCTCCCCTTGTATTTGGACATGTAGGCAGTTCTCCGGGGCCGGCAGCCTGTTAAGGCCTGGAGACTTATTCCTTCCCACACAAGTGTGGGCGTGGAGCATTATAGCGGACAGAAAACTCCAGTGCTGGGGTACAGTCAGACCTGAGCTAGATGGGTTAGGCCTGCTCAGTGACAGATCAGACAAGCAGCTTCAGGGACACCCCGTTCGCTAACAATTGCTTCTGGCATTTAACCGCAGGGAAGTAGGGCCCCACACAGAGAACAGTAAGACCGGCTAACTTGCTCTGGCCCCGCGTGCGGACGTCCCTGAAAATGTAACTATAGCAGAGAATTAATTTTCTTGCATAATCATTCATTTCAATGCCAGGGAGCAACTGGGACAGTTTCGATATTGTTTAAAATTAAGCAAAACTCTCTGGAAAGAGATTTCTACATCAATGAGGGGCTGGGTATGGAAGTGTGGTTTAGAGGAGAAGACTTACTTAGAGTTAGTTCCCTAAGTTTACTTGACTATCTGTATGGTATGTATTTTCGATATTTAATTCAGAGAGAGAAAAGTATTTCACAACACATAAAATTAGCCAAGATAAGAAAGAAAACAAGTTTCACCAAATGTGCCTTCTATTCTAAAACAAAATACCAAAGTTTGAAAGACATGGCCTTTTTTCCTGAGCTTTTGATCAGGATTAATAAACTGGGGGAACTGCTATAGAAGGTATGTATAATATGATCCCCTTGTACTAATAAAACCCTAAATAGCTGGGGTCTACCTCCCAACTTTCTAATGCATTCTTCCTAATACCCCAACTCCAACAATTCTGCTCCCTGGGACCTCCAATTTACTGATCCCCGTCTCTCCCACCTCTGCTCTCAACTTTCCATTTCTATGCTCCATCGTGCTAATCACATCCTTACAAACATGCTCAATCCTTCCCCTCACACTCCACCATGACACTGCACCCTGGTCAAATGCTCCTTCTAGCTTATTCCATGCCCATCCTAGACCAATCTCACTGTAATGCACACCTACACCAAGCAGCCCTCAGCTGGGCGTGCTTTCTGCATTTACCTCATCAACTCACTCTTCCACTTTTGTAGACAATTATTTCATCCATTCTCCTCTCTTCTCACGCCTTCAAAGCCTCCCCCACTTTCCTCACTCTTAGCTGGTGTAGTGAGACCTCCCACACGCTCCTGTGAGCACCTAGCAACCCACCGGCACCTGTGCCCTCCGGTAGGCACTATGTCTGAAGCGTCCGACCCAAGGACAATCCTTAACCTTGAACGCGGACTCCCAATGCTCCTTCCCCAGCTCCAGGACACTGCTCCTACAGTCGTCCTTTCTTTCTTCCACATCACTCACTTTTTCTCTCTACTGAATCATTTCCTCCAAAACAACAGCAGCAAAAACATTTTTAAAGTTCCATCTTAAAAAAAAGAAAGGAAGAAAAACAAGGAAAGCCGGGATGCCTCAGCAAGTGGAGAGCTCACCTTGCAGCTCCAGGGACGCAGGATCGGGTCCCACCCCCAGCCAGTGAAGACCCATATGCTGAACTGCGGTGTGCTTCCCATGCGGGAGGCCCCCTGCCTGGTTCCCACCCCACATGACCCCACAAACACCTGTGTGGAATGAAACTATGTAGAAAACCAATGACATGCAACTAGCAGGCTGCTCTGGGCCCTCCCCCTTCTCTCTGTCTCTCTCCTTTGTCCTTTATATGTTTGCACACGGGTTATCGGTTCTTGGAGCCTATAGAGCTGCTCACCTCTCAGGACTCCCCTCGTCCACCTTCGTCCCTCGCGTGGACTCTGCAGCACCCCACACTTTCTGCAGGTGAGCTCACACTGCAGAGCAGCATGCAGACTGCCCCCCGCGAAGCACTTACTGGAACAATGCCGAAACTCGAAGCGGATGTGTGCACCCCGGAACTTGTCCACAGGGATGGGGAGCTTCAGCAGCTCCGCCCAGCGCGGGCTGTTGTTGTGATACAGCACGAAGGAGTGGTACTCGCTGGCCGGGGGCTCTCCGGAGCCAAAGGAGATGTAGTCCTAGCAGGGAAAACGTGCAGGGAGACACAGCGTCACCGCCCGGCGGGTCTGCAGACAGCAGCCCGCAATCGCTCTGCTCTGCCCGCGGGCTCCCACCAAACACGTGCCCCCTGAAGACACCCGTGCTCACACCCCAGTGAGTCACTCCCCGAGCTTCACGCCTTATTGTGCTCAAAAGGAAAATACATCAGGTCACATGTATATTTGTTTTGTTTTGTGTGTTGGTTATTACCAATGGGCGGGGGAAGGATTTATCTCCAAAAGTAGGACAGATGAAAAGGGAAAAAAATAAAAACAGCATAAAAGATTGTATTTACTGAATAACTGCTATGAGGACATTGTTGATACAATTCATTAAAGAAGCTGTAAAAGCCTTTTTGGGTTTTTTTGCTTTCCCTTCTGAAAGGCACTGTAATGATTTTAAAAAATGGACAAGGTGGAGAAGACTAATAAGATTGAAAACAGTGCAAATGAGAAATTAACCCATCTTATTTAAGACGCACACAAAACAAGGACACGGAATTGTCTTCCCACAAAATCTCCAGTGTTCACATACCTTCAAGGTCTGGCCACCACTCTCCACAACAAACATCGTAACTTCCACGTTCCTGGCCACACTCTTCCCTCCTTTCTCAAATTCTCCCCTTTCTATAGTGATGTATAAATCATTCCTCATTTCACCTGGCAAGAGAGGAACATTAAGCCCACTTTATATACACCAGGAAGTGTCATGAAGTATCCTAGGAAGGAAAACGTTAGTTCATAAAATACAGTGTGGTAGACACACACAAAAATAAAATGCATTCCCTTTATATTTTTATGAAAGGGTTCTCACCCTCACTGCCAATATCCAAGAAGCGTGAAGGGCAGCCTCTATGAGCCTGAATTAGCGATACTGAAAATGGTACACTTAGGAGGTAATGACTGGGATTTACTTCAAAGGTGTTGCCTAGTTTTACCATTTTTCAAGATTTCCCTCATTTCATTTATCAAGTGTGAATACAAAATGGCAGCTTGGCAGGGGTGGCTCAAAGAAGCCAGTACTCAGAGTAGAAGAAATAGCTAAATGAAATATAATGACAGGACTGCAAATGATTCAGTCACAATTTAAATCGCTTCCAAAATTCCTGGACAAAATGATCTCCCTGCTGGACGACTCCAGATTAGTGCTTTATGAACACGGACGTAGAACAATTCATTCATACAGACACACTTGCTTAATATTTCTTGCCATCAAGCTATAAAACAAATGAGAAAGGCCATAGACTCAAACTCATGTGGTCTATGGGCACAAATGCCAGCTTTTTTTCCCATTGGTTATTTATAAAATTTGAATGCTTTATTATCTCACCCCTTGCTTATTACTGCAAGAAAAGACAAGAAATTTAATGCCAACTACCAAATGAAGGCAAGCACGCTGACAGCATGCCCTTACCTCCTATAAGAATGAATTTAAGGGTAACTGGTGCGTGGACAGGGAAGTGAAAAATAAGTAAATAAAGGGCTATGAGAAAGTTCTGAAAGGTAAATGTTGGTGAGGTTCTCAAGGTTGAATATGCTTTACTTAACACAGCTTTCAAACATTGGAAGAATCAAAAGCAATACTCAGATTTTTCTAATACAAAACTCCCCCCATAAGAAAGCAATCACTAGAAACACAATAACCACACAACTAGGCCCACAATTGGGAGATTTGGGAAACTTCCTAACCAAAGTGTGTAGAAGAAAGTTCCACGTTTTCAAAACCGTGGGGGAATACCAGTGTGCCTGGTCACCATCCTCCATATTGAGCAACCATGTATGATGGTGTCATTCTCGAATGCCGCGGGCTGACCATAAATTAGAGAAGCTGAATACGTCCCGAACAGGGTAAAATCCTGTAACACGACATCATCTGTGTACTCTAGTGTGTGCTCGCCGCCGGAGGCCTAGTCTCCTCCAGTCACCGTGTATTTGAGCCCCTTTACCCTCTGCAGCCTCCCCCCAGCCCCTGCCCTCTGGTCACCACCTTACTGGTGTCTGTGTCTGTGAGTCTGTTCTTTCATTTGCTCATTTGGTGCTTTTTGTTTTCTATCCCCTGTATGAGTGATATATGGTCCTTATCCTATTATGTCTGACTTACTGCACTTTGCATGATACTCTCAAGATCCATCCATGTTGTCACAAATGGCAATATGTCATCAAAAAGGATGAGATTTTTACCACCCTTTACAAAGAGTATTTAAAAAATACATCAGTGAAAACAACTGATACCGTAGTCTCTACCTTATGAATTTCTAGTACTCTCATAACAGCTCTTACAAATCAACCTGGGAAGGCAATGAACTTGGAATTCCAGAAGAAAAGCAATATTTTCAAACATCTAAAATTATATTTATACAGACACATGCAAAAAAGAAAAAAAGAAAAGAAAAAAACTGAACCACCTTCTTACAACACATGTAAGAATAAACTCAAAGTGGACTAAAGACGTAAATGTAAGATCGGGAAACATAAAAATCCTAGAGAAAAGCATAGGCAGTAAACTCTCTGACATTACTCTTAGTGATATTTTTTTCTGATCTGTCTCCTCAGGTGAAGAACACAAAAGAAAAAAATACACAAATGTGACTACATCAAACTGAAAAAAATTTGCACAGCAAAAACACCAACAAAACGAAGACAGCCTACTGAATGGGAGAAGATATTCTCCAATAATACATCTGATAAAGGGTTAATATCCAAAATTTATTAATAAAACTCATACAACTTAACACCCAAAAACAAACCAACAAACTACCCAATTGAAAATGGGTGGAGGACCTGCATAGGCATTTCTCCAAAGAGGGCATAGGCATGGTCCACAGACAAAGGAAAAGATGCTCAACGTTACTCATCATCAAAGAAACACAAATACAAACCACCGTTAGATACCTCACACCTGTCAGAATGGCCATCATCAACAAATGAACACACAAGTGTTGGTGAAGATGTGGAGAAAAAGGAACCCTTATACACTGTTGATGGGATTGCAAGTTGGTACAGCCACTGTGGAAAACAGTATGGAGGTTCCTCAAAAAATTAAAACTAGAACTGTGTTAAGACCTAGTGATTCTGCTTCTAGGTATTTATGCAAAGAAATGCAAAACACTAAATCGACAAGACATAGGCACCCCTATGTTCATTGCAGCACTATTTACAACAGCCAAGATGTGGAACCAATCTAAGAGCCATCAATGCACAAATGGAGAAAGACATTACGGTACACACATACAATGGAATATTACTTGGCCATAAAGAGAATGAAATCTTACCATTTGCAACAACATGGACAGAACTAGAGGGTATTATACTGAGTGAAATAAATCAGACCGAGAAAGACAAATACATATGATCTCACTTATATGTGGACCCTACAGAACAAAATAAACAAACAAACAAAGCAGAAACAGACTCACAGACCCAGAGAACAAACTGATGGTTGTGGGTGGGGACAGTGGGGGACGGTGGTTAGGGAGCTGGTGAGAAAGGTGAAGGGATTAAGAAAGACAAATGGGCAGTTACAAAACAGTCATGAGATGTAAAGTACAGCATAGCGAATATAGCCTAACAATGTTGGAACAACTATGTTTGGTGTCAGGTGGGTCCTAGACTAATCGCGGAATCAGTGCATAAATTATATACATGTCTAACCACTATGTTATACAACTGAAACAATACAATATTCAATGTCAACTGTCACTAAAAAAATAAACAATTAAAAAAATTAAAATTATATTTGTACACTTTGAAAGGTTTTTGTTTGAACCATTTCCTTTCTATTTTTTTTTTAAGAATGGCCCAGTAAACTTCTTTACAAGTTTGCTAGATTTTTTACAACCAGTTCATTTTATTACCATATATATTTGTCAACACATACACACACTCTATGCCATTTATTTTAACACTTTCATTACAGAATGAATAGTGAACTCACAAACTTTGCCCTCTGAATCAATCCATTTCAATTCAAAACTCAAGCAGATCTGATACACTCTACTGGTCTGCTCATGTGCTATTTCAACAATACATTGGGGAGGAAATTCCTGACAATGGTTTTCCCACTAACTGATTTGGCATGTGACAGACAACACGCAGATCAAGGTAGTTAGAGCAAACAATGATCATGAACCAGAGCAAAATTCCTGTTTCTCAGAGCAGGTGACAAAATGAACTGCTGAGCCTACAAACCCACCAGGTTAATGGCAAGTGTGGGGACAGGAACTGCTCACAGTGAGTGAGAAGCTTGTCCAAGCCACATGGGGGTTACCTGTCCTGCGAAAGGGATAGTTTCTTGGGAGGTGGACTTCCAATTCCATCCGACCTTGGCAAAGACAGGAGGGGAAGGAGGCAGGTGTGGGAGCAGCCTGTTCTCCTAACCTGCAAGTGATGCGACATTCTTTCCCTGTTTCCATTCCACAAACACATCTTGAGCGCCTACTGTGTGCCGCACATTATTCTAGGCCCACAGACTCAGCAGGGAACAAAGCAAGAACCCCTAGGGGGAGTTCCTGAACACAGGAGTGAAATGGATGGCATATTGAAAAAAACAAGTAACATTCAGGTGGTGAGCTTTGGTTACATTTAGAATATATTTTTAAGGAAGATCAAATTATATTACACTGGCTCCCACCTGCTTTTCCCAAAAAGTGGCTTATCTCAGGCAATTCCACCTGCTGATGTGCATGTCTCTATCATTAAGTGATAAATTATAACATTTCTATCAAAAGAATACAATTATGCATCTTAATCGTGAGCAAATATAGCAACCGCATTCCTCTTACTCCATCCTTGCAGAGAAATTTGACTTGTCTGAATAACTAGAGATCAAAGAAAAAGGAGGCTTACTGTCAGTGATACTTGCAAACTAAACTGAAGTCACTCTTCACATCACTGTCAAAGCGACCACGGCGGGCAGCCATCGGAAACAGGTGCTGCCCATTGTTTTCAGCATTAGCCTCCAGCTTCCACATCCTTCCTCCTGTCACCCGCCACTCCCACCTCATTCCTTTTAGCTTCAGGAGCTTCAAAGATCTCCCGCTAAAAGCACATGCAGCGGAATGCATTAACTAGAGGTTCCCTAACCAAGAGTAACGGAACAGCCAGTTGATACGTAAGAACAAGTCTCCAGGTGGGAAGATCCAGGAGGGAGATCTCATGAAAGTCAGGAAAATTGTGCCCAGAAGGAATCACAAACTCCAAGTCAGAATGGACACTGAAGGTGGGAACAGGGAAAAGCCTGACCTCCGAGAACATTCCGGACACATCAGCCAGCTTGGCTCCAAAATGCCGGGTAGATGAAAACTTGGTCCTTTCCGCTGTTCAGCGACGGCCCAGGTCCTGCTTTGCACAGAGTCTGCCAGGACATTTCGAGCCGGGCTGTCCAATCCAGTAACCACAGCCACACGTGGCAGCTGAGTACTTGAAAAGGGACTTGGCTGTAAAGAGGTGGGCTGGAAACGCGTAATACTTAGCAGCCTTCAAAGACTGGGGGGAAATAGCACAGAATGGCTCCTCAAGGAACTACCATGAAGTGGTAGTATGTTGATGTTGGGGGGCGACATAGAATACTTTGTTAAAATGAATTTCGCCTCCTTCTTCCTACTCATCTTCATATGGCTACTAGAAAACTTCAGGTGACATTCGTCAGCCGCACCCTCGTTGCCTTGGAGAGCACCGCTTAAAGTATTTCTGTTGCTCTCCTTCGCACGGGCTCGGAGTCCAGACCCTGCAATCTGCCGCAGAGTCATTTGCTTCACAGGTGGCAGTGAGGGACTTTGATTGTTTGGAAACTGGATCCTCGAAAGTGCTGAACACCCAACTCTTAGCAACAGGGAGAGTCCAAAGGGCTTCCTGACAGCATGAAAGCACTGGGGCAGGTCCCCTCCTTCTAGCAGGACAAAGGGACACTGTGTGTTTCCATCTTCTCCCATTCCAGAAGGATCTGGCATTGGTGACATTCGGTGACACTCATGGAGAGGCTTGTGTATGTTCCCATTAGACCCACAGCTCATTCATTCTGCAGAGGCAGTGACGGTGGTGATGAAGGTGGTCCCCCGCTGTGACCCCTAACACAGCACGAACTCAGGCTGAAGGGCACGCCTAGAAGACAGAAAGAACCCAGACAGTCCGGGCAGCTGTGGGATCAGAAATGCTGTCCCAACACATCCCCTCACGGAAGACTTCGGCTCCTGTTTCCATCAGAGCCATCGGCGGGGATTAACTGACAAGACACAGTTCTGACAATAACAAAGGAAAACAAAGCCATGACTGGAGGTTTGGCAACAGGAAAACATTCCATTGAGTTTCAAAGCTGCTTTCCGTGAAGTGAATGCATCCATCTCTCCCTTCTCCATCTCACCTGGAAGATTAAGAAGCCAAAGGGGAGAAAAAAAAAAAAAAAAGAAGGAACTGGTTTTTAAAACAGTCTCTTGCAGTCCCAGCCCCACAGACTTGCGTCTGAGGGTGTGGACCTGGGACAGTGAGAACGTGCCGTTGTACGTGGTGAAGGAAAGAGAGGGGAGCCTGATGCCACAGAAAGTTCAAGTCCATCATGAATGCCAGACAGAAGCCGCGTGAGCCCTGCACATCCAGACAGCGACTTGGCCAGCAAAGCGTCATTTTGCTTCATATTTCTCCATCCCTCAGGGATACTGCCCAGATACCAAGCAGAGGAATTCTAGCGGCCGGCAGCCGTCTGCTCTAAAATATGTTTTTCGTATTAGCTTTGCCCATCAAGTTGCTTCCCAGCAGGATAAAAATTGTTTCTTTTTGTTAAAGAGGAAACACCAGTTATTTATAGCAATGGAGGGAAGTAACCCACAGCTGCCCCTGAAGAACATGCCACCAAGTAAACAGTGCTATAAACAGTCATTTTCGACAGCAGTCGCGTGAGATGCCCAGGCAGACTGGCTCCCAGAGGTCAGGTCAGCTCAGGAAACATCGCCGGGTGTTCTTCAGCCTCCCCTGCATGAACGAATTCCCACCAGAGCACAGCAAGCTGCCAGGGGCCACGCTGGTGAGTGCCGGCCTCTTGTTAGGTCTCTAGTCACCGCATCCTGGGGTCTCTACGTCCCTGGCTTGCTTCCTTCACACATGGGAAGTAAACAGCGATTTAACGGATCTTCTTTCTACAAATACTGTCAACAACAGAGGCTACTTCATTCGGTCTTTCTACTTCTTTCTTGGTTGTGGAGGGTAGAAGGTGGGGGCCCTGAGAAAATATTACTACTTGGCATTGTCTTCAAGAGGGTCACCCTCCTTAACCCCCACCTTCCCCACTTAGAAACAAACACCTTTTTTATTTTATTTTATTTTATTTGTAGTTGTCTTTAGCTGGTAATATTGACCTGGATTATATGCAGAAGTAAAAATATAGAAGTGGATATGGTACTTGCATATGGCCCCGCACATACACACACACACACACACACACACACACACACACACACACACATACACTCTGCTGGAAAAATCCCCTAAGAAAGGCTAACTATTGCTCAATAACTGTTCTTATCGAACCTACAAGGATTTCCTCTAAACAACTTCACTAACATATTCCACCAAAGGGTAAAGTATTTTCTGGCGACTACATCAGTTTGCCTTCTGATCACGGTAATAATGACATGCAGCCACACCCCCTGCAAGTTACCTATTCTCATGTAATGAAAATGTAATATTTTTTAAAGACTTTTGCTTATTTGTTATCATATACAACAGATCCTTGAAAAACTGTCATTTCGTTATAATGTTGATGAAATGCCATGGAAACTGGACTCTTGTTTATATCATTTAGCTTATGGGAAAGTGGATTTCAATACACATTGTTTTGCTTAACGTTGCAGAACCTATCAACCTCATTTCATTCCTCAGCATGGCCCATTGGAACCCCTTCAAAATTTGAAAAATTCCTCAAATGTTACAATCGGACAACTTGCCTTTATTTCATCATGTGTTTTACCCCAAGTCACTTACCAGGCATAATAATATTAGAAAAACCCAGCTTCCTCGTTATGGATACTCCATGAGAAAACACCGATGAGTATTCACGTCTGATTTGTTCAATGTCTCCATGTAACAGTTGTAGGGAAACTGCTAAACCTAAAACAAATGAAGGATCCAGAGTTAAAAAAGAGAGGGCTCGAGAGAGCAAGAACAAAAACTGAAGAACTTCTCCATGCCCAGACCAATGGTTTCATATTTTAAACTAAGGATAAGTATTTAGAGGAAATCAACACACAGCAGAGCAGGGATTCCCAACCCCCTGGCTACAGATCGGTACCAGTCCGTGGCCTGTTAGGAACTGTGCTGCACAGCCGGAGGTGAGCGGTATGTGAGTGAATGAAGATTTATCTGTAGTTACAGCAGCTCCTATCACTTGCATTACTGCCTGAGCTCCACCTCCTGTCAGATCAGTGGTGGGATTAGAGTCTCATAGGAGCATGAACCCTTTTGTGAACTGCGCATGTGAGGGATAGGTTGCGGTTCCTTAGGAGAATCTGATGCGTGATGGTCTGAGGTGGAGCTGAGGCGGTGATGCTAGCGCTGGGAAGCGGCTGTAAATACAGATGAATATGAGCAGAGAGGTCTGACGGCACACAGACCATCATACATCAATTGCTTGCAGACTCACATCAAAACCCTGTCAGTGAGGGGCAAGTGATAATTAAGCTGCATCTGGAGCTCCACTCATCCCTAAACCATCCTCCCCAATCCACCCCCAGTCCATGGAAAAATTGTCTTCTACGA
The DNA here is from genome assembly GCA_004027555.1 of Craseonycteris thonglongyai. Taxonomy (NCBI): domain Eukaryota; kingdom Metazoa; phylum Chordata; class Mammalia; order Chiroptera; family Craseonycteridae; genus Craseonycteris; species Craseonycteris thonglongyai. The sequence continues at coordinate 150,423 of PVKE010000144.1, read as the reverse complement.
AACTGGTCCCTGGTGCCCAAAAGTTTGGGGGCCGCTGCTCTATACAGGAACAATCTCTGGATAAGGCTTTTCCAAGTTGAACACCTGAGTTTTCTTACTTATAAGGAGTTGCAGAGCGACGTGACAATATTTACCTAAGCAGAACGGCAAGAAGAGGAAGTCTGGCTTCTAGTCCTGACATCCTCTTCTCCCGCCCCCAGATGGAAATGTCCCCACACCAATGCTCGTTACACAGCATAAGTTACCACTCCTCATTCATAATTCACAGGACTACAACACTATGCACAATCACAGACATTAGGCATGACAGCAATCACACTGAAATGGAAAAGAAATGCAAAACAGTATTTGCCACACAACTAGGTTAGGATCTTCCTCTCACTCCCCTTCAGTAATATGAATAAACCAATAACAAAAGCCGTGTTTTCAAGGTTTATTTGCTTGCTTTTCAACACAGTAGTTAAAACAGGAAATTTTGTTTCACCACAATAACACTAGGCTGAGAAAAGATATGGATCCTTTCCTGGGGTTCCAGAGTGACCTGGATGAGGGGCAATGACACAAAAAGAGAAGAAGAGTGTGAATGCATTGCTGTATCCTCATGGTTTCCGGCATGTGGATGTAACAGAATGTTTGCGTCAGAGTTGTCGTGAGCACTAAATTAAATCTGGCAGGTACGCAGGACCTTTAACAGAATCTGCATCCCATGTTTACCTCGGGATCCTTTAGCTCCCTCCCCATCCCACTTGAGGTGGGTGTCTGAAGGCAAGAGAATGGAGGCATGACTATTCTCTGAAGGCCATAGGGAATGAATGAGGGGAGAAAAAGGGGTCCGGAGAATTTGGTGGTGACAACTGTCCGTGCAGCTCTGGGATCCTTTTATGTGGATCAGTTCCTCTTAAAACCCACAGGACACAGAACAAAGATACACAAACATGTGTGATAATCCCTCGATCCCAGGAGCTATTTCTTTCTGACTCACACTGTCTCACTACCCCCACCTCGTTCCTGGTGTCTTTCTTCTCCTCCCACATCTGTCCTTTTGCCTTCACAATACTCGCCCATGCTGTCACCATCCTCCCCAGCGTCATCGGGAGCTGGCATCTGTACAGTACCAGTGTGTGCCAGACATGGCACCTAATAACAGGCCCTCCCACTGCAGAGAACACCACTCAAATCCTGGGCACGATCAACAAGGCTTTCAAACAGAGAACTGGATGGATTTCACAACATTCTTGAGGTCCTGCGACTGTGTGCAAGTGCAATCACTTTATTAGGACCTCTCAGCAAAATTATTGAGCAGAGACACTGGCAATATTATGTGGTACGTACAAATTAAAGAACTAAATGGCAGTGAAAACAACAAAGAGCTCATGCAATTTGGGGTAGGAGCAGAGGGAAGGAAAAGTGACCAGGATTCTTGGTCTGCTCTGTTGCAGCCAGAATTCATTTACTCATCAGTGATGGTTCTTTTGTTGTTGTTGTTTTTACCCAAGCTGAATACTTTACAGAGGATAAGACAATGAGAGAAGAAAAGCAGCAGTCAGAGACAAATTGAATGCTAAAGAAAATTAAAGATAGGAAATAGAGAAAAAATATGTTTTAGGGAAAGACATCCACATAAACATGAACCCGGACATCCATCAATGTTCTCTAGCCAGCAAGAACCACAGAGATCAGAGTGCAAAGGGAGAGAGAGGACACACATAGGAGACAAAAGACAGAGAGAAACAAGTGTGTGCATAAGCGAAGGCAATGAGGAAGTGGCAGGAGGAAAACAGACCAACCAGTACGTGGGACAACGGAAAACTATGCATCCGAGAATTGAGTGCATCCTAAAATTTGCTTGTAAGGTACGTTATTAAGTTTCAACCCAAAGATCTAAAAAAATATGGAGTAAAGCTCTAAGCATCATGATTTCATTTGTCTAGCTAAGTGATAGCAATTCAAAGGAGAGAAGGTATTGGCATTTTGAAGTGACCCAATATCTTCAGAATTAAGAACTCACAGTCAAGGACTGGAAAAGTCAACTGAACCAAGGGCTCAACTACATGTAACTGGCTCTTCCCAAATCACAGGGTTCCTGCTCCAAAGGGCGTGACAATTGACCAATGAAAGTAAGGTGACATATGTAAATAGGATACCCAGCAGAATGGGGTCAGTGTATGATAGGAGTATGAAAATGAGTAAGGAGAAATTATTACTGACGGAAGGAATCTGAAAGTTCAGACAAGATTTTTTCTTAACATGGATTTCTGACAATCAGCTAAATAATTAGGTTAAATTTTTAATTTCATAAAAGAGGTCAATAATGTTTTATGATCACTTATTTCCTGGTCTTTAATATAAGTACCAAAAATGAAATTGCTAAAGGATGAATACACCCCTTTATTAGAAGAAACAATCATTCAAAGGAAATATTTTTTATCTGCCTAGAAGTTTAAGACCCGATGATAATAATTTGATAAGTACTTCTAAACAAAGGCATTAACTTAGCGTCTGTCCCAAACAACGTGGGGAAGCTCAGCTATGGAGCAGTAGTCCAGGAAAGGAAGGCGGGCTGACGGGTACACCCAATATGCCTCATTATTCGCTAGCTCTCATTTCAGAGGACCTGAAGCAAACTCACTCTCTTAGATTCGTGACATCCTGCACTTTTACATGGATAATTTATAAGTAGCAGGCAAATGTCATTTCAGACTAGATCAGCCATTTTGCCAGCAGTGAACCAAGTAACATGTAGCTGTGCATAGCTACTGAAATGCAAAAAAAAAGAGGAAAATAGGGTTAATTCACGCTATGACTACGTGTGCAGTTTACAAAGCAGATCGTGTGCCTATCCCAACATTAGTTTTGTGGGCTTTGGCTTCCACATCTATATAATCACACCAGCGACGCCAACTCCATAAAGTACTTGGGCAATGCAAGTACTGGAAATGTTAGCTGCTGCTGTCCCTACTGTTAGCAAGCCGTGCCATTGTCCCTGGTCTCATTCCTCCCTGCCATGAATATCAATAAACGAGCTTCCACCAAAAAATGCTCAACGCTCCCTCAGTGCCACACACAAACACAAATTCCTTCTAACAGGCGTGTCCGCTCACCACTAGATGGCCAAGCTTTGCCCAGCTTCTGCGTATCTGAACGTTGAGGTTCTACGAGGCTACTCAAACCCAGAATCCAAACAGAGGTAGGACATGTTGGACTGAGGCAGGGTGTCAGGAAGAGGCTGGAAGGTGGTTACAGGGGGCCAGACCTTGAAAGCCTGTCTTGCAATGTGACAATGTGGCATTGTTTTCATCTTTTCATGGCTTTCCTATTTGATACTAGGCAACCAAAGGCATAAACTTGAGGAAACATCTTTCTTTTTTTTTTAAGTTGTTTATGAAATCCATACATATTGAGTGTCTACCGGTCATTAAACATTAGGCATTTTAAAATTTAATTAAATTTAAAAAATGTAAGTAGTACCTCCATATGTTAGTAAGTAAATCAAACTGCATAAAAGGTTCTATTCTGGAAGGCAAGGTAGTCCCCTACCCCAGTTCCTGAGTTCTATTTTCAAGAATTAATCAATGTGTACAACTTCTTGTGTTTCCAACCAGCATTTTTTTTTCTTTTAATTGTAGCAACTGTCATAAAGGAGATAAACCAAAAACTGAGATAAACTCTTTGATTTGGTTGAGTCTTAACTAGCAATTTCCTGACCAGGAACGAGGGCTGTGCAGGGGCTCAGTGGCATGTGAGGGGCTGTGGGGACTTCTAGGTAGGACAGGGTGGGACTATTCAGAGGAAATTAGCATCTCCTTTCTAACAAAGGAGGATTTGCACCTTAACGTTTCCATCCTCGTTCTGATTTGGTATATCAACATTTTAGGGGCATCCACACTGAGGACAATGTCACAGTTATGAAGCTTCTCGTTTACGTGATGGCTTTTTACCATAACCATTACTATGTATTTGTAATTTTTAAAGACATGAACCACCTAGTAAACCAGTGGCTGAAAACTAGCACTTTTTAAAAAATGTAGAGAGAGCATAACATAATACCTACTTTAATTTATTGAAATACTTGCCATCAGCGGCAACTATTTTCTATCCAGCAAATTTTCCAAACTGTATGGCTAGTGATTCTATCTAAATTAGCCACATATAAGAAGTTCAGATAAAAATAAGGAATGTCTAATCACTATTTCCCTTAGTTATAATTTGGAGTTTAAAAAATGAAGCTTTAAAAACACCTTAAAACATAATTTAATATCACATTTTGAATGATTTCCTCTTCACTGTCATCAAAAGAGAATGGTGTAAAGAAAACGAAAGAGAGATGACCATGCAATACCAATCTGAGTATCTTTAGTGACAAAGGACACTGAGAAAACTGTCAGAATATGAATAAGGTCTCTAGCTACATAGGAAGAGTATATCAACGTGAGCTTCCGGATTTGGGGAATTGAGCTGTGGCTGTTGCCATGTGCTGGCGTCATTAGGGGTACAGAGCAATCACACCTGCAGTTTGCTCTCAAATAGGTCAGAGGGGAAATGTACGTACGTATATTGGCTATGTACCTATGTGTATTTATATCTAGTTCTTAAGAATTATAACAATTCAGTAATGTTAAATGACTGCATATAGTGCATATATATACACACACAAACACAGAAACTATTTTTAAAAACGTGTACATCTATATATGAGAAAAGTATGTATCCCTAGAGAAAGAGGATAAAACAAATATAGTAAAATATTAATCCTTGAGAAAGTAGGAATTCTTCACAGTATTCTTGCAAGTAAAATTATTTGAAAATAAAAAAATAAAAAAATAATTTAAGAATAAAAAAGAGAGCATGGCTTAATAATCTGGAAATTCCAAAAGTGAGCAAAAAGGTTACACACTCTCTTTCTAGCCCATAGGTGGTGCCAAAAAGAACACGTTTCTTTTAACAATAGTAGAAAGCAAAGTTTCTCAGTGTCAGAACTCAGGAGTAATGACACAATCCTGAAGGATTACACCAGTTCGGTAATACTGAATCAAATGACTACACTGGTCTGTGAGGACAGGGTATTCAACCCCCAAAACACAGTCTAAGTCTCTCAAAAGCCTCCTTGCAACTCAGCAAATTAGGCAAGTTGATCCAACCGGTGGTCCAGAGGCCTCATGCGGCCCAGGACGGCTTTGAATGTGGCCCAACACAAATTCATAAACTTTCTTAAAACATGATGAGGTTTTCTTGCAACCTTTATTTTTTAGCTCACCAGCTATCATTAGTGTGAGTGTATTTTATGTGTGGCCCAAGGCAATTCTTCCTCCAGTGTGGCCTGGGGAAGCCAGAAGGTTGGACCCCCCTGAAATAAAGAATCCTATCTACTTCCCTCATGAGATTTACCGGCTTTCCATGGGCTCCGTATCTAGGTAATTCCCTAAACCTTCGAGGGTGGAAGTTGGGGGGGCAGGGGGGAGGTTAAAAGTACTTGTTGGCAGGAATGCAACCATGTACACTCCTCTCACTAACCCAACAACAAGACTGAGAAAACTGACCTCATTAGCAAATATGATTTTTTTCTAGTTGTAAACAACATGTGTAAACTGCAGGAAATGGGGTTTCATAAACACATAACTAATATGAAATGATTTTGAAGTTTTTAGGACATACTGAACCAGCCGATAATTTTTAGCCAATTTATTTTAAGCCACAGAATAGAATTTGACTCAGTAAATCATGTTGGCTCAGTCTTATTTCACATTCCTGGAATTCACTACTAATCTCCATCAGAGGTGATATTTATAAGAACCATTTGCTCAACAAACCTACACCAGAATCATTTTAAAGAACCATTTTATAATATCAAATTCTTAAAATGTTACTACAGGATTTTAAAATTCCCTCAGAATGCAACTTTCGAAATTTGAAATTATTCCACCTAACTATATGAACCACAGAGATATGTTAATTTAGTTATTTTTTTATCTTTAAAAGTGAACTGGATCACTTGCAATTTTCTCCTAGTTGCTAAACACAACAAAGATTGCGGCTAATGTACCTTTGCAACGTCAATCTTAGGTTAGAAGGAAACAAGGAGTTAACTAGATGACTCCTTCTCTCTATTAAGCCGACAAGATTACAACTTCAAGAGAAAGGAGGCCATCATCAATGAAGCACGAAGGGCCGTGAAATTAAGGGAATTTAATTTCCAAATTAAATTAATTTCCAAAACCAATTTCAAGTTATTCCTTCCCCACCACCACCACCACCACCACTTTTTTTGTACCAATGATCAAGAAATAGCAGGGGGGAAACGGGGTAAAAAACAATACTTTGCTGAGTAAACTCAATTCTCTCGAAAACGCTTGACTACACTGCTTTTATTTAATCAACAATTCCACGGTCCAAGGGGAAAACAGCACAGGAAGTCAACGTATCTAACCATAGTGATGTCTGAACATTAGGCACCCCCATTGCCCACTTGAATTTTGTGTCCCCTCACTTCCTCCACTATTTTTAAGTCAGTCCTTAGAGAGCCTCCCTTTCAATAATAAAACCCCAAAGCTCCTGGACACGTAACTGCTCATGGAGAAGGGGAACAGATCCAGTGGACAGGGAACAGATCCAGGGAACAGAGGACAGATCCTGGGGATGGGGGACAGATCCCGGGGACAGGGAACAGATCCAGGGGACGGGGGACAGATCCAGGGGACAGATCCCAGGGATGAGGAACAGATCCAGGGGACGGGAAACACATCCAGGGGACGGGGGACAGATCCCGGGATGGGGAACAGATCCAGGGGACAGGGGACAGATCCCAGGGACGGGGAACAGATCCAGGGGACAGATCCCAGGGACGAGGAACAGATCCAGGGGACAGGGGACAGATCCCAGGGGTGGGGAACAGATCCAGGGGACAGGAGACAGATCCCGGGGATGGGGAACAGATCCAGGGGACAGGGGACAGATCCCAGGGACAGGGAACAGATCCCAGGGACGAGGAACAGATCCCAGGGACAAGGAACAGATCCCAGGGACAGGGAACAGATCTCGGGGACAGGGGACAGGTCCAGGGGACAGGGAACAGATCCAGGGGACAGGGGAACCGATCCCGGGGACAGGGAACAGATCTCGGGGACAGGGGACAGGTCCAGGGGACAGGTCCAGGGGACAGGGAACAGATCCAGGGGACAGGGGACAGATCCAGGGGATGGGGAACAGATCCAGGGGACAGATCCCAGGGACGGGGAACAGATCCAGGGGACAGGGGACAGATCCCAGGGATAGGGAGCAGATCCCGGGGACAGGGGACAGATCCTGGGAACAGGGGACAGATCCCAGGGATAGGGAACAGATCCAGGGGACAGGGGACAGATCCTGGGGATGGGGGGCAGATCCCGGGGACAGGGAACAGATCCAGGGGACACAGAACCATGACCCACCAGCATGGAAGACTAAAAACTTCAGTGAAACATGTAAAGGGCTTAGTGATTTCTCTTTTGAAGCTTCTTCCAGCTGTCTTCAGAACAGTGTTTTGGAGCGATGCGGCTGAGAGAAGGATTTGCTGTGGCTGGACAGAGCCAGAAGCAGCCAGGCAGATAGACGCTGGCTGCATGCAGCTGGCTGGGGCTCGGGCAGGAAAGGATAAGGACAGAGAGGAGCCCTGTCATAAGGACAGGAGAGCAGAGGGGCTTTGCAGCCAAAGCCGCATAGAAAGAGCACACCGCTGGCTGCCTAGGAATCTAAGTAGCCCCGGAAGCGGCAAAATAGGGGGTGGGGGGTGCATTCTGCCTGGGGCGGTGGGGGCAGCTTTCTCCAGGCTTCCACAGGACCATGGTCTCTTTCACTCTCTCCCAAGATGCAACAAGATTTTCATCTCAGCCCCAAGGCTATAAACAGAGCAGGTCACACTCCAGGAATCAGGTGGGCGGCTCTCGCTTTCTGGGAGTCTCACCCAGGGTTCTGGTAAGAACAGCCTGTCAGTCAAAAGTGACTGAGCACAAGGAGCCTGTGGACAGGAGGAATGTCCCAAGGAAATAAGAGTGCGTGTGGCTCTCTTCCGCGAGAGAAGAGTCATTACCAGCCTTGCACAGAAGAAGAGAGGACAGGTATGCGGACCAGCTCCTGAAGTGGACGCAGTATTTGAGGTTGGATCCACCATGACCGTCTCCCCCAGTCCTGCAGGGACCCCGCCGGGAACAGCAAGGGCCCACCTCTAGCTTATTCAGTGGGAAATGCAGGACTGGGCATGAATCAAGTAAAGCCCAGTGGCCGCCCCAGCTCTCGGGCAGGGGAGAACTCTGACCGCCCCACTCCCGGCCTGAGCTCTGCGGCTGCTCTCAGGGAACGAACCGCCAAGACTCCACCTGCAGTGTTTCTTCGTGAGTCACTCTGGCCTAGCAAGGTGTGCACAGGTGTGCAGACACGGAGCTGTCTGCCTTCACGTTCTGGTTCTGCTCATTGCCAGGCACACTGGACGACAACACAGACGTGACTATCTGAGACTTTAGGAGCGGTTCTTCAGAACGGCATTCAGCTTATGTCAGAGCTTCCTTAATTTGAAGTTTACATCAACGAAAGCACACACTTGCATAGTTTACTTTGCTTCGTTATAGGTGTAAAAGGGGGATAGGGAGCAAAAATACTCATCAGGTTTTGTTCTACTGACCAAACTTAAAGACGATGCCATATGTGCTGTATGATCTAGATATGCTGTATAACGGAGTATACCCTATGATAGGTGACTAGTATAAGACTGTAGCCATTGTGCTGAAACAGTTATGTAATAAATCATTAGGAACTTACGTAACATTATAGTTCCCTTCTGAACAAGTGAGCACACATGGCTCTCTGTGGTCAACATCGCTCTCCTTGGCCGATCCCAATATGGAACCGACATGCTTATTCTCCGGTCCATTCATGTGACTTCCAGCTACCGGCAGTGACGCATGTCTTTCATGGGCTTTCCTGAGAGATTCTCGGTCATCGGCCCTATCACGCAGCTGCCATTTGGTTTTCAGCAATCAGTAACACCTTAGAGGTCTCAAGACTTGGTACCACTGTCCAAACACAGATACGCTGCCTTGTTTCAAACCCGAACGGAAGACGTTTTTGTAGATTAGTTATAGTACATGCTTATCATAACACAAGACGTCCTAGGAAACTGACCACACAGTTGTTAAGTTATGGAGTGAAGGGCGGGGGCGGGGGTGGCGAGGGGAAAGGGCGGAGCATTCCTTTCTTGTACAGGCAAACAAATGAAAGGCCCCGAACTGGAAAGCGAGGGGCAGTCAGCTGGCCCCATACTCACCCGCGTTGGAGCCCGTCAAATTATAGCGCGCGTTCAGCTTCTTAATGATGTTCTCGTGGATCTGGTACCACTCACTCTCTGTGTTACACCTATAAAGACAGGAACACCCTGTGAAGCTTGGGTGACATGTGAGATCGAGCGATGACCTACACAGCACACCATGGGGCACTTCCTAAAACCTCCTCTGAGTTCCCCACAACCTAGTGCAAATGACAGTCAGCTTCAGCATCACCACCCCAAGAGGAGCAGGAATGCCCGTGTGGGCTAATGCATGACCAGCGACCTCATACCAGCAGCGACGGTGAGGAACAGCTCACAGATTATGAGCCTCCCTCTTCTCCCACCACCCAAATCTCAGAGGACAATGCAAAGAGTGGAAGGCAGCAAAAACTGAGAATGTGACCCTCCGCATTCGAATCCACACTATGAATGAGTGACGTTCTCTGAGCGTGTTTCTTCATGTGGGAAATGGGGGTCATAGACGAGAACAGTAAATCAGCGTGGGCTTAGGATGATGTCTGGCAGGGGGTGACAGCTCAGGAAGTGCTCGCTCTCATTAGCGCATCCCCGCTTACTGTGTACACAGGCAGAAGGTGGTCAGGATTACCCAACGGGTAATTAAAGTGCCCTTACAGCCTGTCCACCTCTGCACTAGGTCATCTCTCCATCTTCTCCCCATCATGGCCATCTGGACCTTATTCTTTCCCTTCTTGTCACTCGCTCACTCATGCTATCTTTGTTTATATGATGGGGTTCCCATATGAGACCCGAAGTTCCAGAGGCCAGGATCAAAGCCTGGTTGACATCTGTCCCCTTCAGTACTTTGAATGTTGTGGGTACATAAAAAGCCCCCGTGGCAGGAATGAATGGAGGGGTGTCTCTGAGGGTAACTCCTGGTAGCTTGGAAATATCTGGGTCTGCTACCCTTCAAGCCCTGTTAGGTGTGGGAGAGCTTCCCTCATCTGCATGTGTTTGTCATTCCGCACAAATGCTGCCTCCCAAGAACCCTGAGTGTCAAGATTCTACACACTATCCAGCAAAAGGTTCCACGACACAGAGTTCTCTTCCTCGTGACCTTGTCCGTAGCTGATCATTCACAATTTGCTTACATGTCCATTTATTTCATCACCATAGGCTTTTCCAGGATGAACCTGATGGAGTTCATTTCCGAGCCAGTTAGCAGTAGGACAGCAAACAGAGCGCTGGCTCATGGAAGGCTAGAAAATGAAGACAGAATGACACCTCCACACCTGTCCGGCCGTAAGACACCAAATGACCAGGTAGTACATTCTGCCTCCAGTTTGCTTATTTCCGCTCAGTGCGCAACGAAGAAAGGCGGCGCACTTCCTGTTATACAGTTAAGTGACTCCACGAGGCCTGTAGTTAACCTACAAAAATCATAGCTCCCAAACTATGTGAGTGAACTGTCATCCAGACCCAGATGAAGTATTGGCTATTATTCCATATTTGAGTCCCAGGTGGGCTAAGACTGAGGTCCCCTTAACAAATAGAAGTTTCTTCCAAATTGTTTCTAACAGGCACTTCCCTCAAATGTTTTACTAAAACCCCAGTTCCTGCCTAATCTACAGGGACTGTTCTGACTGGCTGGTCTTCCTCTTGTAACAGCTTCAGAATTTTCTGAACTGGCGTTTTTAAAGGATCTGTCATCCAGCAAGAATAACTCCACACCTTCCTGGGTGCGTATGAAAAAAAACAGACAAGAGCCACAGAGAGCAACGCGATTCATTCTCATGAGAGCGAGTCTGGAATCCACGGGTCTTCTCTAGCTGCCTGCATCACCAAGAGTCAGGGGTGCCACTGAAGGTCCCTAAGTGTTCCCATGGGCAAGAGAAACACAGCACTCGCTACCCACCCCAGAGAGACTGCTCTAGGGAACAATGAGATAGCACTTGGGAGGAATTTTTGCTTTCGCAAAGAGCAATGCTACAGCACAGCTTCTGCAGCACGTTACTACGCAGCGGTGTAAAACAGCTCTTGGGAACATGGGACCTGGGAACACGAGGTCTGCAATCAGACACTCCTGACTTCTGATCTGGTTCCTGCTTGTATCAGCTGGTGTCTTTGGGCAAGTTATTTAGCCCTTCCGTCTCCTTATGTACAAAACTGAGCCCCAGCATCTGCATTCTATTTTTTACGAAGATAAAGTGATGGGACACATGTCAAGTGCTCAACACAGTTCCTCGCACTCCGTAAACAGTGGCCTTTATCATCAGTAGTGTTCCAAATAAATTATGTTTTCTGGTCACCAATAGAGTTTGCAAAGATAAGTAGGGAGTGAAGCCCAACTCCTGGAACTCAAGGCTGCCATGGAATAGAGAGAGGAGCAAATTTTACCTCTCACCATTTCATCAGAAGTCTTCAAGTTTAAAATCAAGGTCACAGGTTTGTACCCCTCTTCCAAGACACCATGAGAGTTTCCAGTCCTAAATCAGGGGCTATATAGACAAATCTTCCTCCCCTAATTAGACATGTTTGACCTACATCCCGGGGCACTGTGTGGAGAATGCACAAATCCATGAAACCCTGCAGCGGTGCTCCCAAAGCAATGGGAACTCTGTGTCCCCAAAGCAGGGGGTCACTGTGTTACCTCCACAAATGAGAAAACTATCGGCATCCATTGGCTGTCCTAACTCAACAGCCAGGACAGAAAACGGGAGCAGGCTCACTCCTGGTCATGGCCACTGGCAAGGTCTTCGAGTCAGGACAGGGGAACCCAGCCCTTCCCCACGGGTCTGCTCTAAGCACCCCAATGCACGTCAACTCTCCGAGCCTGTGGGGAAGCGCTCCAAGTGGGGTGACCTGAAACAGTGGCACTTGAAAATCATTTAACTTTGGATTCGGAACACATGAAGTGATTTTCTTAGTGGAGTGTTACGAGTGGAAATAAGTCCCTCACCCTCCCAAAAGGATAATGTTGAAGCCCTGAGCCCTAGTACCTCAGAATGGAACCTTGTTTGGAACTAGAGTCATTAACACAAGTGATCAAGTTACAATGAGGTCATGGGGGTGAGCCTAACCCTACATGACCACGTCCTTACAAAAAGGGGACAGCTGGACACAAAGACAGACGGACACACACACAGGGAGAACGCCATGTGAGGGCGGCGGCAGCGATGGGGCGATGCAGCTGCCAGTCGCAGATGGCAAGCCCCACAGGCCTCGGAAGGAAGCACCCTCCCTCTGGGTTCTAGAACGCACAGCCCGTACGGCTGGGAGGTGGCGGGTCTGTGGTTTAAGCCCCCCTGTGCATGGTCAGGGCGGCCCCTCAATCTAATAATAGATGATGGAGGCGGCGAACCCCCAGCTCCCTTTTCCTAATTCTCATGAATTTTTACAAAAAACGATTTCTGTTTTCTAAGGACAAATGAACTCTGGGAGGCAAAGGCACGTCCGGTGTGAAATGCACAGCAGGTCCTCTGCACAGTGCGGGGTCTACCCAGCTGAGCACGAGTGGTACTCTTGCTCCTGGGTTTCAGAACGCCCCCGACTGGCAAAGGGTGGTCTGTGGGCTCACTCGTAGGAGTCTACGCAACAGTGAGTGTTGGGAGGAATGGCTCAGAAACTCAGGCCAGCCTTGTTCTTCCACTGCACGTACCGAGGAGCAGTTACCAGAGTCTCCGCCCCCGCCCCCGCCGCGTGCACGCTTCTTACATGTACACTTTCAGGACGAGGTCATCTTTGGTCTCTCCTGTCAACAGGTCGGCAATGCTGAGAACCGCACAGCCGAAGGGTCGCCGGTACTGGACACTGCAGGCATTCTTTTTTTCTCCTGCCCCCATTCGACCTGTTCAATTAAAAAGCAAACACGGCCCATGAAGCCATTTCATCAGCACACCTTGAAGAAATGCACGGCTAGGCGACAGCCCCGCCCAAAATGTAATGTGGTCATTGAGGACACAGGCTTGGGGCAGAAGGCGCGCTTTCTGCTCTGGACTCTCCCGTCCAAGCACCAGGCTGCTGGGCACGCAGCCTACACTCTGGGCATCAGCAGCCATTGCAGACACCTGCAGATTGGTGCTGACCCATGTTTGGGGACCCTCGGCCCAAAGACTGGTCAAGTCACCCCAGGATGTTTGCGTCAATACAGTGCCTCTGTCATTTTTCTATGTAAAAAGAAAATCCATATTTAAAAAAAAAACTTTTAAAAATATTTCACCTTTGAAAGGAAGCACTGAGAGTCCCGTGGGGAATACCTGCACAGGTGATGAAGTGGGCGTGGCCTTTCCTGCCTCAGGGCTGAGACTGACGGGCAGCTGAGCCAATGGCTGACCTCTCCTGGGATGGGGCTCACTCTGGCAGTCTCCACTTGGTGAAATTGTTACACATGCATAAGCACGTTATGGAGATTCTGTCCTCATTTATTACTGCATTTAATTACTAATGGGTTACTTTGAAGACAGAAACTACACTGTAGCTGATTTATAACTTAATATGAGTAACAATCATGGAAATAAACCACCATGGAAATCTGTTTCCAGATGCTTGTCAACCTTCTGAAAGCCGTTTCCATTGGAGCGGAATTCCTACAACACATCTACACAACTCTAGCTCTTCCCAAACCCAATGGGAAATAGAAAAAAAGGGACGCAATGTGCAATTTGGCTCGGATGTATAGGTAATAAAGGGAAACTCCCTGTCCACATCATGGACATGCTTACAAAGACTAGCCTGAAAACCTGCCATTTTATCAGAGTCAAAATAAGTCAGTTGCCTTTTAGATGCACAAAACGTAAGTATTTCAAATATCATGTTTTCATGATCTGGTGCTATAATGTGTGGTTAAATTTCAATCTATGTTTTAATATAAATTTCATCTGCAAATCACACACTTCAGAATGTCATATTTGAATTTCTCAAAAATTCATATTTTAATTTACAGAACTGATTGAAACAAATTTAAAACTTAGGTCACTCATTAAAAATCATAAAAAGATCTAGTTTACCTGTTTTAAATATTATTACACAGTGTGTCAGGATGAAATATATACTGCAATCTTTCCCAATATTATGATTTTAAACAATGTATTTTTTTCTTACTGAATCATTTCCTAGTAAATGCAAATGACAAAGTGACTAGAAGGTTTCTGAATGGAGTATTCCAAAGTTATTTAACACCATCCAAAAAGTTTATTAGAAAAAGAAAAACTCTGAAACTCTCAACAAGGTTCTTCCCAAGGGTTCTTCTAGCTCTAAATGGCTGGGGATTTATAGATGGCACGCACATCAGTCTGACATTTTCCCACCCGCTTCAGCTACAACTGTAGTCAAGAAATCCTGCGAAGTAAGGGAGATGCAGGACGCGTTCTGTGGGGACACTGGAGAGATTCCCCCGTGAGGCCCCACCACGCCACGCGCTCTGAGGCCCACACCTGCACTCTTTTCCTCACTCAACTTCGCGTTTTCTTTCCTGGCTCTGTGGGCACCCTAGATTTGGATATTAGACCTCTGGGTCCAACTACTATGCTGGAAAAGACGAATGCAGGCCAGCCCTAGTGTTCCCAACTCCGGGATTAATAACCGTTCATAGTTCTGGTCAGATTTCTAGGGAAATTCTCTAAGCAGAAAGGAAAGCAGGAGTGGGGAGAGGTAAAACTATTTAGCAGCCAGCTAAAAGCCAAAGGGGGAGGAGACAGGGAGGTGAGAAGAACTTAAGCGGATGGGCGGGAGGATACGAACCCTTTCTCTTTTTTCCCTCCACTCTTTCCTGAGCTTAAATTCCTAGGCACCACGCTACGGTCCCTGCTCTCCGCAGGCAGCTGAGGGTCAGCGCACCTGTTTCCTAGTAAAGCAGGTGCAAGCGGCAATTCTAGAAAAGGTATTTGTCCTTTAGAGAGGAATCCTCCACACCTTACGGTCACCGCAGCGGAGTAAGCCTAGGCCTGTCTCACCTTCAATCTCATTTCTCCTCCTCAGAAAGTCAACCCAGTAAACATCATCCTCAGGCAAATGTCTGCAGCAATCTCAGTGAAGGAGCAATTGGACCAAAGACTTAGGGTGGGAGGGGGGAGGGCGAGGCAACTTCTGATTCAACGTTTATTCTAGTAACTTAATAATCACAAAAATCTTAGCAAAAACATGCAATCACTGATCCAACACCAAGGAGTTGAAGGCAGCCCTGTGATGGGCGACGCTTTTGACGTGGCTTCTTTGGCGAGTGAAAGAGCCGCCTAGGTCAGCAGGGTGTCAGGGTAGTCACTCTGCCACCCTGTTTCCACCACCACAAACCCACAGATACCTTTTAAAAAGGTCAGAAAGCCAAAGTGGCCTACTTTTTCTCTCAATGCTATAGAAAATTGTATTCAAATGTTAGCAATGTTTACACAAAGATTCCCAGAACCACAGTCTATAATAACAATTGGTATTACAAATTTGAATTAAAAAAAAGAATTATACACACTGCAACCCTGCCATCCTGGGAAGAGGCTTTATCTCATAAACACACAACAGCCTACATTTGAATCTGTCCAATGTGTTAAAAGGTTCTTTCCAATTATTTTCCCACATACCCATTTGTAAAGAGACAACTAAAACACTATCAAAAAGAGTTTACAGTTTTTTTTAATTTCTACTGTCCCTCCAATGGACAAGCAGTATAAAACGAAAGCAAGTGTTAGCAACAGATTTTTGTAAGAAAAAAATATATTAAAAAATAAATCTATGCAGGAAGGACAACAGGTTTTTTTATAGTCTCAATGCCCCACGCAGTGGTTATGTGCATAAAATAAAAGACTATGGACATAAAGATCACTCCGCGGGATTGCCCAGGGACATGGCAGTGTCCTGCAAATGCATTCCCACACAAGCGACACAGCACTGGACGTGGTACGTGGGAGCCAGTTCCCAGTATCAGCTCCAAAACAGAAGCTGTGCAGGCCCCGCCTTCTTCCTTTGACTGACATCCCCTGCCCTAAGATGCCTGTTTCTAGGGGCATTTTATGTGTAAAAAGAAAGGAACATTTTCAGGTTCTGTGGTGCAAGTTCCCTGTAGAACACTAAAGTGTGGCCTGCAGGTTGTGAGCTATCACATTATATAAGAGTTCCTGCAGTCAGGTCAAAGTTTGGGAAAGCAAGGTCCACAAAGCTCTATAGAGGCATTCTCATATCTCCCTGAAGGACTTCTCAGATCCTTTAATAAGCAAATACTATGCAAGAAAAAAAATGCATATATGTAGTTTTCAGTATTTCAAAACCCCTTTCTTGTAGCATCTTTTGCAAAAAGATGCGGAAACGTTCCATGCTTTGGAAAATGCCAAGCGGTGTGAAGTTTTCATACACTTGCAGGAAATCCAGCTTCTAAAAGTTGAATTTATGCTGTGAACCAAAGTTAAAGTTTATTTATTTATTTTATTTATTCTTTTATTGTTTTTGACAGAGAGAGAGAGAGAGAGAGATACAGAGACAGAGAGAGAACTGAACTGGGGGAACCCCCAGTTCAGCATATGGGTCCGCACGGGCCGAGGCCGGGATTCAATCTTCGGTCCCCAGCGCTGCAAAGTGAGCGCCTAACCCACTGAGCCATCCCGGCTTCCCCCAAAGTTAAAGTTTAAAAAGACAAACAGGAAATTTTTGCATCCGCTATGTTTAGCGAGTCCAATAGGACAAAATAGAACACAACAAATTACCCAAAAACTTACAGGAAAGGGAATACACTCTATCATGTGAGCCCAGGGAGGCCAAAGGACAACTCCCAAACTCTGGGTCCCTCAGATTCAAATCTGGACCTGACTTCTGTGGGATCCAGAGAGCGAGCATGTCACAACGACCCAGGGACCCCTCGGCCCTCCCTTCCCCCATTGGGCTCCTGTCACACAGACGGGTCATACCTACCAATTCGGATAATGTGTACGGTGACGTAGATGTCCCTTCTTAGCTCACTGCTGCCCAGATCCTGCCAAGAAATACAGTGCGTTATTCTACACCTCACAATGTACGCGGAAGCACTGACAGGGCACAGTCCATGATTCTCACACATCACAGGAGGAAGAGGAGGGTCCACACAGGCAATCTCACTGGAGTTTTTATAGCAGAAGCCCCAGGTTCACGTCCTGTTCCAAATACACCACTACAACCGACTTCACTGTCATCTGCTGATGTCAAAGATTATTTACAGAGAAAGCCGACTCCTAGGTCGATCTCTCCCTCGCCCTACAAACACGTGTCAAGTACATACTACCTATCCAAGGCCACGCCGAGCCCTAGCATCAGCGTAACAGGCCCTGCTATGCACAGAAGGAACGGAGGCGTGACTGTGAGGGGTGGTGATCAGAATTCTGGGTACTTCTGTGGTGGTTGGTGCATTATTTACAACGTTGAAGCAAATTCACTATGTCCTCTGACAACAACTTATTTCTCCTAAGTGACATGAAGTACAATGGACAGGCCCCGCCTCCTGGATGGATGGATCCACTTACCACAAAGAGAGAGCAGTGTCGTTCTGGTTTATCCGGGGCTTTGGGAAGCCCATTTCTATTCAGCCTCAAGAAAAATCTCTCACTGTGAGACAAAAAATATATATATTTTTTTAGTATTTTGAAAGTTATTTAGTAGTACAGGACTTCACATGCTTCAAGTTGCTCTTCATCCCCAGTTAAGCTCAAAACTGATTAGGTCATTGCGGAAGAGCACTAAGACCGTTACCATTCGCTTCACTTCTTGTGAAACTGGGAGAGCAGCAACTGCAAAAGCAGGAAACAGGAAGACAGATGCCAAGAAAACATTCACTTTTAAAAGAACAGGTTTCCATACCAGTGACATCACTGTTATTTAAAAAATAGAAACACATGCACTGATAGAGAAAACACGACCCGATGGGTTTCACGTGCTTGAATCTAAAATGTTTCTCAAGGGGAAGCCGGGATGGCTCAGTGGGTTAAGTGCTCACTTTGCAGAGCCGGGGACCAAGGATCGAATCCCAGCCCCGGCCCCGTGTGAAACCATATGCTGAACTGGGAGCTCCCCCAGTTCAGTTTTCTCTCTGTATCTCTCTCTCTCTCTCTCTCTCTCTCTCTGTCAAAATAAATGAATAAATAAAAATATTAAAAAAAAAAAAAAAAAATTAAAATGTTTCTCACATCTGTATCATATTATTTAATTTACATCATTCAAGGACATCATTCTGAGTGCTAACCATCCATTAGATGGCTTCCTAGTTGATGTTCTCATAAGTCTATAACCTAAAACACAGAAAAGGGGCCCAAGAAGTAAAACTTGAATCTCCTACGTTCCACAAAGGAGCCGAAAAACCTCAAGCTCCCCACTGAACCTGGGTTGGAAAATAGAGTGGCCACCTAGATTTAATGCAGACACAAAATGATCAGATCCTAATTCAAGTCAATCTACATACTTGTGGACACCAAGTCAATCCAAAGTAATGTGTTACAGTACTCACTTATGTTCAAAACAATAAAATCAATAGCAAGCCAAGAAAAATTAACCTACCAGCTACCCTGAGCTTCTGAATGTCGATATCCCGATGGCTGTGAGAGAATCAGATGGCTGCCTGCCTGCCTCGGCCAGAAACCGCAGCCCACACACACAGAACGTGGAATCCGCACACGGGGTGGCCTGGGTCAGTGCGGCCCAGGAGGCAGGCCAGGACAGGGACTGGAGGGAGCTAGAAAAAGGCTCAGGGCCTCTCGCGTCCCTGGATCCCTGCCTTAAATAATGGTTCTGTCACCCCAAATCTTCCTCTCCCACACAGGAGGAGAAAGGAGAACCATAAGCATTCGCTACGGAAGCATACGGGTTTGAATTTATGGCCCCTGGGGCACATTTTTATTCTTCTTTATGATGTAAATCTAGAGAGATGTATTTAAGAGATTCAACCACTTGGCATACCTCATCCTTTTCTTATATTATGCCCACTCCTGACCTCTCAGACGAGAAAAGGCAGCTGATACACATTTCTCTGAGGTCATTTCCACACCCATTACCCACGTTCTTTTTGCCATAGAGCGGTTGCCAGTAAGGCAGAAAGGAAGAGAATACAAATTGCTGAAGAATGCTCAAATGAAGCTACAGTTCCCATTTGATATGATTCAGAAGCAGAAGCTAGAAATGACAGACAAAACAGAGGACACAAAGTTAAATTAATCTTATCCAATTGCCATTTACTATAGTTTCAAGAAAAGGACCAGAAACTCTCTCCACAGTGGAAGACAATTGACTATTATTTCAAATTTAAGCTACGCTCAAAGAAATGTGCAAAAACTCCCCTTAGGATGAGTGAATTACACTTTAAATATCTGGGGAGGGGGTGGAATTCACCATTTGATGGGCACTCTGCTAAGGACTTTACACAGATTAACTCATCTTATCTTCCCTGTGGCCTTAGTAAATCAGTACTGTGCCCATTTTATAGATGGAAAGACTGAGACACAGCAAATAGGCCTGACCAAGATCAGAGCTGGTGTGTGACTGAGCAGGGATTCTCTCCTGTATACGAATTCAAAACCCTCACACTTCATTTGCATTCAATAAGGCAAATTCTTTCTCTACTCCTCAGAAATACTACTGAGCAAATATTTCCAGAAGACTGCGACAGGGGAGAAGTCATTAATCTGCCTGGGACACCCAATGACCCAGACAAGTCTGGTCCCAGGAGTCCAGGGTAACTCCCCCACAGCCTTCCTGGGCCAACAGGAATTAAAGTGGGAATTTGGACTTAGCAGGTCTCAAAGCAGGGCCTGGTTTGAAAATGCTTCTCTAGTTTTCTTCAATGAAACTTACGTAGGCCCAGATTCATTTTACAAATACCTGAGTGTTAAAGGACTAAGTCACCAGCTCGTGTGATGGCACTGTCAGGACAGCAAAGGACTAGGCTTTAGTTGAACGATACAAGGGGAGATCATTTTTACACTATAGTCAGCTCTACTGCCAAATGTGAGCACCAAACTGGTTCTTCCTTACCACTGAGCATTATTTAAAACCACTACATCTTATTTTTCATTTCAGAGAACAAAGTTAACTGAACCCAAATTCTTTTTAGGAAGGTAAAACTTACTGAAAAGGGGAAAACGCGATCCTTTTCCAAGTTATAAATAAGCAACGTACAGGCACATTGCCCGTGCTTCTCCCGGACCAAACAACAGACTGACGAATGAAGGAAATGATTCGAACCAACTTGAGAAAAACAAGAATGGCCGTAAGTTCAGAAGACTGGAGACCCGAGAAATCCCAAGGTTGAATTCTAGTAAAACCCTTAGCAACAGCTATACTGCTTAACTGAACAACTTGGAAAAACACTTGTCTGCACCTATCTCGAAAGTACTTATTCAAGAATTCCAGTAGAGAACACGCTTCTGAGAGACAGAACAAAAAGTCAGCAATGATGGCATCTAGTCCACAGGAAATCAGGTCTGGATGGAGGCAGCGCGTCTCAGGACAGGAAATGCTTAGCCTTCTTCTGCGAGTGTACATCATTTCATCATTACAAACACTGTATCTTTGACATTTCAGGGGAGCAGAAGCACTCTGGTCTACACATGGTGATGATTCTGACCTTTCCAACAACGCTCTTTGTCAAGGGAAGGATGTGTAATGAGGAATCTCCAAAGTACAACAACCCTAAGCTCTCTGTCAGCACTCTTGATGAAGCATGCAGTTCCTATAGCAAAGGCAAAGAAACCTGAAATGAAAACACACTAACTAATAAAAATGTCCGTAATCCAAGCCCTGCAAAAAAGGTAAGTATAATAGCTCTCACGTGTACTTATTATCTCAAAAAGATTATTTTTTTAAAAAGAAAGTCAAAATCAAATTCCCCTTCCAACAGCTTACTGATATATTCATTATATTTATTATGACTTAAAAAAAACTAAACATCAAATACTATTTCTTAACTAGGTGACACCTCCAGCTGGACTTTTATAAGGTCACATCTTACTATTAACCAGACAGCTACAAAGTCTCAACACTGATATGCAAATATCAATGGGTATGGGAATGGCTTTATTTTTTGTGTGGGACAACAGTGCTCATAAGTTTGAAAGGAGCTTTAGGCACTGAAAAGGTTAGGAAGCATAGCTTACATGCCACAAATATGTTTGTGAAATGAAAATAGTGTATCAATTACCATACAAAGAAATGGCATAGAAATCTGGCCTTTAAAAATATCTTTTGTCTTAAATCAGGCGTGTCCAACCTGTGGCCTAAGATGGCTTTGAATGAGGCCCAACACAAATTCTTAAAACACTATGAGATTTCTTTTTTTTTTTGCTACCTTTGTTGTTCTTGTTTATTTTAGCTCATCGGCTATCATTAGTGTGGGTGTATTTTATGTGTGGCCCAAGACAATTCTTCTTCCAATGTGGCCCAGGGAAGCAACAAGGTTGGACACCGCTGACGTAAAGCTTAACAGTGTTTTAAATGTGACCAGTTAAAAAAAGACCCTAAGTTCTGAGAGGGCATACATTTTTCTTTTTCTGTTTAAGTCACTGATGTGTCCCCAGTGTCTGGGTCAGTGTCTAGCCCTGAAGAGGGAGGCAATAATTAACTGTTTGCTGAGTGAATAAACATCAGTGATTCAACAGAAGTGTGAACTCTCTGATGTCCAATGAAAATGAAAAGTAGCAACCCATTTAACTCGTAGTCAAAAATCTCTAAATGGAGATACTTAGAAGACACTCTACATTTATCTGCCAGTTTCTGTTGTTGTTGTTGTTTGTTTGTTTGCTTTTCACTTACTTTTTGTTTGCAGGAGGAGCTCCCTAGAAACAGGTCTGGGAGCGCAGTCCCGATTAACACAGGGCTCTTTGAAAGAACCTCATGAGCGTTCCTAACACGCTCAACACCTTGGCTTCCCTCTTATTAATAAGCACATCCCCACTGGTGTGGACAGAGGAGAGAGAGGATCCAGACAACAACAGCGTCATCTTTTTTAAAGCTTTGCCTTGACAACAATGAATGAGTTGCAAGCTGCCTTGAATCACATCAATGATCAGCCTGTGCCCAGCAATGAAAAGCGCAGGGGAGACACAAGGAAGCTGGGAGGGTCAAGCCTTGTCTTCGGATAAGACTCTAACAAGGGCTGTACCATGAAGAATCGCTTTGTCGATGGAGAATCGTCTTACTACGTAAATGATACTAAAAATCAGAGAAGTCTTGGCCAGGTGGGTGCTGCATGTGACTAGAATAAGGTGACCAGCTTTGAACATTGGTAAAGCGGGACACCACTGACCGGGGGGAGGGGGTTCTTGATTAAAAATTGGGTCTATCTCCCGCCGTTCCCTAGCTTGTCGTGCATTCTTTCCAAAAATCGGGACTTTTTTAAAACGCCGCGGGACGCGGGACAAATTGTTAAAAATCGGGACTGTCCCGCCCAAAGCAGGACATCTGGTCACCTTAGATTATAACAACTCCGTAGGGAATTTAGAAAAACTAAATTAATCTAAATTCTCTACAGGCAGCAGATGCGGCCGAGGAAGAGATACAGACAATAGCAATTTGGTCTTTTCAAACAGGGACGAAGTGAAAGGGCGTTCTGGTCCCATTCTAAGACACTGGCCTGTTTAGGTAAAACGAGACAGGTAACCCTGGTGAGGGTTTACAGCAAAGAGGACAGAAAGGAAGACCATTCTAACTCCATTTACTCAATGCGTTTTTGGTTTTCTGCCACTTTGAATCTCCAGCCACTTGTTATTACAGTAATGCTGCAATTGACAGTTTCAGAAGGAAGTGGAATTGTAAAGCTGTTCACATGCTACAGAGAGAAAGCTTAGCTCACTTCTACCCTGGGTGTTCTCAGCAGGAATCATATTCCTCTGCTTATTTTGTTTTAATTTAGATCTTTCTTCTAGGCCAGTTCTTAAAAATCTCTTTTATTAACATCACCACCATATCTTCAAAGCAATTATTTGTTTTGTTTTATTTTCTAGGTGACACCAAAGTCTGACCAAAGTGGGGAGCAAACCACAAAATCTGACTTAGCTCTGAAGTGACAACGATCGCCATTTGCACACACCTGCTGGAAGGATGGAACGGAGAAGAGGGAGGGTGGAGAGGGGTAAGGCCTTTACACAGGAGGCCCGAGGGAGGTCACTGCAGATCAGATGGACAGACACCCACACTGAGCTCTGTGCCAGCTTGTCTAGACAGCAGGAAACGCCGCGGGCCACACGCAGGGGCTGGCATTGCCACATCGTAGAAGGACCTCCCCTATTTTTGTTCTCAGAGTCGCACCCTCTGCACGAAGCATCAGTCCACCTCTCTCCGTTGGTGCATTGCTTTGGAGAGGCGACACTTTTGAGTGAGTTTTGTAACACAGACCTAGAAGGACAGAGAGCACTGCCACCTGTCTTTCCACATTCAGAACAGTAAGCGTCCTCAGTGAAAGCAGGCCTGAAATCAACGCCCCACTTTCATGCCTTAGTAATGGTTACAGCTCTCTACACCCCTCTGGAGCTTTGCACAGACCTTCCCTGTGTATCATCCCACCTGAATTTGGAGGAAAGAAACCTCCCAAGGACGGGAAGCTTAGAAATCACAGGGTTTCGTAGATGAGGAAACGGAGGCTGATGGGAGGGAAAGTGCACGTGGTCATATAGTCTCAAGCTTGCCAACTGCAAACACCCTGATGCCCCCATTGAGAAATTCAAGTCACGTGTCCATATGCAGTTACCTGATTGGCCGGTTCTCTTTGCTGTCAAAGAGCGAGAAGACGACCTCAAGCTCCTCGCCCAGGTTGGAACACATGAGGCTCTTCATCTGCACGAACAGGTGGTGGCTGCTGGCCTGCGCAGGGGCATCCTTCTTCCGGTGCCGATGCTCCATCTGAGTGACACCCCCCCCAAAAAAAGGTGGTCAGCATGGACAGAGGAGAGTGATGGGACCCAAGAAGCCAGGGAGCTACTGTGCGACTGTGAGGCCCTGGGCTCTACGGATGCTCCAGGACTTAGGACGGGGCTCCCTGCGTCCCAGTACGCCCTTCCTAAAGCACAAATATCGTGAGTCGTAAACGGATTCACGACACCTCACCTGCCCCATCCCAGCGCAGCCCACCTGACACGTCAGGCCCTGCAGGTGGGCTAGTATTTTGAGTCTCATCTCAGGAGTAATTCATCACCCTCCTCCTCTTTCCACCAGCAGCGGAGACACAGATGGGTGGTTTATGCACATGAGGGGATGTGAAAACACAAACACAATGTCCAAAATCCACTGACAACACAGGACACGTAAGGATGTAAGGTATTGGTTGTTGATCCTCATGGTCGCCTGGCTGACTGACCAGGAGCAGGGACTCCAGGCCGTTGTCCAGCATCAAGGGAGACCCAGTACCACATACTACTAGCCCAGGGAAAGTTCAAAATTCCAAATTCACAGTACGGTTTTTATTCAATGGGTATTGCTTTCACACCATCACAAAGCTACAGAATCTTAAGTTGAACCACTGCAACTCAGGGATAGTATGTAATTTTATTTATTTTTTTTTTTTTGGCTGTGGATTTGGTGTCTTATTGATGTTAAATTTCAAAATTTTTTACAACTTCTGAAGTGAGAAACCACGAAGTTTGCAAACAAGCAGGGGGTCTTGCTTTACGAATCTTTTTTTTTTTAATCATTATGGGTAGAAGGGTACAACTCCCTGGGTAGACTCAAGCAGCATGAAGCGCAAAGGATTCTGTTGATTCCTTACCAATTCCTGGGGTCAGAACAAATTATTAGTCATCTTTAAAAAGTCAGAGTAAATTACATCTAATGGTCATTTCATTGACAGTCACTACACAGTGCAGCTACGGCTTCACATTTCTCATGATTGAAAGTTCTCTGAAAGTGTACACCAAATTGCACAATGACGGTAGTTTTCTGAGACAGGTGGTGGCCAATGATACTCCATGACTAGAGCAAGAAAACGCTGCTAAGGTGCCGGGGGCACTAGGGAGGCAGACCCAGGAAAGTCAGTGTCTTCTGGTAGGAACAGCACCTGCATCCATCCATCACTTCTGCCCTCAGTACAGCCAGGTTAGTGATACCGGGGAGGCAGGACCAGACGTAAGAGTTCACCCACAAGCTGAGGGAGAAAAGGAGTCACCCACAGTTCCAGAAGCGAGGATAACGTGGGGACAATCTCATTCAGCATACAAGTACCTCCGTTGAGTATCTATATGTGCCAAGCGCTAGGGACGCCATGAGTAAAGCCAGAAGCAGCCCACGCCTTCACGGAGTGTATCTACTAGGGGAGCCGACATGAACACAGATGTAAACCTGCAGCTGTGATGAGCACAGGGAGAGCACTACGTTGTCATGAGACTCCACAAGGAGAGGCAAGGGTCTGACCTCTGGCTGGGCAGTCAGGGAAGGCTTCCTGAAGAGTGACACTGTAGCCAAGAACTGAAGTGTGAGTAAGAATTGTGACCCCTGCCTTCCCCCAAAAGAAAAGTGCTTCTCAAACTACCTGCACAAAGGACCGGGCTGTCCCAACCCCCAGTCCCGGAGGAGACCAGCACTTCCGTAAAACAATTACACGGCATGGTAATGCCAGCCTGTTGTGAACGTTCCTAAGCATTTCCTCGTCTTTTTGGTATTTGGAGCTACGGTTACAATCAGATCCTGGTCCAGCTAGTTCAGACCCCACTTAGAGTGGACGGATTCAGGAAAAGAGAGAACAGGTGCAAAGGCTGGGTACTGGAGACAGGGCCGGTGCCAAGAACGTGGACCGTTACTGCTCTCATGACACAGACTACGCGGGTGGCTGCCTCTTTGGACTCACTTGACAATTTAAAGAACTGCTCAGGGACTTTACCTCCATAGAGAACGAGTCACACCCTTTGCCTGGGGTGTAGGTACTTAACCCTGTTTGTACATTAGCCACCTCTTTGGGCTTCCCAGTACAGTTCAGTACCAACTCACTGACCAGCTGTTGAAGGCAAAAAAAAAAAGTTATCTAAATTTACACTTGTAAATGCAACAGCATACAAATCACGAGAATTTTTTCATGCTTTTATCTTTTTACCTGAGCTATTCGAAAAGGAAGACGTTAAAAAAAATGCAATTAACCCAATGCATCTATAATTCTTATATACTGGACACTTTTCTGTAAAAGTAGAGAGAAGGTACTTTTCTTTTAACATGGACCTCCACATGGTGCTATGTGTCTGCCATAATTACTAGGAAGATCCCTATAGAAAAATATTCTGACTATAGAAAAAAGCATTATTCTGCCACGTTTTCTATGAAGCCTGCTCTATTGAGTGCTTTCTAAATCCTTTTAACCACAGCAGAAGAACCATCCCACGTTCCCAAAACTACCTTCCTTCAAGTCATAAAGAAGCTTTCTTTGTTTTCCCAGAAACACTACTTTATTTACTGATTTATTTAAAAGTTCAGGGCAAGATAGCACAAGCTACTGGGAAGAAATGAATGCCTGCTAAAGGTGAAGGCTGGAGAAATATTCACAAACCTTATGAAAAGAACGGACCTCCAAAAGATACCTGGTCTGTACATCAAACTCTGCTAATTCCCCAGATCAAGCATGACTTTCACTAAAAAACTGAAGGGAAAAAAACGAGCTCCCTTATGCAAAGAATCCAATATATCCAGATCAGCGGTTCTCAACCGCGGCTATACTTTATAGTCACCAAGAGAGCTTTGAAGACACACTTAAGCTCAGGTCCGATCCCAGAACAATTAAAGGAGGATTTCCAGGGGGTGGGGCTCCAGACAGTGGTAGTTCCGAAAGCTCCCCAGGTGGCTCTAATGTGCGGTGAGGGCTGGGAATCCTTGACTGACATCATCTGCTGAGAACGAAAGTGGACTGTTGGGTCTGTTATATAATCAGTGCCCTGGAAACTCTGGTCTTTCACGACACTGGTAAGAAGGCTGCCTTGACTCTACCCTCTGTACAGGTGACTGTACAGGTGACATGGGTCCTCACAACCGTCACACGCTCCTCGCACCCACCATGCCTCCAGGTCTGGGAAGGACTTGGACTTCCCAGTAGGTTATGATGACTTGTTTATCTCTTGGTAATTCACTACTTCGGGGAACTGCTACAAATAGCTCTGTGGCGATATTGCTGCAGTAACAAAATTTTAAAGGCATACTCACAATTCAAAAGCTCTATTTTGTGAATTACAACTTACAGACAAAAAATCCATCCCTGAAATAATGTAGGGTTGCAAAGACACCCACCTAAATGTCTCTACAGTTCAGCTAGACCTTTGAGTAGGAAAATACACAGATTAATTCCCCAATGCATTTAAGTGATGCAAATGTTTAATCCTCATATTAGTTACTGGGTGAATCACGTACCTCACGCATTTTTGACTTCAGCACTCCTGACCATTTGGGCTGGGCATTTCTCTGTTGTGGGGCTTTCCTGGGCTCTACATCATGGTTAGCAGCTTTCTCTGGTCTCTTCCACCAGATGCAAAAGCATCTTTCTCCAGCCTCACCTCACACCATCCCCAATTGTGACAACTAAAAATGTCTCCAGGCACAACCAAACAAGAGCCCACGGAAGGGGATCGGAGCTGCCTGTTTGAAAACCACTGATCTACTCACTACTGATCACAAAACAAACAGGTACCAAGATCTTTTAAAACCAAGAGAGAGTCTTAAAAAATACTCTGCAGGCACAAAGAACCAGAGAATCCAGCTAGTAAGGTTCCCGTCAGTCACAGAACGAAACATGACAAAAACTGATGACATACAACTGTGGAGACTGTTCTGGGCCCTCCCTCTTCTCTCTGTCTCTCTCTCTCTCTCTCTGTCAAACACAATAAAATAAATCTTTAAAACAACAAAAAAAGCAACTTCCTTGGATTCCAGCCGTAGGGGCTGGGTGCTGAGAGCTAAGAGGAGGAAGTCGTGCTGTCCTGAGACAGGTAAGTGGCTCAGGCTGTGTTCAGGGCACGGTCACCTCAACTCTCAGTTGTCTTTCCGGGCTCCAATGAAATCTGGAGCATCCTGTTCTCACCAAGGCAAGCGAGGGTGAGGAGCGCCATGGAAACCACAGAACGAGTAACGAGGACAGAGCCAACGTTCCCGGTACCCACCAATCGGTAGAGCTCGGTGACGCTGATGTCGTCAGGGTCCACCATCGCGTATTCCTTCCTGGGCACCAGGTCCAGACCCAGCTGTCTGGAAAACAAGGTGCAAGGGTTTGGGAGAAAAGTCACCTTGCTGGACTATAGGTAAAATAATTGCTTTTTAACCACAACACCTTGAAATTAGACGTACTGGCCACCACACTTTCTCCGCCCCGTTCTTTTTCCTTGTTTTACTTGTTACCACGGTTGGGGACGCCAATGTAATTAAGCTGGACAGTGGACATATGTTGAGAAACAGAAGGTGACAAGGGCAGGCCAATCGGGGGGACATGGGATGGCGCATCTATGGAGTGCTCTTGCCACTGGGGGCCTTGGTGTGTGATATGGTGGGAAGCCTTGAGGACCCTACAAACTATTACCACAGAAGCCCTTCCACACTGGACCGGGCTGGCCATTAGCGCTAGACATGACTGTTCTAGAAATCGGGATTGCAGAGTGGGGAGTTCGGCCTCTAGGATTTGACCTGGACCCAAATGCCTAGTTATGTCCACAGCTAGCTCACATCTAACGGGAACCTCACATCTAATGGGCCTCATTCGTTCACGGCACGTTCTAGGGTCGCTCACGAGGAGGAACTCAGTAAAGGCAGCAGAACAAAGCGGGCGCCGCACAGTGCTAGGCCTGCGATGTAAAAATGTGTCAGGCTTCACGGTGGCCGCCACGTGGCTTGCTGTGCTGAGAAGTACCCGAAGGCTGCCCCCAGCCCCAGGGGGATCAAGCACAGGGACCGATTTGCGATGTCTTACCATGGACAGAGGACAGAAACTCTGCCTGCTTCCTTCCCTCCATGACCCGGGTGACAGGACATCCACGTCACACTACAGCTGTCTGTGCCATATAATTTTATTCATCTCCTTAACCTTCCCCGACCATTCCGAAGGTTACAGGATGCCTTTCGAAAGCCCTAGAGTCAAGGCCAAGGTGCTGTCTCTCTACCAAACTCAAGCTCAATTCTCCAAGGATCGTTCATTCTGCACTTCTCTCCCTTTCACATTGTAGCTGCCTAACTAAGAAGCCTTCCTACAATGGATGCTTTCCTACTTTCACATTATTTTTTTAAATCCTGAAATTCTATGCCCTCACCAAAACCTCATTAGAGGTTTCACACATAGACTTCATTAATTTGGCCAATGTCGAGCCAGGTCCTGCCCCGGCCACCCTGAGAAACGTTTGTTCTGAAGACGACTAGAAGACTGTGGCCTTCTTGATGGGCGGAGCTGGGCTTCAGACACTGAAAGTCTCTCAATTTTCTTCAATTATGCTCCCGGTTGAGAAACTTAAAAAAAAAAAAAAAATCACACTCCCACACTTTCGTTTTTGTTGAACTTCCGTATCATAACCAGCACTGTGATTTGTTTTCCAAATACCCACGTCCCCCTGTGATGGACCGGTTTCTATCTCCCAGAGTCTGTGTGCTGACGCGCTAACCTCCGTATTGCTGTCTTTGGAGAGAGGGCCTAGAAGGAGGCCATACAAGTGACACGGCCTGGGTCATAAGGCTGTGGCCCTCATCCAAGAGGGCTGGTATCACTGCAAGGCACCAGGGTTTACTCTCTCTCCATAAGCAAAGAAGAAAGACCCCAGGGGGACAGTGAGAAGGCGGCCCCTGCAAGCCAACCAGAGCCCTCACCACAGACCACACTGCCTGGCACCTTGACCGTGGACTTCCGGCCACCGGCACTGTGAGACTATATGTGTCTGCACTTGAATCCACTCCATGTGTGGGATTTTGTCCCGGCAGCCCGTGCTGATGACACAAGCCGCCTGCTCCACCTCCCCAGGGATCCTGACAGGGCCTGTTCCCCATTCCCCATCCGCTCCCAGGGAGACGCAGAAACCGGGGGCCACCCATACGACATCATCTGACACCGGGTCAGTAGTGCCGAGCGACAGCGAGCTAGCAAAGAGAGTGAACGTAACCACACGTGAACCGTGGCTGCTGCCTTCGCCAGAGCTCCTCCGTGACAAGCTGCCGGGAGGGGTGGGGACAGCATCAGACCCCGCAGGACACGGGTGAGCAGACAACATCAGGGCCCCCACCAGCCCCGTCAATGACCGTCCCCAAGTGGGGACCGCAGCAACAGCCCCAGGCGGCATCCTCTGGAGACAGTACCACAGACTGGGTCACACTAGGAGGCTTCCGCCGTCGTGTGCGGCCCCCGGGCCGGCCCGGGTGGCAGCCGGTACTCACTCGTTGCCCCAGTCGAGGCGGGCGGTGATGTGGCGCTTCACGTCCTTCATGCGGTCATGGGTCAGGTGGCCCACCAGCACCTGCCGCCGCAGGTCCAGGATTTCGTTCATGATGTGCCACAGCCGGTGGAAGAGGTCGCCTTCGTTTCTCTAGGAAATAGGCAAATGGGGAGACTCAACAGTGAGTCCTCACATGGAGCCGGGGGTAACCCCAGAGGAAAGGGGGCCCCGTCCTGGTCACCTTCTCTGTCACTCCACTCTGGGGAAAGAGTCTTGGCTGATGCACTACCTGTCCCAAGTCATGTCCTTCACACAAGCTGTCCCCCGGTTTCGTGAGGCCACTCTCCTGCCCAAGAGCACAGCTTCACTCCTCAGACTCGCCACACAGACCCTGCACTCCCGTGTCCCACGGTGCCACCACACGGGGACCTCGGCCTGGTCTCTAGGCTTTCCATCCTCTGCCTCCCTTCCCCTCCACACCTCCTTCCTTCAGCTCTGCCTTTCAGTCAGAAACTCCCCCCCCACCACTCCCACGGGCATTCTTTCCTCCCTTCTCAGAACCAACGCTGCAGGCAACTAATGCCAGTGTCAGGGAAAACCTTCTCCTGGTACCTCCCGGAGGTGGGTCTGTGCTTGACTGTCTTTCCCACCAGGAGTCGCGAGGATACAGAGGGCGTGACGAACGCTTTCACTGGTGGATTTTCCACTGCGGTTACTTGGTCAGTATGTAGACCTCTAAAAACATTGTGTTTGCTTCCTCACTGGTCAGACATTCATGTAGAACAGGACTGGGCAAGATGTTGACCACGGCCCAGCGGGGACCGCCAGGCAATGTGGGGGTGGTGCACGCATGATAACATACACAGCTAGTGGACCGGGACCCTTGGAGAAGTAGCCCTCAACCAGGCCTGGCCTCGATGCAAGCTGCTCTCCTAGGAAATTCATCGAGGCCGCGGGCTGGGTGGAAGGAAGACGGGTCACTCCTGGCTTCCGATCCGGGTTCAGAGGCTCCGCATACACATGGTGTCACAGCTGCCCGCCTCCCTGCGAGGCTGTCTCATGGATCTGAGATGACGCTTGTGAAGAGAGCGGAATGCACAGTGACGAAGCGCGTGGGCTCTCGGGAGTCCGAATGCTCATTCTGCACTCCAATTCTGCCATAGATTGGCTGAAAAAATGAGCTCTGGCCATTTGTGAACCTCTTCATGCTTATTTGCTCACCTGTGGTATGAGTACCATAGTACCTAGCTCGTAGGCATGTTGTGAGGATTAATAAGTTAATGTATTAAAACTCTGAGAATGGTGCTTGGCCCAGAAGAAACAGCATGAGAGTATGTGCTGTTACTAATACTGTTATGGTTACGGGTTTGGTCCAGAATAAGGCCCTACAAATATTGTCTTTACCGAAACCTAAGTATGTATCTCTTACCCAGAGACACTTGGGATCAACCCTTTAGAAGTACTCACCCTTCATCTTTAACGAAAAGCTATGTTCCCTCTGTCTATAAAAATTATCAGCATGTCAGATGAATAGTGGTATGAAAGTACTGAGATTCCAATTCAAGATAATATGCTGCCTGAAATACCAAATTCCACATGATGCGCAAGACGTTTGGTCACAACCTGTTTTCTTTTAAGAAGTAGGTACAGGCCATCTGCTTTATCAGTGCCCCATGGCCTGAAGTGTGTTCATGTACTAGGCAGGTTAGATCAACATGCCAGCTAACAAGACGCATTCGCCATGATGCCTCTGGGTTAGAAACCCCCTCGCTCTCAACTCCAACAGCACTCTATGGAGTCAGTTCTTCATTACTTCCCACTGGGACCCATGGGACAGCCCCCCGTCCCCCAGGAGTCATTACAAAGGCCCTGCAACGCAATCCTCCCACAATGCATTGCTGAGAGCCTGCTGCAAGCCCCCACCCACAGTGCTTGTATCTG
The DNA here is from genome assembly GCA_004027555.1 of Craseonycteris thonglongyai. Classification (NCBI taxonomy): domain Eukaryota; kingdom Metazoa; phylum Chordata; class Mammalia; order Chiroptera; family Craseonycteridae; genus Craseonycteris; species Craseonycteris thonglongyai. Next base: position 117,933 of record PVKE010000144.1, on the reverse strand, counting down.
CCATGAGTAGCAGCACCAGCAGCTGAAGAATGAATGAATAAATGAATGAATGAATGAATGAATGAATGGTAACCTTGATATACAGAAGTTGGTTTTGTGGATCTCGAGAGGTGGGTTCTATCTGGGACACATAAAAACAATAAGAAGGGAAGAGCCAGAAAAACTTGAGAAAGTCAATGGTCAGTAGAAAAGGTCCACTTGCGTCAAAGAAATTGTAACAGGAAAATATTAAAGAAGTCAAGCAGCACGCAGCCAAGGGGAGAGTGAGCTGCTCCCTCTTGAACTGACCATCAGAGCATGAAAGTCACCTGCTTGGGGAAGGCATTCTGCAGCTGTCTAGTAGGATGGGCTTGACTTTCTAATACCACCTCTAGCACGTAAGCTTGAGAGGACACCCAGACGAGAAGGAAGCTGGATCCTTTAGAAAAATGAAAACCTGTGGGTCAGCTTTCCCTTTAAGGAAGGGGTGGCAGGCACAATGGCACACGTCAGCTCTGACCAGCAAACCTGCCCTACTACGCGCTGTGCCTGAAAACCGTACACAACGGCACTCAGTAAATCACGGCCGCTGTATTTCCCCTACCCGTTTTGTGGTTCTCTGATATTTTAACAAGTGACACTTGAAAGAACATTATTTAGGCCCTTACCAAAATTATTAAAAAGAGTAACTAGCATTTCTCAAGCTATGTGCTCTTCTGATAAATGTTCTCCTTCTATCAAGTGTATCGCATGTGCATATGGCTTCCAATTTACAGGATATAATTGCCCTCGCCAACCATCTTCCAGTGGGGAAGCCAGGAGCCTTAAACTGTTACAAAAGAACATGGAAAGGCACCCCCAATTCATTCAAGCATGATGAACTTGAACCAACACACTTGCCTCCAAACATTTACATCAGGAAAAGAGAACAACCCAAAAGGTCCAACATAGCCGAGTTAGCCTCACTCTCAAGGTCAAAAATGCTTCCTCCAGGGTAAATGTTGTATTGTTCCCCATATAGTTGACGGCCATCCCAGTATCCACGGAAGCTTTTAAACCCCTCTGTCTCCATTTCTCAGGGTACTAGGGGGTGAGGAGGTGACTCCTAGAGCTCACAACACACAAATTTTCAAGGCAATCTAGTGTGTCCCCAAAATAGATGCTCAGAACCTCAAAAGCAGATAAAAATAGCGAGATAAGGCAGAATCAAGAGGACATTCAGCTTTGCTCCAGGCAAGCAGCTGCATCAAAGGATGCGTGCTAGCCTGCTAGTGCAACTAACGGTGACACAGTGTTATTATCTTTATCACTCGTGTGCCGGATACTTAGGAGGCAGCGACCTGAACGTTTCAGATTGTCTCATTTTTCATGTCACTGCCAGGCACAATGGTATTTTAAGTGCAATACTTGGATTTTATAGCCTTCCCATGACATAATTTGTTTTTGTTTTTCTTTTTTATCTCAATGGCAGATCTGCCTCTCCTGTGTAGACTTCAGCACCCAGCCCCGGGGGTCAGTTATCTCAACTCTGCATTTCCCTCATTCCGGCCAACCTCAGACCCTGCATTTCATCAAGAACCGTCCTGTGGATTTTGCAAGTGGGTCCTAAAGCCACCAGGCTCGAGCCGGGCCTACCAGACGAATCGAAATTCAAAGGGGTTTTTCTTCGCGACTATTTGACATGTAGATCAACTCAGGCAGGCCCTTCAAAGCACTGGGTCAGGATACGTACACCTTGGTGTTCTCAACACATCCCTTCCAGTGATGAAGCTGTTCTGTCCATGTCTTCGAAAATGAAAGGAGCAATTGTTTCCATCTTCCCCACACCTCACACCCCCGAGTTCTGCATCTCCAGTGGGTCAGAGCAAGGGCACTGGGGCGCCCAGAGTCCCGCCTGGCTCAGACGCTTTCCGATGACCTGGCGAGCCATGACTTCACCCTCTGTCTCGTTTTCCTTCTTGGTGAGCTGCTGATAATCACGGCCAGTATTTCCTTCGATGGTTCCAAGGAGTGAAAGACACTGCACATAGAGTACCTCCCGGAGTCGGCTCTCAGTAAACTTAATCAGTTATAAGCAAATAAGCACATATATACATACTCTCCAAACACTGGCCCCACTGTTTTGTTCAAGAGGCATTGTTCTTGGATTATTTAGAATATTCTCATTGACTCTGGATAACTACCGTATTTTGCTGTGTATCATGCGTTCCCCGTGTGTGATACACACCAACATTTTTGGGCCAAACTTTCAGGGGGAAAAAAATCATTCATTTTAACTTGTTAATTCAATTTTTTTGTTAATATTTAGCTACTTGGTTTTTGTATTATAAAGAAATTTTAACATTTTTTTTAACATAGTACAAGAAATTTTATGTAATCATTAATTACAAAAGACAAGAACAGATACAAGGTCAGAGAAAGGGAGACGAGCCAGAGAGATGGGAAAGGGACGGACAGGGCCGCAGATCACAACCCGGAGCCTGCTGAAGACGGAGTGAGCAGGGAGCCTGGGGACAGGGGCTGAGATACCCCCGGGCGGGTCGGAAGCCGAGAGCTGACACGGATGGAGGCGCAGGGCTGAGGCGCAGCATGAATCTGGATGAGCTGCAGCCGAGCCAGGGCGATTATCGTATTCCAGGGTATTATTTTGTGTACAGACATCGTTATCAATTTCTGGAGTTAGACTTTTAACTCATAAGCATAAATAGAAGAATTAAAATCATTTATACGGATAAGGAATTAGTACTACCCACATATAATGCACATCCGTGTTTCTTCCTCACAAATTTGGGCAGAAAAGGTGCACATTATACACAGCAAAATGTGGTAGCCTGTCATTTTCAGTATACTTGAACCGTTTCTAGACAAACAGACTAAAATAACCAATACAAAGATTATATTGAAAATAAGTTTATTTCTCCCTTAGAATTAAATTTTTTCAGAAAGCTTAATACTAGTTCCATGTAAACCATCCTATTTGATTAATGTCAGAAAAATTATCTTTTATATTCCTATGGCAATGACAAAGAATTTATAAAGCCCAAATATGTGGTGATGGAAATAGAGCTGATTCTAGGTGGTGAGCACATAATGCCATGCATAGACAATGTCATGTAGAGTTGTATACCTGGAGACAATGTAATTGTTATCAACCAATGTCACCTCAATAAATTTAATAGTAATAGATAAATAAATAAATGAATAAAAAGAATGTATAAAAGCCATGCTCTGTGGCCACAAGGGTTACAAGAAGACTGCTTTTCAGCAATGTATCTGTGGTCCCCAGAGGAGTACTATAGACTTATAGGAGAGGCTCACATCTTAGTCGCCACTTACTCGTGTTGAGATAGTTCTTAAAACAACGTGCTATCCCAAAAAGCATGCCATTAAAAAGCCACTTACCACATAGAGTTGTTTCCACATGGTTCCCCAGTCTCTCAGTGTTGATGTCATTTCTGTGATAACAGAGTCTTCAGTGGGAATAACCATTTCAAATTGTCTGTGAAATTCAAAAGGAAAACAAAGTGTGTATGCAAACATCACAGACAGTCGTTTTCTTTTCAATGCTCTAAAACAAGCTTATCGAACCCACGGCCCACAACCACGTGTGGCTCACGACGGCTTTGAATGCAGCCCAACACAAATTCACATTCTCAAAACATGAGATTCGTTTGCAACCTTTTTTTTTTTTTATGCTCATCAGCTATCATTAGTGTTGGTGCATTTTATGTGTGGCCCAAGACAGTTCTTCTTCCAGTGTGGCCCAGGGACGCCAGAAGGTTGGACAGCCTTGATCTAAAAGATAAACTAAGGAGGACACCTAGCTATTTCTGGTTCTGCCAACAGTAACCAGGACCTGATCTTAAGCTGGTGTGAGGAATGTTATGTGGCTGATGCAAGACAATCTCCAAAATGACCAGCCATGTCATCCAGACCTTTCAAGGGTGCCATGGAAGAGCAACAGCATTAGAAGTGTTCTGCTCCAGTCACAGCTGGACCACGAAACAGCCCGTGGAACCTCTCCGATCCCGAAAGCCCCCATCTGTAACATGAGGTCCCCAGGCTTCCATAAACTGCATGATGGCTTTTGCTTCCTAAGTCTTTCAACCACAGAACCCAAAGGGAGGGACCGGCTTGGCTCAGGGATCAGGATATGATGGCTGCAAACATGCAAACCAACTCAGTGTAAGAAATTACCATAATAACTAGACACCAAGTACTGGTTAAACAGTCACTCGATCTCATTATCACTTCATTGTTACTGTGTGTAAACAGGGCCATGAAACATGATTAGTACTATTACTGATGCCATCATGCATTGCAGAATCCATTCAAGGCTTAAGACACCACCAAAATTTGAACACCTATTGTAAACTGTTCCTCTCTGTGATTAGGGTGATATATGCTTCCTATTTCTTCTCTATAAGTCAGAAATTCTACCTGCAAAACACTCATACCAACAGCTAATCAGGCATGGATGGTGGCCTTATGGCTGAGGAGATGCGTAAGGAGACAGGAGGGGAAATTCCGGAAGACTTCATCTGTCCTCCGTACCCCGCCTTTGGCATCCAAGAACCTCTTCTTCATCTCAAGTTGCTTTTTTCATATTCTTTTGGTTTGTATGCTAAAATGGTTAAGTAGCAAAGACTACTGCTTCTAAAAGGAGTGCTACTGACTATATTGATGGGAACTGTTTTCATTTGAGTACCTTTTTTTTCAGCAACAACATCTCACACGCAGAAGGCAACAGTGTTATTAGACACTGAACCAGGTTGTCTAGATAACTGAGAGAAAATTACTTCTGAGGCTCGTAAGTGCTCGGCAGTTCCTTTCTGTTATTACATCTGAAGAGCACACAGCTGTCTTCTGTAACGTCTTCCTGGCGGCAAGAACGGGAACTTAAAAGCGTGTCTTGATTTCTTCACTAGAAAAGCATCGTCTCCTCATTTCATGCTGCTGCTAAAATACTTGCCCTGTGAATTATCTGCCTTCTTTCTAGCAGGAGTGTCCAACCTTTTGGCTTCCCTGGGCCACATTGAAAGAACTATCGTGGGTCACACATACAATACACTAACACTAATGACAGCTGATGAGCTAAAAAAAAATGTTGCAAGAAATCTCTTAATCTTTTAGGAAAGTTTACAAATTTGTGTTGGGCCACATTCAAAGCTGTCCTGGGTCACACGTGGCCCACAGGCCACAGAATGGACCAGCTTGGAGCTTAACCACAGCTGAAAATGTGAAACTGGGATGTCAGAGTAGAAATACGAGTAAATAATAATGGGTGAGCTGTCCCACACAGGACCCTTTATCACGCTTACATGTGACATTTGCAAATGGTAGTGCACTTTGCTTTTGAAGCAACTGTTGCAATTTAAATGACAAATATTTGAGGACAGAGATTATGAAATGATCAGATGCAAGGTCAAGGAGGGAACGACACATTTCCAGGACAACTCCGCCACCTGCTTAACATTCAATGGTGACTTGACCTCAGCAGGCATCAAACATTACAGAAGTGGCCTCACTGTCCCCAAACTATAATTTAACGTAAGGAGCCCCGTCAATCCTGCCTTCCCCTGAAGACCCAGGAAAGACCATACCGGCAGTTCTGTCTGTGGGGAGTGGATAGGGGTTTATTGGACCAAAATGTACCTTTTCAAGAATCACAAAATTGCCATTCTAGAGTAGGCAGCTATTTCCTCTTAATTACCCCCAAATCAAAACTGGCTGTCCTTCATAGTTGCCCCTGAAATTATATGTTATTCTGAGATGTACTTGGCAGCTAGTTCATCCACCGGGCTGCTTACCAGCTTAAAATGAGACAGGCACCATCAAAATCCCAGGGAGTTTCCTGGGAAAGCCATCACCCGGTAATGGCTTTCAACTGGTTCTCAACTATGTCAGGCTCAAGTGTTGCTTCTAGTTAACAGATCTAGAGTCTCTAGGGTCTCCATTTCGACCTTTTTTTTTTTTTTTTTCAGAAAAGAAACTGTGGTTCTACGCCCAACATTCTACTGAAGTGCATAACCCTCACCACACCCTGTGTCAGGTGGACAACCCAGCACTAAGTCTCAACCAAAGTCTGAGTCACCTTTACCCACGTGTGATCTTCCTCAGGGCTCAGAGAGGGAGCCCAGCTATGAACTAGAGCAAAATTAAATAAGTAAAAGAAGGTCCTTATCGGAATGAAAACGACACCCCATCCCAATCTGCCTGGAGAAAGCCGTCATCTCTGCCAGCGTCTCTCTTCCCGGTTTGGTCAGGGTCCGAGGCAGGGCTGCGTGGCCCTTGGCTCAGGAAGAGTTGAGGGTGACAGGAAGGGGCTTGGGGCAAAGGCAGCCCACAGGACTGGCTGCCCAGGTCTGTCCCGGTGGACACGCTAAGAGACCAGGTAGAGACCCTGCGGTTCCCGCGGCACCTCGTCCAGACTGCTAGGGTAGAAAGGTCAGAAGGAAGAGTCAGCCTGTGGCTGAAGTGTTTCCCAGAATGCCCTCTGGTCTACTCAAGAGCTGGACAGTATCAATCCCAGCCTGGTAGCAGAATGCCAAAGAAGCATCAGTCACTCTGCATGGCTTCACGTCGGCGGATCAGAGCTATACCATACCTCCAAAGGACACACATTTATTAAGAGTGGTAGTAGTGGAAATGAGTGGTATTAGAATTACTATGTTTTTAAACTACTGTTTTAAGTAATTACTGCTATTACCACTAATCAATATTGCTTAGAGTAGCGGATAAGGAATATAATATAAAGAGCTCCTAGACTATCTGAAGTTTAACCATACTGAGAACACTAAATAGTTCTACCAGAGACTCTGAGACACCTGCAAACTTTCTTTCACTGACAAAGACTTAATACTCTACCATTATTGAGTGGGTTAAAAATCATCTATCAGAAGAGCATCCTTGGATTTTTTTTGGTAAACCGTAAGTTTGAAGATACCATTTGCTATGCTTTAAAATGTGCTTCCATAATTCAAAGAAATGGCTACTGTTGCTGGTAACTTGAGGGGAAATGTAATTTTTATGGCTGAATCTGTACGCTGTCATTTGTGATAAAATAAAAATTATTCAGTGATCTAGTGTGTATTCCAAATGTTTGGGTCCAAATTCATGGCCCACTTGTATTGATCTGCTCGTGCTAACCACTCGAATAAGCCAGTTCTACAGCTGTCTCCTGTGACAGTTTCTCTGCATGGCCTGTGACCCTGACAGCTGCTTCAAGTCCTTTTGAAAACAGACTGAAAATTCTTTTTCAATGTATTAAGAAGTCCTAGGTGATCAATGAGCTCAACTAAAAAAAAATCACAGAAGCGATGTTCCCTGCGGTATCATAACGGCTTTGTGAATGGTCACGTAAGGATACGGTATTATCTCCAATGAGAAAGACAGTCAGACTTGACTGTTTAGAATCAGTGCTGAACTGAGGAAATTCCCAGAGGCTGAGACACAACTCAGCCTGCAATGGTCAGACTGCCCCGCGTCCCTACACAGCAGGACACCAAGAAGAACCTGCTCCTGTGTCAGGGTAGCCTGAGCCCAGGATCTGTGCACACAGAGAGGCCTCCAGGCCCCGGGATTCTACTGTGGTCCAGCACACACCCACGTGCTTCTTGAATATTCTCCACCAGCTGCCCTTGTGCAATCCGCCTTCGTCAATCAGCACAGACACCGGCCCGATCTTCTATGGCTCACTTTTCAAGACGATTCCTAAGCCTTCCAAATTTCCAAATAAGCAATGATTTTGTGAAAACCCTCCAATAACGAATAAAACCCATTTCTTACCCTTTGTTCTTTACAAAGGCATTTTTCAAGTGAACGTAGCTGGAAGGAAAGATACCCTGGAAGAGAAAACATGAAGATTATGGTGCTGTTAAGGCAACGATGGATTACATGAGTCATATGTCCAAAATCCAGCCATATATCCTGCCCCTACCAGGAACAGGGGCAAACAGCATCTCTATCATATTCTATGGGCTAAAATCTATTGGAGCTTAGACTCATCCCTTTTATTTTCTACTATTCACTGGTTTACAAATTTCAAGACTCTCTAAAATAAATATAATCCAAACATGAAAGCTCACTCAAAACTATATTTTTGTCAGACAGAAATTTTAAACTTTCAGGAATTCTATGAGAAAAGCATGTTAGGCTGAGTAAGAATTTATTTTTAATATTGCATAGTTTTGAAAGAAGGTTGTTATTTTTGTTCATTTTGGTTAGTCTTTTTCTTCTCTCCACAACACTCATGTGTGTATTTAAAAATATGCACTAAAAAACACCACTGTGAATTTGGAGACGACGTGTAGGTTATTATGTGTTATGGAAGATCTCGTGAACACATAGCAGCAATTAATCACCAGGCTGCCATTCTGATGGGACACAATTAAACAAAAGGAACCAAGCTGGCGTCAAGCATTTCCTTGTGGGGAAAAGACAGGACAAGGCAATTGTTCCTTTGTTCTACATAGGCAATTGAATGAAACAACATTTAAAAAATGAGCACCAATTTTATCGTCCATTAAATGACAATATCTTCTGAATGATTTTTGATGCATAATCAAATGACAAATTCAATTAAATATTTAGGAAAACAAATGTCATCTGAGTACATTATCACCCCTGCGGTTCCAAGGATAACATAAAATTTAATAAGCCAATTCTGGATACACAACAATAGTAAGTAGGTATACAGGTTAAAAATACACTTTTTTCTTCAAAATTTAAATTTGCCTCACTACAATTAATAAGAAAAAGTCAGAAATTGAGATTAGACGAGATGACAGATATAACAGAAATCATGATAGATTTTTTTCTAAAACACATTGTTAATGGACAATTAAGTACTAAAGCTATTATTTGCATGTGCCTAGCAGATATGCAAAACTAACTTTACATGAGAGCTAAAGTATTAAAAAATTAATACTGTGTATACTTTGGTCCCTCAGGCTTTCCATTAGAATGAACTAAAATAAATGAAATAAAGTAAACACAGCTGTATTATCCAGGAAAAGGTGGGAGAGAAGGCAGACGAAGAGTTTAGATTTCTTATATTATACTTCGAAAATAAGAAATTATATTAATTCCATAGCTAAAATCAAAATAAAGCCATAATTCTACCAAAAAGAAAAAAGAAAAAAACAAAGAAAGAAAGAAAATGAACATGACATAAAAGAAAATATTAGAAAATGTGGGAAGTAGGGGTAAAAACTGGGGACATCAGAATGAAGTAGAAAAGTGTGGATATTAGTAAAGTTTAGTATCAAAATCATAAACTATACAAGTGAAAGGTAAAACAAAAATCATATTTGTTACTGCTCTAACTCCTGAGATTTATATAAACAGATAAAGGACAATGACTCTTAGCTGCTGCATGGAACAGTAAGAAAGGTGAGCAGTCAATAACATGGTTTTCTCACGTTTTAGCTGCCCTAACCCAAAGGCCCTCCTAACACGGTGCTAAGATGAGCTTGTTTCCCCCACACCAGTATTTTACAAATGAGTATCACAAAACATGTAGCGATTAAATACCTCTACTCAGCATATATTGTGGAATATATATTTCCCCTGCCAGAATTTTAATTTCACCCTCTGCAAAACTCACACTTCAAAACGATTTTGTTTATATTTAATGAGCCTATTAAGGACTTTTCAGTACAAATTTCAAGAGCTACACAGGATTATTTGAGTAACATTTCTAAACTATAAGCCAAGTTCAAAGGAATTTCCTAAATTATGAAAATCTGTCTTGGCATTTCAGCCAAGAATTCCAACAATAATTTCAATTGTATAATGAAATCAAGTAAAACAACTTTTTAAAAAAATCTCATATTTATGGTTAAAAATAATTTTTCTTTTACCTTGATATTTGGGTTTTTTAAGGCAAATCCTCTGTACCAGCCTGTGGAGAAACAGATTGAGATCAATCATTGTGATGCTGTAAGGATAAGAAACAATTACCAATCAATCTGTTCTCTACCATGTCTCAGGGAAAGTCAGGAACCTGCACAAGATTTCATGACCGGGCGTATAAGACGACCCCCTAATTTTACAGTTAAAGCATAGGTGTAGGCCTATATTCGCTGTATAAAGACGACCCCCTAATTTTACAGTTAAAGCATAGGTTTAGGCTCGAAGATAGGCCTACACCTATGCTTTAACTGTAAAATTAGGGGGTCGTCTTATACGCCCGGTCGTCTTACACGCCGGAAAATACGGTATTTCCAAATTCTCTCTGCCCAACTAGGAAGCCCAGACTGGACCGCCAAAGAACAGTGCTCGGCCAAGGGACAGGTAGGTAGTGACCTTGCACACCCTCAGGCCACCGCCTTGGGTTAGGGCCAGTCTGACAGCTTAACAAAAGTGAAGCCCAGTCTCGTCACTAAGAGAATTAAGGGGCACACTTCCATCCACCTAGTGCATTTCTTACCAGCCAGGCTCACTATCATTTTTATTCTGTAAGACGCCTATTACTTAACCTCCAAGCAACTCTGAATCCTTTTTATAACACCATCCTTAAGAGAGAACATGTATTTCTTTATGTAAGTACAGGGTATATGTATGAGAATAGTCTATAAAACAGCATGCCTAACAGTTTTAAAATCAGTCTGAAGAAAGCAGAATGAATTGAGAGTCAGAAATTTCTTTATCTTAGGGCTTGTTAGATCCTTTAAAGATATATCCAAGAAATACATGCCTTCTTAAATAATTCTAACAGAAACCAAACTTCAAGAACTGCAGAAATGTCATAGAGCAGTCTGTCTGGTTGTACTGTACAGAAAGATTTTTAGATTACAAAAAAGCTCCCATTAGCTAAGAAGCCGATTTTCACACACCAATTCAAAACAGATTTTATTTTTACCTGTATACAAAGTAGAAATAGACAAAACGCAGTGGCTGTGACATAGAAAACATTGTATTTGTAAAGGTATCAATTATAATAGACAAGATAGCATCCATGTACCACCACCATTATTTAATGCCAGGCTCTAACTAAATGTAACAACTTTGAGAAAACATAGTGTGTAATCAATAATGAACATTGATATGATAGAATGTTATCATATGACAAATTCCTAATGAAGACAATACATTCAGAGGAAAATGAATATTCCTGGGTATACTGATGGGATTTTAAGCTGTGCTCATTCTATTAAAAAAAAAGGTTTGTCATTTCCTCTGGGGGTCTTTGAAGGACTGCAGTTTAAGGACACTTTGCGAAAACAGGAATAGAAACATTTGAGAAGATATTCAGCATCTTGATTTAATGAGTTAACCTGATATACAGATTAATAATCATCATACAATTTCATATAATACATTCTGCTAATATTTCAAATGCACCAGATGATTTCAGTCCAAATATGGGGAGTTGTGAGGAGGCAAAGGTTGCAGAATGAGAACAGAGTTCCCCCAGACAGGAGTTATTCCCCCCACCCCCAGCCAGGGCATGTGGTCACCCAACCTTGGGTAAGCCACTTCTGCTCTGGTCCTCGTATTCTGGGGAATCTATCAGTCCCCTGAGATTCTCAGAAAGGCCTTCAAGTGTGGCATGGTGTGCTGTCACTCGGTGCATTCTATGTTGGCATCTAGTGAACATAAGGCAATAATACTAGGAAAACACGCCATCAGTTTCAAAATAGCAGATGATGGTTTCCCACACACCAGGCTCTGAACATGCAAGAAACAAGTTTTGTCAAAAGCGGGTCACCCCCGGTGATCACTGGGAAAATTCCAGGTGACGAGAGGTCTGGGCAGAATTTCTAAGCGGCATGAACTGCGCTGAGGTGAGGAGGCTGCTCACACAACCTCGCAGTCCCCAGCAGCCCACTCACCATCACACTTCTCCAGGATCTGAACTGTGTCTCCAATTTCCAGTGACAGGCCATACGGGACGGTTCCCCGGAAACCAGCAATCACTGTAAGAAATGATAGGGAAGAGATGAAGACAACCACACCACTGTACTGCTTACCCTTAAACGGAGCATGAAGAGGATGCGCACTTTCACGGCTGGAGTCTCTGTCATACCTCAATGTTACAAACTTTTGAAGAGTTCATCTTTATTTTATAGACTCTGCCCATGTTTTGGTCAATGAAGTAGCATAAATGTGAATTTCAAAGATGTGGAATTTACTAAGTTACTGTGCCCCTCTTGTTCACTGCTATCTTCACACCCCCATCCAAGTGCCTTCCCACGGAAGTTAATAAATAGATGTCCACTAATAAATGAGGAATATAATTCTTACTCGTTATTAAGCTTGGTTTAACCTTCCTGCTATGTTGTTAGAAGATGTCTTCGCTGTAGACTGTAAGCTCCTCAAGAGAAGGGGCTGTGTCTATTTGTTAACTGTGCCCCTAGGATCTAACCCAGGACGTGGCATAAAAGCAGGCTCCTTGTATACCAGTCAATGTGGAATTTCACTTCCTAGTGACTAGACCCATCCCACGACTACACGCACAACCACCACGACGATTCCCACGTAACGGAGCTCTCATACCTTTCACAAGAGGTGGGGAGAAGGGTCACCATTTGGGCCTGTCTACTGGGTATCGACTGATTGGTTTCTGAAGCATTTTGCAGTGCTGGGCAGGACTAGGACATAATGCCAGAGAGAAAGTGTGTGTACATCAGCCATCCCTGGGCAGTGTGGGAGGCTTTAGAGAGAATGAAGCACAGCGATTCTCTTGGGGATAGCAATGCTTGAGTCATAAAGGAGATGGGGGTGGAGAAATAAGAAAAAAATGCACTTCAGCATATGAAGAGAGAAGAAACGTCTCTCAAACAGTTTATGAGGGCTGTCCAGAAAGTATCCAGCCATGTACTCGTTCTTGTTATATTGACAATGGCTAAATTTTTTCCGGACAGCCCTCATATATGCTGAAATCACCTTGAAATTTTTTCCAAAGAAAATGATAGCAAATGCTTTGGCTGTTGGATTGTTAAAATACCAAAATTTGGGAAGACGGCTTCAGAATAGGTTCAGCTAGTAAGATTTAGATACAGCCCCCACCCCCCTAATAAATGGTTGCTACAGTTGTGAACCCATCTTAACAGCCCGGAGGAACAAATGACTCTCTCAAAAAAAAAAAAAGAACGAGCCAATAAGTAATGAGCTTTTAAAGAAGTCTAAAGAGCTTTTATGATCTCTAAACGAAATTAACAGCAGGAATCGAAACACAGGACAGAAACCATAATCCAAAGTCCACCAGATGGATGAAATAACTACTAGGTAACCAAGTTAGGACATTCTAGACAAGCACTAATGCATGATGTCATCCTCTCGTAAATGCCATGTGGCCTCATGTTGATGGACTAGAAAATGTGCGCTCAGAAAACCATCAAGGGTTTGTTCATCGCACAGAACTACTTCAAAGCACTTGCAGAGGCCTCTGCTTACGAGCAGTCAACAATGGAACACACGGTAGACTAGTTCCAATTGAAAGGCCTTCCAAACGAGCTCGTACCAGAACTGCCTTCCCACACTCATGAAGCCACCTTAAGCTCAGCACCCTAGCGGGTCAGCACTGCACACTGACGCTCTTAGAGATCTAAGTGCGTGCCCCCGCCCCCAGCCCTATCCACAGCTCTTCCCACTCCCAGACGCCCTGCAACAGCCAAGGCTGCCCTGAATAGCACCCCCACTGCCAGCTGCTCCCTCCTATCCGCACCACCTCCTGCCCCACAGCAGCACCATGTGCCTTTCACGTTGTACGTTTAGCTCTGGCTTGTCGTGAATGCATCTGCAGTTAGGTTTCTCAGCGCTGAGGAGTATGATTGAAGGACGTATCCACAAATGGAAAAGGAGAGAAGTGGGATTTCTGAAGAACCTGCCTAAGAACTAGGAGAAACAGAGAACAGGAACAGGCAGTGACGGGCAATGAAACTCGTTTCAGGGACTTTGTTTCACGAAGCAGGAGAGGCAACGGGCTCATCTTCTGGGCACAAGCACCCACTGCTCCCATGGGGAAAGCCAAGCTAATGGTCTACACCAGGGGTGGCCAACCTTTTGGCTTCCCTGGGCCACACCGGAAGAAGAATTGTCTTGGGCCACACATACAATAACATCAACACTAACGATAGACAATGAGCTATTAAAAAAAAAAAATCGCAAAAAATTCTCATGTTTTAAGAAAGTTTACAAATTTGTGTTGGGCCCCAATCAAAGCCGTCCTGGACCGCATGTGGCCCACGGGCCATGGATTGAACCAGCTTGGTCTAATCAAAGACCCTTCCTCTCGTATACGGTCTGGATCTGCTCCACTGCACCCCTCCCACGGACACCTTAGCAGTTTCCCTCTCATGGCCTCTAGGTTCGGGGCTCCTTTACATTTCAAACACCTCAAACAATGTATTACAACTAGTGGGGCCTCAGTGGGTACAGGCTGAACAGCAACTGACTCATGCATCCGCCTTCTACACGCCACGTGGCAGACACTGGAAATACAAGGGGGAAGGCAACACTGCATACAAGTTTCATCCAATTCCTAAGTCATGAGAAAGAACGTTTCCTGTATCTTTAAGTTCCTGCAAAATATACTTCTGCATTTTGTATCCTCGGTGATTTTTAAATGTATACACAAAATTGCCACACTTAGAGTTCTATAGAAAAATGAAACCCACAACCTGTTTTTTAAACTTTCAATTTTGAAACAATTTTGGATTTCTAAGACAGTGACAATAGTATAAAACCTGATATACCCTTAAGTTAGCTTCCTCAAATGTGAAGACCTTAAATAAGTACAGTACACTTACCAAAATGAGGAAATTAATTTGCTATAATAGCATTATCTAGTCTATAGATGGTATGCAAATTTCATCAACTGTCCAACTGATGTCCTTCTTCTGGTTAGAATTCAATCCATGATTCCACATTACATGTAATCGTTACACTTCCTTAGTTCCTCCCACCTGGCAGTTTCCCCAAAACAGTGTCTTTTTCTTGACCATGGTTGCTTTTCAGAAGACTGCCTCATGATTCTGAAGAATGGATCATTTAGGTTTGTCTAATGCTTCCTCATGATTAAATGTAGGATGTGCAATTTTGGTAAAAATGCCACAGAGGTGACGATGCGCCTTGCTTGGTGATCCTTATCAGGAGGTACATGATGACAGTGTGTCTCATGGCTGGTGATCGGTTAACCTTGGTCATTTAGTTAAGGCGGATTCTCTAGCACAGAGTTTATGTTTTCTCTTTATCATTAACAAGTATCTTCTGGGGACATACTCTGAGACTAGGCAAGTCTTCTGCTTTTCATCACACTGTATAGAGTATCCATTGATGATTCTTGCCTACAACCTGAGCAAATTTAACTCTGATGTTTTCCCACAGGGTTATGTAGACCCAGCTGGATTCTTTTAATTGCAGCCAAAACCTGTGATGGGTCCTTTTTGAAGTGGGCACAGTATCTTGACTTTAATCTTGATTTCTTAAACATGAAGCATAAATTCACACCACCACCACAGGCAGATAACCCACTCCTCCCAAGCGAAGGGCTTGGATGAACTCTTCCATCTTTACTGCACTTACTGGTGACTGATAAGAAAACCAGGGCAAACTGACTTTATTTCACAGCAGGACTCATCACTTCTGTGATGGTTAATTGTACCAATCTGACTAGGAAACTGGGTGCCCAGATCAAACATTATTTCTGGGTGTGCCTGTGCGGGAGTTTCTAGAAGGGCTTAGAACGTGAAGAGGTGGGCTGAGTCAAGTAGATTGGCCTCCCCGATGTGGGTGCACCTCATCCAGGCCACTGAAGGCCTGGATAGAACGGAAAGGTAGGAGGAGGAATTTGATTTCTCGGCCTGTGTGAGCTCAGCCAGCAGCCTTCTCTTGCCGTGGCCGAATGAGACTTACACCATTGCCTCCAGTTCTCAGAACAAACTTACTGGCTTTCCTGGTTTTCCCGTCTGCTTCAGGGGATTTTTCTGCCTCACAGTCATGTAAGCCACTTCCTCCTTATTTACATTACACGTGTGTGTGTGTGTGTGTGCGCGCACGCGCGCATGTGTCTTATTGATCTTGTTTCTCTACAGAACTCTCACTAATACACCTTCCTAATATTTTGGTCAATAATATTTCTTTTTAGCCAAGGTCTTCGGCTTGACAGATGTGCACAACAGCTCACGAGTGACCGATTCTGTTGTATATTATGCTAGAACTGATTATTAAAATCTTACTTAAAATAAGACGGATGACAGACTCTAGCAAGACTCTAACTGACAAGCGATTCACATTTCGGGAATTTCATAAAGCTGGTTATTTAGAATCAATGGCTGGATTCTCAAGCTACCACAGAATATACTAGCCTACTTAAGTAAGCAGCTCAAATAATAATTTCACAGGCAATCAAAATTAGGAAGTGGAGGGGTTGATAGTGGAGGAGGTATACTATGGCTGGGGCAGAAGAGAGGTGTGGAGAGGTCCCGGCAAGTACGAACTGACAAGGGGCAATAGCTAACTCCTTCCCAACACCATGCATCCCATCCTGGTCTCGTAGCAAACCCCAGTCCCACCCAGGACGCTCACTCTTCAACGACGCCACTACCTGATGATCCATCATACTGCCCAGTGTCCCCAGCACAGACTGTCAGCTTTGACCTTGGGAGCCAACCCCTAGAATAGCAATGAGAGCGAGACGCTACTGTGTACTCCATGCCCCGAAGGACGTCATGCGTGCCTGTGGTGGCGCAAAAATCCACCAAAAAATCCTCAACTTACAAATTCATTCTCAAAGTCTTACTCTTTCACCCACATCAGCAGTGTCCAAACTTCTGGCATCCCCGGGCCACACTGGAAGAAGAAATGTCTTGGGCTACATCTAAAATACACCGACATTTAATGATAGCTGCTGAGCTAAAAAAAAAAAAAAAAAAGTCACTAAAAAAATCTCATGTTTAACAATTTGTACTGGGTCGCATTCAAAGCCATCCTGGGGCTGTAGGTTGGACATGATACTAGCTCTTTTCGTGTCCTTAAAAAAAAATTGTTATTAAGTGTTGCTGACTGCTAGCCAGGAGACCAAGTGATACAGAAAAGCATCTCTCTCCTTGGGTTTGTTGATCACATGCTGGTCAATAGCTTCCCTTCCTAAACTGCCTTGCCATGCCTTTCAGAAGCAAGGAAATGTTTAGAGTAGACACGTGGCTTCATCTTGATTTGTTTTTCAAGAAAGATGATTTACATGTGTGTCTTTGAAAAGATGTGATGAGATTTTCTGACCAAATGGCTTCATAAAAAATCACCAATTTGCCTTAAGAACTTAATGAGTATACAAAGGCCATCCAGAAAAAGTCCAGCCATTGTCAATGTGACCAGAACAGTTACATGGCTGGATCATTTCCTGACAGTCCTCCTATAATTCAAATATTTCATGAGATCCTTCTCAGCCTCCTCACTTTAAATATCATCTAAATGCTAATGACTCCCAGACTGATAAATCTAGTCAAGGATTCTCCCTTGAACTCCAATTAGTATATTCAACTGTGGGCTTGAGCCCTCCATTAAACTGAACTAGTCTCTCTTCCTCACCCTCCTTGACTCCACAACCCCAGACCTGTGCCCCTCTCAGCCTTTCACCTTGGAAGATGGTGCTGCCTCCTTCCAGCTGCCGAAGCCCAAACCTAGGCGTCATCCTTGCCTCCTTTCTCTTATACCCTTTAACAAACACCCTGACAAAACCTGTCCTCTACTTGCAAGCTATCTAGAATCTGTCACTTGCTCCCCACTTGCACTCATACCAACCAGGTCAAACCACCATCCTCACTCACCTGGATTATTGCAATCACCGCTAACATTCCCCCAGCTTCCAAAACCTTGGCTTTCAAAACTCAACTCCATAGAGTGGCCAGAGTGATTCTCCTAAAACTTGAGACAGACCATGCCATGTGTCTGCTCAGAGTACCAGGTCCTTCCTCTACTGTGGGCTGATAGACGTTGGTTATTTTCATATTTGGGGCTCTCATGAACCGAGCTGCTACCCAGACCTGCAACGCTGAGCTGTTTGTAATGAATTAGCAAAGTGGGACAAAATCGTTCCCCAAATGAGCAAAGTGAGTCAACTCTCTCCTCACCATTTCACGCGACTAGATCCATTTACAAAATAGCCAAATTTCCAAGTTTAGGGACTTGGTTTGCATAACACAGCTGGTCATTGAGAAAGTGCAAATCAACAAAAATGTTGGAGACCAACCTAAAGTGTTTAGTGGCACTGATGAGAATACAGCTGCCTCTCACATGCTGAGATCAGCCGAATCCGGAGAGTTCACTCAGCACCTCCCATATGCCGGTGCCATGCAAGGGGCTCAGGATCCTGATGGGCACAACAGCTACCATTTCTACCTCCTCCTTCCTGTGTTCCCTGAGCTCTCACCAACTTGCAGGTCCAGCTCTGTTCTACTCTGTGTGCAGGGCATCCCCTGGAGGCGAACAAGAAAGAAAACCAGGCCCAGCTTCCGGTCCGTAGTGTGGAACTATTTCAGACACTGTAGGCCTTTCCGTCTCAGTTCAGTATGCTTGGTTATCAGAGCAACCAAGGAGGGGACAGCCACTCCACCAGTGTCACAAACGCCTTTTGCAGCCACCCCGTGCTGCTTCCAGCTTCAGCACTCAGATTCTCCCTTCACTCAGGAGCCAGCGTGAGCTGATCAAGTCTCACCCACGTGAAACTCTTCAGTGACCCGCAGCACTGCTAGGGAAGAGCTCTCATCCTCTGGGCCATTCTGGCTGCCTGCCTTCCTCGGGGGCCTCCTGTCTTTTACCTGTATCAGCAACATCAGATAGCGTAGTTCCCATCACTCATGATGTCGTTTCTTCACCCTCATGGCTCAGGTGCATCCTACTGACGGGAACAGCCTTCAACCCCACTCACTACCTGCTTCAGTCTAAATCATTTTCAATGAACTAAGAGGGGCTCATCTCCACCAGGCAGCCTTCTCTGCCTCCCTGGCACATACAAGCTCATCTCCCTACCCACAAAGCACAATTAAGTACCCTGCTTGCTACCCGCCATGTTATCCAACGCAAACGCCTCACGGCACTCCCCTCTTCTAGGTACAAACATCAGTCTCCCCCAGTAAAGTCCAAGTTCCTGGAACTTTGTCTAACCCAGAGAACATCACCTAACACATAGGAGGTGCTTAAAAGGCCCATTACCACCTTCACAACTGTCCCCTAGAACAGGGGTCAGCAAACAACAGCCCCCCAGCCACAGCCAGGCTGCCACTAGTTTTGTAAGGCCTACGAGGTGAAAATGGTGTTTGCATTTGTAAATTGCAATAATCGGTGACCTGTGACCATTATAGAACATTTACACAGTTTGCTGGACAGCTGCCACGCTCATTCCTGCTCCCACAGCGCCTCTTTTGCATTACATACAAAGGCAGAGTTGAGTTGTTGCAGCAGAGGCTATAGAGTCCTAAAATATTATAGAAATGTAAAGCCTACAATATTTACTACCTGGCCATTAACAGAGAAAGTTTCCCACCTCTGCTCTGGAACCCCAATTCCCTCAGCGATGACTACCCTAGTCATCTCAATTTAAGAGCACTTTGAAATTGTATGAGAAATGCAACAAAACTCCAAACTAAAGAGCGTCCAAAGGACGAAGTGCGACAGGATGAGAGATCAGGCCCTCACTGGAAACAGAAATGCTGCTCATGATGTTTTGTTGCAGAAACAGTTCGGCTGGGACATAACGAGCTTGGATGAACTCGTTGGCTACTCACGGGCACTTCATAATCTGGGGGCAACTACTGAACACGATAAATGCTAAGTCACTTCCACAGACACGTTGCAAAAATGTGATGCTCTCCTAGAATTCTAAACTTTCTGACCCCTAAACCCAGACAAAGGAACTCCGCACACAGACAGGCGGCCTTTCTTTACCCGTGTCATTATGAATTCTAATTTCAATGAACTAAATACAAAAGAACTCACACCAAATGAATGGGCGGATGATAACCTGAGTCAGCTCATTTGAGGTTTGGTGATCAAGAAAAGACAATGAAATGTGCTTAAAGGGAGCAGGACACGCATGTGGCTAAGAGCTTGTGTTGTGCCAAAGAGTTCTGACTTCAGAGGGCCAGGCGTGCCCACGCTCAGAAGGAAAAAGGAAAGGACTGCTCATTTTCAAACGCTGACTTCCTTCCCCCGAGCCAGGTCCCTTCCACCACCACTTCCTAAGCGCCTCACTGAGCTCTGGGCAGGGAGGCTACGACACCCGGTAAGTCACCCTGCTCTGTCCAAACCCACAGTCCAGCGAAGGGCAGCTACGAGATGCCCCACGGCCATGATGCACTTCGAGAAGGACGAGACTCAGCGCGCCGAACAGGACAGAGAAGAGAGACTGCTGGCAGACCTGGGTGATGGGTGACGAAGCTGCCAAGGACAGACAACACCCAACGGGAGTTCCAAACGATGAAAAGGATGGCGAGCAGGTGAAAGGGAGAGAAGCAGCGAGTCATCTAGGGACCAGAGTGTGGCAGCACCGCTAGCACATGAGGAACAGATCCCAGACGGACGCGGGGCAATGGGAGAGGTGCGCCGGCTGTTCAGACGCTTAACAGGCGCACGTGTTCAAAGAATCATCAACCATCGCCACTCACTGTCAGCGCAGGACCAGTACTGGGCGTTCGCGACATCTTTCCCAAAGTCAAGTTGACACTGAATAGGACTGTTATTAACCCTGAACGTCCATGCTCGGACGAAGGACAGACCTTGTCACTTTGGTTTCAATAATCTAAAATGTCAGCCAGCAGTCGCTCTTGAACTTACATGGACATTCATTAGTTCCAACAGACAGCAGTGTTAATAAGACAGTAATTGCACTCACTGGGTGGTGAGATCACTTGTGTTGACGGAAGGAGATACTATCATGAACCAGTCCAGTCCCACTTCGTCCTTGGGAGGACAGGGTTAACCACTCATGCATCACAGAAAGAGGGGGATGGCCTGACACACCCCACGCCCCTCCAGAGGGACAACGGCCTGATGGACCCTTTCTCCCAAGTTTAGCCAGAGCTGCTGAGAAGGAAGAGCCTTCACCCCTGTGGGACTCTGAGATGCGATCCGCTAAAACGAGGCACAGAGCCTGCTGGGAAAAGAAGACTTCACACAGGGACGAGGGGAACGCTGATGGTGCAACGACGGAGCCAGTCATTGCAGCGCGGGGTCAGTACCTCGCATTTCTCAGGGAACCTACTGCTGTCCGCTCGTCTGAATTGGGGGGGGGAGGGGATTACCGCATGTAAGTCAGAGTGGTGGCCACGGAGTATGACAAACACTCAGAAAGGCACACACGCAGGGCAAGGGAAGCAGATCTAAGGCAGAAGCCACTGGCTTGTATTCTCAGGTGACCTACAGTTCATCATGGTGAATGCACACCTGTCTGTCCCCTTTAGTGGCACCAAACCAGAAGAGAGAGGGAAAGACAGCAGGAGCATTCCATGAATGGCAGAAGCATTATACAACTGCAGCCTCTGCCTACCAACACCAAGACCACAGAATCCAGGATGCCAGCGATCTCGAAAAAGCAAGGATGACGCTGAAGCCAAGGACGCGGCAAGAGGGGAGGGTCCTTGTCAGCTCCAGCAGCTATGACAACACACCACAAGCGAGGTGGCTTATGAACGACAGCAAGTGACTTGCGTCTGAGATCAGGGGGCCCACGTGGTCCGGTCTGGTTGAGAACCGTCTTCCTGATTTGCCAATGGCCACCTCACTGCATCCTGACACGCTGGAAAGAAACTGGGCTGGTGAGCTCTCCTGCCTCTTCTGCTAAGAGCACCAATCCCATGCGAGAGGGCGCCACCCACGTAACCTAATTACCTTCCAAGGCCCCACCTCCAAATACCATCACATGGGGGTTCGAGTTTAACATACAAATTTGCAGGCAACACAAACAGATCTCCAGCAAATAAAGATGGTCTTCACCCCACTCCACGCCGTCAATCATCCTCCCTTCCTGGCCACTGGTCTTCAGTGGAGCTAGAGTAAACACTCACTCACCTATTCAAGGGCAAGAGACACCAAAGGGTCTTTCCTGCAGGGAACCTTGACTCTGCTCTCTTACTCGACACAGTTCTCCCCTCCCTTCCTCTCTCCCTTTCATCTGCCTGTCCTCCTATAAGCTTGATGTTAAAGATTGATTAGCTCTTCCCACAAACTCCTCAAAAAGGAAATCGGCCCAGGATTTATAACCTCTCATACGTGCACTGCTTTCTAACTTTCAACAAGCTGGAGCCTCTCCCCTCGCTCCTGTCCTCCCTTTTCTCTCTTGGGCTGTAACTCAAGGACAGACTTCTTTTCAAAGAGAATTTGCTATGTGTACTTCGTCATGTCAAGCCTCTTCCAATGAACCTCCTTCCCCAGGGTGATTTGTTGCCTCACTCAGAACTATTAGATTAACCCTTGAAAATTAGACTGATAAGGAAATGCTAACAAACAAGAATTAAAGCAAGGTGAACATATAATTAAAACGTCTCTTGCTAGAATAACACAAGCTACATGCAGTGTGCATTAGAAACTCAAATCAACCATATCGAATAACAGTGCTTCCTGGGAGTCACAACAAAAGGCTTGTCTACCAAAAACAGAAGGCAGTGGGTTTGCATGACAAGGCTGGTCATTATCTCCACAGGAACAAGGCCCAGAAAGACAAGTGCAGACGCTGAACGCCCTGCAGCCTGCGCAACAGAATTCACCAGAAATGCTCATCTTGTCATGAGCCTTTGCAAAGTAGGTCACAGCAAGCTTAAAAAAATTGACAGCACCAAGAGTGCGGTGGTGTCAATGTGTACATCATCTCGGAGTCAAAGTTGGGATTTTGTGATCCTGCCCAAACCTCAGCTGTTGCGTTAAAATTATGAAATATTTAGGAAGAGCGTGTACAGAAATATCTACGCCAACAGAACTAAAGGGAGCGCTGTGCTGTCTTCAACTGAGACATTTGATAACGAACTGGCCGTGAGGTGCTGCTTATCTTAAACGGGAAATCCTAAATGAAGAGTTATAAACGCCAAAGACAATTCAGAAGTTATTTATGCAAATAGCTAATTAAATTTTTTAAATATATTGCAAATCTACTAGGGACTTCTCTCATGACGGCTGTTCCTGGCTTCCATTTCTGAGGCTGTTTGCCTCGTTTTTATTATAAAAAGGGCCTTCCAGCAATTCAGTTTGCCAGGCACCGGCACGATCAGGAAGCCCTGTAGGATTCTGAACACGTCCCCACATGACGAGTTGCAGTCAGATTCCTGCACACTGTGTGGGCACCATAGAAGACAGTGAGTTCTGAAGTGGTTGCAAGGTAGGCTCGATTCTGTTCCCAGCTACGCATGGTGACCCGACTCTCCTTAACTGTATTGTCCCATTGCCCCCCATCCCACACACTCATCTACTAAGCAGGAAGGGGTGGTAGGGAAGGAGTGAAAATAAATGCATCATCTTTTATCCACAGCTTCACATGAACATTTAAGTATCAACTGAAAATATTTCTCTAATATGCTTTACTTTCCATGAGAGAAAACAATCTACTCTATAAGAAAAAGAAAGTATTTTCTTATAACTTTCCCAGCGGAAAAGCCCCTTAAGGAGGTGTTAAAGCACCGTTTATTCAGCCAACAGAGGTAAACAGAGTAAAACTCACTGGAATCACTTCTGACATCCATCACGAAATGCATGCGTTTATTTTAACCCTAATCAGTCTGAGCCAACAATCCAATGAGACACAAAGGTATATTTTTCATTCTTTTCCCCATTTTTATGTTACATGTATTTCTGGAAATCTCAGATAAAGTAAATAATTACAAAAGAAACACAACAGACAGACAGACAAGATACATCATTCAAAATTAGGCCAAATCTCTATCTTCCTAGACTATAAAAAAGGGGGAGGGGGTTGCTAACGAAAGCAAATACAAAGAGGATCATTTCTCTGGTGAGTTACAGTTTGAGGCTTAATGAAGAGAAAGATGAAAAACATTCAGAAATTTAGAAATGTTCCCAACCCCGTCTCCTAAAAGAAAAGAAAGCCAAGCACAAAACCCTCTTCGCGAGGGGAGAGGTAAATGCCTTCTATTCGGATGGCCCAGGCTCCATCCTACGAATGAACTCAGCGACACGTCCCGGGCTGGACCTGACATTTCTCTCTGAAAGTGACCTGCAGTGCTTTCTCGCCGTCATCACAACTTCAGAGCTCACCCTCCTGCAGGCTTCGTCCCCACAGCTCTCTTTCCCTGGCCTGTCAGGTAAGCCTGCGCTCCTTTTCCTTGACTGCATGTGTTGTGACTGCTCCATCAGCTTCTGTGGACACTGTCGTTAGCAGTGCTGCAAACATGGGGACAGACGCCCACAGCCACTGCTCAAAGTGGCCCAGTCCTTGGAAATCGGAGGCACAAGTTCACTGGGGGAGGCAGGAGGGGGTGGGAATAACTTTATACTTAAAAATAAATCGATGAACTTAAGAGAACAGGGAAGCGCCATGTAAAGCCCACATCAGCGTGAACGCTCCCCTGTTTCACACAGTGCTCGGGCTGGAGCAATCCCTAGAAAGACAAGTGTCTCCAAGGACAGCATTGAACTGCACCAAACCTGCCACAAAGGAGCACAGTTTCAAGGGCTGAGCGAATCCACTGGGCTCTGGGTTGGGGTCTGATTCTTAGCACCCTTTCAAATCTTCACTTTTATTTAAAGGGCCCAATGTTTTCACTTGCCTACACGTGTGGGAAACAGTGTGAGATTCATTGGTGTACATGGGGGCCAAAGTGAGAGAAGAAGAAAGAGGAAATAAATGAGGGTAAATCATCTGACCAGAGGAGAAAACCAAAGGTTTCTCACAGCCTGGAAATCAAACAGGACCCACTTCCTGAAAGGGCTCATGGGAACACGTAAATGGCTTTTGAAAGTGACTATACAAGCAAAGGAAACTGCGCCATCTCTTGAAAAGTGGCAGCAGAAGGGACGGAACAGCATAGCGCTGAGTCAGCCCCAGTACGTCTGCCCCAGAAGACATAACCAGGGAAAAGGACGCGGTGACTAAACCCCCAACATTCTCACCTAAGTGCTCTCAGTTGGAGAGAAGCTGAGTTGGAACTGGAATTCCTAAAGACAAAAAATCCACGAGATTAGAATTCTGTGCCTCCCGGGGGCCCCAGGCCTGCCCATTTCAGGACACAGGCACGGCTGGGTCAGGCCAAACCTGCTGTGGCTACGCTGAGTGGGCAGGGGCCGAAAGTATGCAAAAATCTATCAGAAAGAAAGCAGATCCAGAGAGGGGGACCAACCACTCTGATGAGGCCGGTTGGAGAGCATCCCAGGATGGGGACATCTGGTGTCTAATCTGGGACAGTCCTGGCCACACCAGGATGGCTAGTCACCCTAGATCCAGGTCCCCCAGCACAAACTGCACTCAGCTCTGGCTGAGTCCCCCATCACACCCCTGGGTTAGAGAGTGTGCTGAGGCTGACAGCCAGCCCTCCACCTGCAGGGAGGGACTCAGAAGACAATCTAGTCCCAGGAAAAGTAGAAACAAGAGCAAGTGAATTCACTTCTGCTTCATCAGAACAAGCAGATGTCTGAGTGAAATGAAATAAGGACAACTGTAAAAATATTCTAAGACAAAAATGCCAGAAAAGGATCTGGCATGCAAATGACAGGTGTGGAACAAGGACCATAATACGGACCATAACCACAGAGACTGAAGACTTTCAGTGAGTGAGTCACATTCTATAAAAACTGCAGTTTAAAGCAATGAACCTGTAAAGCAATGACTCAAGGACTAGATGATAAAAGAGACCAAAATAGAAGGATGGTTGTAGAAATAAGACAATGCACAGAAAACAAAACAGCAGTATTAGGTAGTTATTGAGCCAATTTTAAATAACAAGGGCAGAGGAGATGCAAATCTAATGAATAGAGTAATGGTTAGAGATAGCCACACTAAATGTGGCAGAAAAAGACAAATTAAGGGAAATAGGAGATACATGGAGAATCAAGACAATCAAATGTAAGAGCGATTATCATTCTTGAAGTAGCACATCCAGGAAAGAGAAAGAAAACTGTTCATATTAAAAAAAAATGGAGAATCAGAAAATACCTAGGAACAACTCTCCAAAATGAAGGAAGAACTGAAACTACCAATCAAAAGGGTATTCTTATACCAGAGAAAATTTGGACATAATTCTAAAAGTCAAGCAGTAGCTTGATTAAGTTATTTAACAAAAAAGTAAAGCAAATTAAACATTAAGAATTACAAATCACCTACTAGAGAGAGAAAGACCAAAAAAGAAACTGACCGCAGACATCTACACAACAATATTCAACGTCAGAAGACAGTAGGGCTATGTCTTTAAAAGAGGAAACATGACACAAGAATAATAAATCCAGCTAATTTACAGTTAAAATGTATTTTTTTTTAAAAAAGAAAAGAAAAACGAGCAAAGGGCAGCATTTGCAAACATTTGAAAACTCAGGAAATAGGATATCCATGAGCCTTCATGAAGGAAAAAAAAAAAACTACTGGACCATGAAATCTGGATAAACAAAAAGATGGATCAAAATAAAGAACATGGAAATGGAAAAACGGGGGCAACAGGAGGCATGGTGAGCACAGAATTTATTTAAATATAGAACTAAGACTAAACAGCTGGAGGATTGTGAGGGCAGATCAGACAGTCTGAATGTTGTGAAACCTGCAAAAATAAAAAAAAACAAATTCAAGCAACATCAGGGGAGGTGGGAGGAAGCACCAGTGTGTTAATCTCGGTTCGTTTCATAACAGGGAGACACTCTGTCATATCTAAGCTGTTTAAGTGCAGTTTGTTTTTAAGATTTTTAAGTTGAGGTATAATTATATATAATAAAGTGCACAGATCTTGTGTGCACCATTTGATGGGGCTTTGCAAATACTCGTATGTACCTTTGTTAGGCCAGTATCCCAAAGAACATAACAGCACAACGCCACCATCCTAGAACGTTCTCTCCCCTTCATTTCATGTCTGACCTCGGTGCTGATTTCGGTCACGAGAGCTAAGTTCTGCTTGTTCTTGAACACAATGTATGGAAGTAGACTTGTATAACCCATACTCTTTTCTGTCTGCCTTTGCTCAACAGAATGTCTGTGAGAACCACCCACATTTTCGCACACCTAACAGTCCCCTCCTTTTTCATCGCTGGATACTACCTCCATCGTATCAATGTGCCACAGTTCACGCCAATTCTCCTAAGTGGTTAGGAATAAATCTGAAATGAACATCCTTGCACAAATCATTTTTGTGGAAAATAGAGAAAGTATGTACTGATTATCTACAGCGTAAGGACCCCTGCCTCATTTCCTGCTGATAAGGTTGAAATACAACACCCTTACTAGGCTATGTAGAAAAACTGGACTTAAACAGGATTGCATTGGGGTGGGGAGGGTCTTAGAAATGCATAAATCTAGTTATAAAATGCCCTTCATCCTTTTCTTCCCTTATGTAACTGCCTACTTGAAATCTTCTGGTTGTTATATGTTATGTCTGTCTTCAAATTAACCCAAGAGAGACGGGTGTAGGAAGCACAGCCTTCTCTTTCTACAGGACTTCCTGAAGCCCCAGAGCTGCAGCAGTGTCCCGGGGTCACCAGTACCAAGCAAGACCTGTGGGCAAGACTGACCCGCAGATGCCGCCCATTTCTGCCTGCACCGTGTTTTCAAGCAATTATAATTTCTGCCAACATTTAAGAGTTATGAGTTTTTCATACACAAATTCCCTGCTTTCCTTGGGGAAAAAAATCAGACAAATCCACTTATTGTGGGGTCCTATTTCCCACGTTAAAAACTTAGTTTGAGATAATAATGGCTGTCTCCCCTTAGATGAAGGTCGCCTCCAAATACCTCCAATTATTTACACCTGGTCCTTATGCCTGGTGCCAGGAAGCATCTGGCTTTTCAGCTCCACCATTTACCAGGTGTATCTATGGTAACTACTGTATTCATGCCACTGCTTTCACTAATAAAACGTGACTGACTTACGCATGACCTTAAGCCATCTTGTATGTAGCCTGAGAAAATAAAACTCTCCACAGACGCACACTAAACCAATTGAAAGTGAGGTCAAAATGTGTTTTAGAGACAATTTAGTGAAATTAATATGAGAAAACAATAAGTGATTCGATGGAAATCTTCCAACAAGATTCCCAAGCCATAGAGATATACGGGTTCTGGATTATCAACTCTTATCCTCTAACTGATTAGGATTCTATTTATGTGACACTTTATATTTCTGTGACATTTTTATTTTTTCAACTAAATACTATTTTTCAGTAACAGAATGATAGCATACCAGCTCAGGCTGCGATGTGGCCCTAAGTTGAAACCATTAGTTGAGACATCTTGTGAACTATTTCCCTCAGGTTTAACAGAAAAATGCTGATGAATACTGCTGACAAAAATCCTTCCGGGGTCTCAAGTACCCATCTGTTATGACAGGAAGGTCACAGAATGCCCAATTATTATAATTCCTTTCAGGGGAGGTGAGACCCTGAGGTGTAGCTGTCAGAGTAAATAAGAATATACAACTATAAGACTTAAAAAATGTATTTTCTCTGACCTCAAGGAAATGGGGAGAAAGAATACAGGATCATGGTATATTTCCGTATTACTCAACCTTTTTTATCAAACAACAACCTTGAACAAAATTTTAAGTATGAAAATGTGGCGTGACTCAGTGTATATGAACTGATAACAAATTTTAGAACAAAAGCAGGTTCATTGACAAATCCACCATTCAATGGATAATGACCAATTTCAAAAACGATAAAAATTAATTATTCCAAATCCTACAACTACTATGTAACTACCTACTTGGGCATAAAACTCCCAACAACAAAACTGTAAACCCAATACTCTTTCTACTCTATCATTCTGCTTCTCGTTCTATTTAACCATAGTGGTAACATGGGACTAAAAGGACTTTTTAATTATGGTTCCCGTGCTTCTACTAACTTCAATTTTAGCAAAGACACTTTCCATATATGAATTCCCTCTCCTTGTCACTAAAAGGATGAATCAGACCTACATGGGTTCCATAATCATCCCAGCCCTCAAATTCTTCGATTTGATGGCAAGAGAAGACATCTGCTTGAGCCCCCAGGCTGCCCCTTTTTGCACTGCATAGCCTACTTCTGGAGAGTCAAGCTATACCCCATCAGCTTCGGATTGCCCACCTGTGAGTTCATCAGGGAACATGACCGCCAACATAAAGATTCTCCAATCCCAATGCAATGAAATAACATCCAGTTACAAGGTGTCCAAGATGATCATCTATCATCTTAGTGATGCCCCTGCCAACTTCACTCACTGAAACAGACATCACTGTAGTCCAGAGGAATTCATGACCAGGAGATGAAGACACTATGCTCCAAGTTCACGCCTGATTTGCCTTAGGACAGGCAGAGCATGTTAAACATGTGAAAGAAGATGCTGGACCATAGATAATAAGAAAGGATCAAGAAGTCACCAAAAACTATTGGTAAAACTCGTATCCAAGACAGCAAAGATCAATAAAACTTGCAATTATATGGCAAAAGGTTGAAAAACTAGTAGGTGCTATGTGAAGGGTCTGCAAATGACAAATGACAAAAATCACAACAAATACAACAGGGGGGAAATGGGTATTTAGTTGATGCTGCACAATCTATACAAAATTAAATCTCTGCTGTCCATGAATGACCAATCATGTATAGACAATAATGGCTGTTACTTTACCTCACCTGACAGTATATTAGGCAGACGAGGGAAATAAGCACACACTATAGCACATACTTAATGAAATAGATTTTCACTTGTCTAGACCAAAACTGTTATTAAACCTCCTTTAAAATAAAAAAGATCCTGATCAACAATCTCATTATTCCCTCTGAAAAACTGACCAGTTTCACATTCAATCATTCTACACTCAAGAAACTGCCACAAATCAACTCTTACCCACAAAGGATAAGGTCTTAAAAACAGGGGGTTACTTGTTTTGATCTATGTGCAATGAATGATGTGTTGATAACACAAAACCATACCAATGAGAAGTTACAGTGTAGATAACCAGGACATTGCCTAAAATGTTAAAGGCACGATTAAGATCTCTATTTAAAAAGCATCCATTAAAGCCATCTCTATGAGATGTCAAAGAATCACGAATGTTCACTGAAAAGGCAGATAAGCCATCCTCACAGAACACAGTCAATTTAAAGAACAGCACAATGCAAAAGAGCAGAGCTTGTTACCAACCAATTCTAAGCACCAGGAGATCCAAACGTCAGGAAGAGCACAGACAACCCTGCGTTGAGGGAATATGAGAAAAATGGACTTCAGTATGGCCTCTGTGTAGTGTTTGAATACCCCCATTATCTAGCTAATTCTGGGTTCCCCAAGATTTGTAATGAAAGCTCTTAGCTTCCTTCTGAAAGAAGGACCCTAAACAGCATTTAGTAGGCTACATGACTTTGCATTTGAGCCATGGATACTCAGGTTAAGCAGACTGTCTCAAGATATCCCAACTATAATAGTCAGTCATAATAACAATTAATGTTACCTCCATGAATCGAGGGAACTATTCACTGCTATGAGCATAGACTGGAACAGGATCTAAGACATAGCAGATTGCAAATAAATACTTATTAAACCAATAAACAAGCCAGCAAATCGTTATCACAATGTGTTATAATGATCATCTGACACTCAAAGCTCCTTAGCTGAGGACAAGGATCAAGTCTTCTCATCCACACTCACCTAAACTTAAAAACTGCCTCAAAGACAAAAATTACTCAATAACCATTATCAAACAAACAAGGGCATTTCCTCCCCCTGAAACCTACTAACTCCTCTGTATGATACATTAAGAACTTTTCAAAAGTTGCCTCTCTGAATCGGATAGGCTGGTGGAAACACACCATTCTGTTCATTGATCAAAGAGCCCTCACAAACATCCCAGGGACTATTACCATAGCAAACGCCACCATATAAACGATAAAGAAACATGTGTCAATTGCCATTTGCCATATAGGTATATAAATAGATAGATAGATAGATAGATAGATAGATAGATAGATAGATAGATAGATAGATAGATAGATATAGATACAGATATATTAAAGTGCATTAAAATTTATGCCTTAGGAAAATAACAGTACTTTTTCCATGGTGTCAAAAGCAAGCAAGCTGCACTTAGCTATCATTTCTAGGTTTACATTCATGGCATATACAGCAACCTACTGCTTGAGAACATCACTGTTCAACACCCTGCCCCTTGATTGACAACTGTACTTGAAACAAAAACTATGTCAACTGAAAACCTACTTCTCATTGGAGCTTGTTTCTCTGCAGGATATACTTGGTATTTCCAGATTCTGGAAGCTTTTATTAGTACTGGCGAAAAAAACAATGTTAGCCTGTTGTGCCTTATAATCTATACAAGACAACAGAAGAGGCAACAATCACTCCCATCCACGCAAATGCTCATCATCCACACAACTTCAGACTGAACAAAACGATAGCATCTGGCAGAAGCTCTGGTTCATTCGCCTTTGCCCAAGGCTGGGGCTGTTGTCTGCCTCCCAGAAGGAAGGTTGAGATACTACAGGAATTCCAAACCCCCACCAGCCAAATGGGTAAACTATAAACTCTGGCACTTGCCCCAGAATTTGAAGAGGCCTCTTTTAAAGAGCTGTTAAAATACTGTTCCTCTTCATACAAGCTTGATTTTTGTTTAAACTTTAAGGTGGCCCCAGCCGAGAGAAACGGAAAGTGACCAGAGTGGGGTGGCTCTGTGGCCATTCAATGCTAAGGTCACTGCCCTTTGTCCTTGACTTTCAGTGACCTGTACACAAATGAGAACAATCCTAAATTTGGTGCGTATTGGCCCCAAAACCTTCCGTGTAATCTACATAGGTTCCATAATATTACACTGGCCCAGAAAGAAATACTTTGGGAAGACCAATTTGGGAAGGCCACAGTGTCAAACAACTACTCATGTCAAAAACAACACATAATCGTGGATATGAATGGCTTATAAAAGGAGTTCTGATAATACTTTTTTATAGAAGCCAAATGTGGGCATTCACTGGGGCGTTGGGAAAGAACGGACACCTTCAGCTCCCAGTGCCACCCCCAACCCCGCGCCCCTGTTTCACCATCCACGTTCACAATGAGGAAACTGCTCGTCTCAGTTCTGAGTGGTCACTGACTTCAGTGTCTACAGAACATTTCACGTGCTCAGGACAAACTGAGATGGCCAAGTACCACTAGCATCCAAATTCAGAGGCTAGACCATCAAGGCGCAGTCTCTGTGTGTTCGGATTTCAAATTTAACAATTTCTGATTCTGGCCTCAGACAGATGACTCGATGAATTGGAACAATCCCTTGTGGCTTTGCAATGGCCTCTCAAGCACACAATTCTAAGAGTAAAATAGGGCTACTGCCCACAGTTAAAAAAATAAAAAACAGCATTAGGTAAACATTTAGTACTGTATTATATAGTATGGTGCTCACACATAGAACAATTAGTGGAATAATAACAAATAAGGTGTTATTTTTAAGGTCCAGGAAGGTAGGGCAAATGGAATGGCAAAATCAGGGTGGGCAGGAATTGTAACACAAGGTTTCATGAGATGGGAATTTCTCAAGGCCTTGGGGGTGGAAGGATTAAAACTCTCAGAGGACGAGGTGCGACATTTTATTTTATTTTTTTAAATATATTTTATTTATTTATTTATTTTGACAGAGGAGAGAGAGAGGGAGAGATACAGAGACAGAGAGAGAACTGAACTAGGGGAGCTCCCAGTTCAGCATATGGGTCCGCACAGGCCGGGGCCGGGATTTGATCCTCGGTCCCCAGCGCTGCAAAGTGAGCGCCTAGCCCACTGAGCCATCCCAGCTTCCCCAAGGTACGACATTTTAGCAGCAGGATTTACTCATATGATGGGGGTACATTTAGTGGCTCCAGATGACAAAAAGCCTTGGAGTTTCTGCACACACATTAGTCAGACTTTTTAGATGGAGATTATCAATGACAGTAAATTATAGATTCTAAAACGACCCTTTTTTATTGAGGAGAAGAGCCAAGAAGAGTGAAGAGTGTGTAGGCATGACACTTTTTGATGTGAATTCCTGAAGTAAGATATCGGAAAATGATTGCCATCCATTTCAGAGAAACCATTAATAGGTCAGAAAAAGATCAGAGAAAAGAATGACATTTTCTAATCATAAAAAAATTTAATTTCCACCTGGCTGCCATACAAACTTGACAGCATGAAGAAAAATTCTAGAGCTTGTTCAAACCATAGTATGTTATCCTGTCAGGTGATGTGACATCGCTATGAAAAAATACTCTGGCATTTTTTTTTTTTTTTTCTAAGGAAAAAGAAAAATACTCTCACATCTTCCCAAGACTATTTCAATTTATTTATCAAGAGACTTAGTTATAATTAAAACCTAAAAAAAAGGTCTAACCAGGCAGATATTTATAGGTCTACATTAGATCTATTAAGTATTCATATACAGGGATGTAAAGAGACAAAATTAGTTTTATTTTTTTAATTGGTTGTGACAGAGAGAGAGAGAGAGAGAGAGAGAGAGAGAGAGAGAACTGAACTGGGGGCACACCCCAGTTCAGCATATGGGTCCGCACGGGCCAGGGCTGGGATTCGATCCTGGGTCCCCGAGGCTGCAAAGTGAGCGCTTAACCCACTGAGCCATCCCGGCTTCCCACAATTAGTTTTAGATACAGTATTTGAAGCCACCTTTTAGTACGACATCTAATCTCAGCACTCCTCCTAAAGAAAGGTCTATAAATATAGGTAATGTTGCATCCAGGATACGCTAGACTTCAACATTCTTTCTCATTCCTTCCTTTTTGCCCATATGCTCATGTTGGATTTCCCTGACATCCATCCATTCTAAGGTTATGCTCTTTCATTGATGAATTGCCAGGCCTATGCTGAGTCAGATAAATTTCCAACACACCAGTTAGCAACTGTGGCTTCACATTCTCTTGTAACGCCCTAACCCCAGCCCCGAACGACTACACAGGAAGCTTGGCTCTCTCACCATTCCCCTGGACTTCATGCTCCCCTCCACTCTTACACTAAGCTCTTATTCCTCCTCTTCACGTTCTATTTCACAGACACAGGCCCGACGAAACCTGCACAGTTTATATCACGTATAAAGTTGTTCTATTTTAGAATCAATTAACGAACACACCTATATGATTCCACTTGCTTGCCTACATCCCATATCACCAAACTTAAAGGAGTTAAAGAGCCGGTTAACGCTGTTTCCCTCCATGGTGTTCATGTATTTCAATTATTGTTATTTCAAAGGACTCACATATAATGAGACTCAATTCTCTTAACCATTCAAAGCCTGGAGCTAATAAAAGCACCGATTCTTCCTGACCAGCCATCCTTCCGGAAAGGCAATGGCAGGCCATAAACCTTACAATTGTAGCACAATATCTGGACTCCTGGAAGACCCCAGGGTGCTATTTCTATCCTAGTCCTCAGATCACGTTCAAGGGTTTGAAGTTCAGGGGAAGGACAAACGTGGAGTCACAGTCGGACCCACGGCTGCAGACCGGACCTAACAGGACTCAACACAGGCAAGGGAAAGCACACTGACCGTCCCGCTTTTAGGATGTTGTGCAAGTTCATATCTTTAGCCCTTCCCTTCTAGAAAAAAATAAATAAATAAAAATAAATGCAGCTCACTGGTGCATTCATTTAATTTTACAGAGCATCCTCTTTGAGACTGAAGCAAATCTAACTGGTTTTCAATGTGAAAATACAACATAAAAACTCTTCTTGGAGTTATTTCTAAACAGAACTTGTCTGTAATCCTAATGTAACAGAAATGTATTTAATCATTTTTTTCACACATAGGAATGCTGTTTTCTAGGATTTGACATTTTCAGTGGTCGAGAATTCCTATAGTTTTTAAATAGAAAGAGCACTACTAAACAATAGAATGCTCTAAATAGAATGATGTCATTTGTTTCCAAAGACTACCACTGTACTAGAGCGATGCAAAAATAATAGTAAAAGCGAGATGTTTCATGGGAAACTTTAGGGGTGAGGTTAGGACTCGCATCTGTTATCTCGGGGTACACACTGCAGCCGCAAGTGCCACTGGCGAGTAATTCTCAGGGAAATTCAAAGCAATTTTTCTGTAGGAAAAAATAATCATGTCCTCCCCGCATAGAACCCTCATTCTCAAAAGTCTAAGAAGAAACTTGTGCCCTCTCTCATGGGAGGAAAGACAACTAACTAGTACTCATACAACCAACATCACCATCCAGCTTCCTTACAGGGTCGCAAAAGTCAGCATCAGGAAGAAAGGGCTCTCTCCACACACTTGGCAACACTCAGCTCGCGCTGGACACTCTGAGTTGTTTCGGGAGCTTGTGCAGAATGTTGCTGGCTTCCCCACTCAACAGCACTCATGGCATCACTAGATCTTGCAAACCAGCTGTGTCTACCCCAACCGCGGGGAGAAGGGTCCAAGGGGAAGGCACTGGCAGTAACACCGTCCTCGTCACACCCTGAAGCCATCCTTTGGGCTGGCACGTCGCCCATGCCCCTGGGGGAGGAGTAGAGATGTACAGAATGCCGAGGGAAGACCGTGGGGACATGTGCAAGAGAGGACACCAGCAGATGTCCGGGCTCACCTGCCCTTCTCAGCCCCACAGGAAGCACGCCTCTGAGAGAAACGGGGGGCAAATGAACAGACCCGTGTACTCAGCCCAGTGTGTACCCCCACTTCTGAACTGGGTCACACATAAGGACTCACCCAGCACTGGGTTTGAAGCTGCGAGTCCTTCAATTCTTCGGATGAAAGTTATTTCACACCGCTTCCCAATTCTAAAAGGATGCGATCCCTGGTCAATCTCCCTGGGGCCCCACCACAACGGACCCCGCTTTCCAGAGAAAAGAATCTCTTTTCTCCCAAGTAACCCAGCATTAAAACCCAGCCACGCGGCCAAAAACAACGCACAAGTCACGACTGTATTCAGTGACTTCCACCTTAGAACCAGGGCACCTGGGTGCTCCTTCCTACATTAGCCTCTGACCTGGGAACTACGGTCCAAAAAGAAAAAAAAATCTACAAAATAACAAAATACAAGTATGATTTTTCCAGTGCATACGGCAAGAAAAAATATTTTCCATGTAAAATTGGATTTACCTGCTTCTGCTCCCAAATCCTTTTCATCAAGCGTACTTCATTCACTACATTTTGAATTCACTTAGTTTACATTTACTTAGAATTCTTCTTCTAAAAATCTGAAGGTAAATTATTGAGCAACAAGCCACTAAGTAATATTTTCCACACTCTTGAACTTATTTCAAAGTGATTAAAGTTATTTAAGCTATGTATCTGCGTGTATGTATATAATATATATATATTAAGTAAATAAAGTTAACTTGTTTAATATACCAAATATATAAATGAAAGAAACAGGCAGGAAAGGAGTATGAAGGTGTGGAAGATAAAGCCAGGAGGCCTGTTATCCCCAAAGCATTCCATGAGTTTTCATGCATCTGCAAAGACAGCGCATAGAACTGGCTGTGAGCTTTTCCTACGGAGACAATGAGGGAAGGACGACCCCTGACGAGAACCTCAGTGTCCACAGAAACAACGGGAGGATAGGAGAAGCGAGAGGTGAGTTCCGAAACTACGAGCAGAGAAAAGCCTCCTCCCACCTATCGGTTAGTGTCTACTTTAGTCCTTTTTTTTTTTTTTTTTTTAAGCAAATTAAGAGTTATTTTCCTTTCTTTGTAACTTTTATTAAATTGATTGGGATGACATTGGCTAGGTGGGATACAAAACTGAAAGCAACAAATGAACAAAACAAAATTTCCCGGACGACAGCAGTTTAGTGGTTACCAGAAGGTAAGCGGGTGGGAGATCAAGGAGGGTAAAGAGGGTCACATATATGGTGATGGAAGAACTGACTCTAGGTGGTGAGTGCACAAAGCAATAGACAGGTGATTATTACAGAACTTACCACAAAGCAAAAGACAAGTGATTAGTACACTTGACACCTGTATTACTTCACTAACTCATGTCACTTCCTCCTGTCTTGAATCAAACTGGCTTCTGATCACTTTGGCTGGGGAGGAAGGAGGCAGGTAGGTGGGAAAGAAATAAGGCCGCTCAGCTCAAACACCCTTTCAGCTCTTCATCTCCACTGATTTGTACGTAATGGGCCTCTCTCTGCAAGAAGTTATGGAAAAGAAAAATTGCTGTGGAGCTATTATAAACAAGATGGACAACGGCTGACTGAGTTAGGTCCACAGATGAGCCACGGGGCCACGGGAGTACATAGCAGAATTCCTCCGTATATCTATCACTTTCTTACCTTAAAAGTAAGCTCAGCTCTCCGAATGGCTGTCCTATGCATTCCCTAGGTCCCACGCTAACGGACCCCCCCGGAGAGAAGACGGAGAATGCCACAGGGTGGAAAGGGAGGCCCCTGTCCTTCACGTCCAGATCCTGTGCAAGGCTGGCGGCACCTGGGCCTGGCTAAGCGGATTTACAAACAAGATTACCTTTGTTTAACTGAGCTCATTTACCAAATGGCCATGCGGCTAAGAATTCCTGCCAAGAAAACATGGATTAAAGAGAGCACCAATAGCGCAAGCACATGCAAACACACAGAAAATGCTAAAACTGACACTTCCGTGGATTTACAGATGAAAACTGAAGGTCTAATCAGCTCTGAACACAAGAGCGCAAACACAAGTAACACAATGCAAGGCTGAAATAAGCAAGAAAACGATTTGAAAAACGGATTTTGTACTCATCATTAATAATTGTGTCCTAATATCTTACATATTAAAATCCGCTATTAAGACCAAATTGTCAAAATAAACTACTTAATTCAAATCTCATCAGACTGCTTGCTTTAAAATGGGTACAGTTTATTGTACATAAATTATAATGAAAACAATCAGGCAAAAGATCCTAAGGTACTTAGAAACCAACCTTCCAACGCCTGCTCTCACAAAGAAGCAAGTGAAGGCTAAAAACAACGAAACATATGGTTACATTATATGATTAATATAATCATATAATCAGAGTTAATAAAAATGAAATCATAGTTCAATTTACCTTTATCTCATCCTATA
Organism: Craseonycteris thonglongyai; assembly: GCA_004027555.1. NCBI lineage: Eukaryota > Metazoa > Chordata > Mammalia > Chiroptera > Craseonycteridae > Craseonycteris > Craseonycteris thonglongyai. Next base: position 79,799 of record PVKE010000144.1, on the reverse strand, counting down.
AAAAGTGTGTTTTTGCAAGCGGTTTATATTACGCTTACTAATAATACAGTACATGTACAGAATTTGTAAGCAAAAATACATTTTGGGAGTGCAGGCTCAAATATTTTATCAATGGAGTTTCACTAATACAGAAGATACCTCATTCACTGTGTGAAGTAGACGGTTCAGAGATGCTGGGATGGGACCTTGGAGAGAAAGAACTGTAGTAGCAGAGCTAAGCTCCTTATCTTTGCTTCTTCTCCCAGCCCCCTTTTGTCCCATCTCTACCGTAGTAAATGTATTTTCACACTATAGGGTCTAGGAGGTAATTGTTTTTTATCAGCCATGAAACCTCTCTTACAAGGAACAGCAAGTCACCTCCTCTGTTCCCCCAAGGTTCCAAAAGCAATATGACGTGATGACACAATGTAATATGCCTACGTTATTTTCTTAATATGAATTAGCCTAGCATAATTCACATTAAATTTCATTTGTGACCTTTAATCTAAGCCACCCTGCTTGATTAGTGTCTCTGGTAGGTCCTTTCAGCCCTTTCAAATGCTCACTATCCCGAATGGGGCTTCCATAAACGAAATTTGTCACCTGCTCCCTGTTTCATTAACCCAATCATGAGCACATTAAATGCTGAGTCCCCTGGGCAGAGGACTCATGCAGCCAATTCTCAGAGCTTCAGTCAGCAGGCGCCTTGATTATAGGATTTTTTTGTTGTCTCGTAAGGGACATGGGCAAAGCAAGAGCAAGAAGACAATGAAATGAGCCACACAGAAGAAAGGGAGAGAGGGAGAAAAGGGCAAAAAGCCAAATCTGGGTGTGGGTTCTTTGGGTGTACGAGGGCGCTCCGGAAAAAATCCAGCCATTGTCAATATAACGAGAACAGTTACATGGCTGGATACTTTCCCGATAGCCCTCATATACGACAACAGTCACAGGCCTACTTCCTCTTTCGTCCTGTGACCAGGGACATGAGCGTAGACAGGTACAGCTCAGAGAAGAGGGACAAGCCCTTCCGAAGATACAGGTCAAAACTCTGGAGCAAAAGACTGTTGGGGTGAAAGATGAGCCTTATGAACATCATTTGATCTGGCCCAAATTTCAGAATGTGCAGGTGGACCACCCTGTTTCAACAACTCAGGACATTCGGAGGCAAAGGAAATCACACAATATTATCCTCAAACACATGTGACAATTTCACACTCATTAAATGACATTAGAGCATTTTGGAATTTTTTCAGTTCAGTGAATATAAAATCATCATGGTAGAACTTAGGAACCTACTCCCTTTCATGTGTCAAATCACGGTAGGATGATAAGAATCACCCTATATTTTCCTTCATTTTCATTTAGCAGCAAGAGTGATACACAGTTCTTTCACCACCTCCTGATAGAATATAATCAAAGAGAATTCTAGATATTTAGCCCTGACTAACTAACCTGTCTCTGCAAAAAGTCTCTCCGCTGGATGTAACAGGAACGGTTGACTACAGTGATAATTTTTTTTCATTAATATAAAATGTAACGTAAGATAAACATGAACACATCAAAAGAAAAAGATGAGAGCCACGGGGCATAGAGACTGACAAGCAATTCCAGAGGTGGGACCTGGACGCTCTGCTATGGCTGTGTCTAAAACTTGCAGACAGCGTCTTTTATTTATTTATTTTCTTAAATTGTTAAATTTATTGGAGTGACATTGATTGATGTCAATTACATTGTTTCCAGGTATACAATTCTACATTACACTGTCTATACATCGCATTAGAGACGTCGTCTATTGGATACTGATTTTATTAACCTCCTTCCCAGTGTAACTCACAACCTGCCTTCGAAGTCTACACCCACTCAGAAGAAAGGGGATACATTAAAGAGCTGGTAAAAACTAATTTTACGAGAAAACCTTTCAAAATGGTGTGGGTATAATGGGGAAAAATGAAGATCACACCCAAGGTGGTGGCTAGGAGGATTACCACCTTCAGCTCAGGAAGTGCCCAGGCTTGAGGTCAAGTCCAGGGTGCGCATTGCACAGCCAGGCTGAGAGAAGGCACAGGGGACAGGGGCTGTGAGCCCTAACACACAGCTGCTAGTGCACAGAAAATGAATGAAGGAGCTTTCGTCCTTGGCTTTGAAGCCATGTATAGGTCAACAGCGAAATCTAACGGGAAAAGGACAGCCTGAGTCCATGAGGTGAAGAGGCATTTGGGATGACTGCTAACAATCCCTCACGCCCCAGCGGACCAGTTCTTCTCTCCTTGGGTCCCTTTATTCACAAATGAACTCTTTCCAATATAAAACGGAAAGGATGGAGTTACAATGACTCACCCCAACCCCTCGCCCCATCCCACCCGCACCTCTCCACCCACCCACCCCAACGGCATGTTCTCTTCCTACAGCGCAATGATCACACACGTGGAAACCAGGATTTCCAGGAGGCTCCAGTCTCATGGACCAAAGGGACTGCTGTCACCTTGGGGAGGACAGCTGTATCCAGTGGAGCACATCTGTATCCAGTGGAGGATGGCTGTATCCAGTGGAGGACAGCTGTATCCAGTGGAGGATGGCTGTATCCAGTGGAGGACAGCTGTAGCCAGGGGAGGACAGCTGTATCCAGTGGAAGATGGCTGCATCCAGTGGAGGACGGCTGTAGCCAGTGGAGGACAGTTATATTCAGTGGAGGATGGCTGTATCCAGTGGAGGATGGCTGTAGTCAGTGGAGGACAGTTATATTCAGTGGAGGACAGCTGTATCCAGTGGAGGACGGCTGTATCCAGTGGAGGATGGCTGTAGTCAGTGGAGGATGGCTGCATCCAGTGGAGGACGGCTGTAGCCAGTGGAGGACAGTTATATTCAGTGGAGGACGGCTGTATCCAGTGGAGGACGGCTGTATCCAGTGGAGGACGGCTGTATCCAGGGGAGGATGGCTGCATCCAGTGGAGGATGGCTGTAGCCAGTGGAGGACGGCTGTATCCAATGGAGGACAGCTGTAGCCAGTGGAAGACAGTTGTATTCAGTGGAGGACAGTTATATTCAGTGGAGGACGACTGTAGCCAGGGGAGGATGGCTGTAACCAGGGGAGGACAGCTGTATTCAGTGGAGAAAGGCTGTAGCCAGGGGAAGACAGCTGTAGCCAATGGAGGACAGCTGCATCCTGCCCTGCTGACCTACCCATGCCCTTGAGAGGCGGGTCCCCCGACTAGGCATTTGCAGAATGAAGCCGCAGGGACGTTCACAGTCACAAAGAGAATGACAGGCACCCGGGAAGAGGACTGTGGCTCACATGGTAGGCGTAGCTCAAGCAGATGTCCAGGAGGTGAGAAGCCATCAGGGCTTTCCTTCAAGGACGCCGAGCCCTGGGCCTGTGACACAAGAGCCTGGCTGTCACCTGCTTTCTACTGTCCCTTCTGTCCATCGGATACCAAGCCAGGATCAACACACACAGCTAATTCTTTATAAATGCTCTCTAGCCACTTAACATGTCTTAAAAATCAACACAACAAAGTTTTCCTTTAAAAGGAATTATAACTGTAACTTCATTTCCCGGTAGCCCCTTCCCACATTTATTTTGTGGAACAATATTCTGGGAGGAGATTAACAAACAGTCCATACACACAAACACAAAAAAGATGCATATGGCTTAAAAAATGGCAGGAGGGCACTTGGTTGTAGAACTTCTGCCTTTTTTATGTTCGTCGTCACGGGGAACCTCCCAGAAGAAAATAAAGCGATGATGGTGGCATGTTAGAAATGTTAATGATGTGTTTGTAGAAAAGCCAAAATGACATACTTTCTTACATACATTATCTAATTTCATCCTAGAAACAGACCCACGTAGTAAGCAAAATTATACAATATGAAGATGAAGCAACAGAGGCTCAGTGAGATCGTGACAACACAGCGGGTGAACCCAGATTTGGCTCCAAAGTACCGTTTTTTTGTTGTTGTTTTTTTCATTTATTCACTCACTAATACATTCATTCATTTGTTTATTCAGCGAGCTGGTAAATATTCACCTGCAGAGGCAACTCGTCACTCAGCCATATTCTGTCCTAATAAGAACAGCGATCTTGATGACCACTACCTCTCCTCCCACCTTTATATTCTCAAAACCTCAGACTGTAGGAGCTAGAAAAACACCCAGCCCTGCTGAGCGTGAAGCCCACTGTGTGCCAAGCCCGGTAGCCAGAGGAGCAGCACCCAGGGCAGTCCTGCGGGCAGGAAAAGACATGCTGAAGACGCACTCCTGCCTCCCATAGGCCCGAGGCTGATTTCTTACCTTTTAGAGTTCATTCCCAAGGAAGGCAGTTGTCAGCATGTGTGTATTTGCCACGTGCCTCACAGAGCACCTCTTGACGAATACACTGTCACAACACCAAGATGCACTAATACCAGGGCGGTCCGGAACGTATCCAGCCACGTACTATGACACAGAGAGGCAATGATGGCTGGATTGTTCCAGAACAGCCCTCCCATACCCTTATCATGGATGTATCTCCAGCACCAAAAACTGGGGTGCCACGAGCTGAGGGCGGGGAGTTGCACAAGCGTACTCGCAAAGGCCTGCGTACACTGATGCGTATATTCGATGATCTTTGCTGCGTCCTTCCTGATGGTACATACAGTCGCTCCGCCTGCCCTCACAGCACGCGTGTGCCCAGGTGTAGCTACGTGCCTGCCTACAGTTGCCCCCCCTCACCCACCACTGAAAGACAGAGAAGTAATAAGCAGAAAACAAAGTGAAAGCAAGAGTCCACCTCAAAGATACAAAGCACCCAGGACCCCCCAGGACAAAATCAACTACACCAGGGGCGACAATGACCAAACAGGGAAAGGCTGTCCCGAAGGCTGAAGCGATGGTTCTCCTTGTGACATAGCAGCCTTCCTGTCCGGGTCTCTGTCACCTCCTGCCTCACACCACCCAGTCACAAAAGTGAAGGGCACCTACTGGTGAGAACCCCCCAGACTTCTGCATCCTTCAGGTCTGTCTTTATGCTGCTTGGATCTCATCTCAACCCTGTTAATGACAGAACAGACCATGAAGACAGACGTGACGTCCATATAATAATTCGGCCGGGGTAGGGCTGGGAGAGGCAAAATGTCAACCTGTCTTGAAGAGGATCGAAGAGGACGGCTGTCCCGTGGCGTTTGTGGGTACGCCAGATCTTCTTCCCTGTCTGTCTGGACAGTGCCCCAGGTTGTGAATCCTTGCTTGCAGCTCAAATCCAGCCATGAGAGGAGGCTCTATCACTCAGAGTTGTGACTGGGAAGTGAACGAGGCCAGCCCAGGGCCCGCGTTTGGCTGGCTAGGGTGACGGCAGAGGGGTGAGGCGCAGGAGCCAGACGCGGCAGCGGCTCTGGATGGCGCGCGGCCAGGTGGCTCTGGCGTGGGAGGAAGTGGCAGCTCTCTCCTCAGACCACTCCCCTAGGCTAACTCCAGGAACTGTTCATGAAAACGCAGCCTCAAGCAGGCCTCTTGCATCCCTAACTCTATAAGCCATCTAATCTCCCGGAATAAATCCCACTTAAACCAAGGTGGATTCTACCATCAAAGAACCTTGGCAGATGCAGCACGCTCTGGGAAGGGAAGGTTTTCAATCTGCAGAAGATCCCAGCCAACGCAGCCAACATTTCATAAGCCAGTTCCACACCCCTGGCCACCCCACCATCTAAGTGAGCAGTTGTAGGGACACTAAGCCCGGCTCTCTTTTGTCTAGAGTTATTTCAACCCTCAGAATAACACAGATTTCCCTCTTGGTCCCCACAGGAGAGAGACAGGTGCTCTGTCTGGTTAGACTACCTCCAATAACAAAGTGAGGGGTGGTTCTCAACTGTAAGAAGGCAGCTTCAGTGGGCTGAACTGTCCCCCCACTAAGAAAAATAATCCATATGTTGAAGCCCTGACCCCCCAGGACTTCAGAACATGACTAGATTAGGAAAAAGGGCCCTTAAAGAAGTAACTGAGTCACAGTGAGGACGTTCGGGTGGCCGTAGTGCACTCCGAGTGGTGTCCTTCTGACAAGGGCACATTTGGACTCCCACACAGAGACTCCAAGGATACACAGGTTCAGAGCAGAGGCCACGTGAGGACACGGGGAGCAGGCCCAGGAGAGAGACCTCGGGAGAAACCAGCCCTGAGGTCACCCACATGGCCGACTTCACGCCTCCATAAATGTGAGACAATACGTTTGTTACTGAAGCCACCCAGTGTGGCGTTTGGTTATGGCAGCTGAGCTGACACACACATAACACAGCGGGGCACTGACTGGACACAGAATAAACTAAGGCGGCCCCGGCCTTCCTCCGGCCAGTTCAAAGCACTGGCTCCTGCGTCACCAGTGTAAACACTGGCCAGTTCAAAGCTTGGGTAACTAGTGAAAACAACTTCGATCTGGTCTCTGCACTCTCCCTTGCCTCGCTCCCGGGTAGACACCCTGTTCCCTCAGTTCCTGAAACACGCCAAGCTTCTGCTCACGCGGGGCACCCATCTGTGAACCCCAACTGGGCCCCAACCCCCACCCCCACCCTTCCTGTGGTTGGCTCTTCCCAGCCCACAGGTCCAGAGGCTTTGTTTCTGCCTCTGAGCAACTACGCTTTGTATCTAAACCTGTCCTCCTTCAGGGCCGTACCTTCAAAGACGTGCCATGACCTTAATAATTTTTTTTTTTACTTGGTTTTTTGCTGCCTTCCCTAATAAAACACACACTCCATGAGGGTGGCTACCATGTCTATTCCCAACGCTCAGCAGAGAGCCTGGAACCTAGTAAGCTCTTAACAGATCAGGATGAATAAATCGGTGACCTGGCTCTCAAACTCTAGTCCGCTGCGTGGTGCTGGGTAGACTGTAGGAACCCGCTAGGGACCGTGTTCTTCCCAGGCTCCAGGCCTAAGACCATGACGCAGTTGGTAGGATGGTAGCGACTTAAGTTCTCCAGCTGCTCTCATGCACAGCTGGATTTGGAGCCACTGGGCAAGATGGTTCCAAGATCCCCTTCAAAGCTAACTCATATCCGTGGCCCTTTTGCATCACGATACTTTTTCGCCCTCCAGTCACCATCTAAGCTATTCTAACATAAACACTGTTGGTGACATTATGGGAGAGCCACCACCATCACTGGGTGGTACAACACCAAGCCTCCAAATGGGGCGTCTGTCAAGGATCAGAAGAAGTACAGGAGTGACATGACACTCCCACATGACAAGACATCAGCTGTCCAGAATGGAGCTCCTGTCCAAGGACAGAACAAACCCGCACACCAACTCATACCCACATCAAAGAGCAAATGGCCCCAAATGTTAACTCTCCTGGTGAGCGCACAGCCTTTCTTTCTGATCTCCTTAAAAATATCACACAATGACCATTCTAACATTTATAACCAGGAAAGACAATCACGTGACTTCAAATAAAACAAAGCTTCCTGTTAGTACAGAACGGGTCAGTGCCCTGATCCCCGCGTCCTAACGTGGAGGGGCGGGCCCGCCGGCTGCCCGGGGCAATGACGGCATACGGGCACCGCATGGGCAGGAGAGACGAGTGTGGGTGTGAGCCACTGGGGGGTGTTCCCAGAGGCGGGATGACGTTAGCTAAGCCTGAGGGCATGAAACAGAAAGCTGCTCACATGCTCCCTGGGTGATAACCAGAGGCCTGAAGAGAAAACAAACGTGTAAGTGACATGGCGGAGTACGGGGACTGCTTCAGGCCGGGACAGGTGACGAGCCAGCCTCTCTGGACTTGCCTCCGGTACCTACAGTGGACAGGCAAATGTCCAGAGCAGAACAGATGGACCACGCGCCTTCAAAAGCCACTGCTTGAACTTCCCGGGGTCTCTTAAGTCCTTGTCACGTTACTACCTCGGAAACGACAGGGCAGACAGACACTTCTGCGAAGAGCTCTGGCTGTCGGTCCCACCAGCAGCAGAGCTGTTGGCCGTTTCGGTGAAAGATAGTGAACGGCGTGGGCCGCAGAGCAGCTACATCCAGTCCCTGTACGTGGTGTGTTCATCTCGAAGCAGGTGTGCAATCGAATCACAGAGCCAGAAAAATGTGGCATGTGCCACACAAGAAGGGGAAAGAACAACTTGAAGGAAACTATAGTAAACCCCAGATCTCTCTGTTCCTGTGTAGTAGGTTGTCCCTGTGTGGTCGCTACTGGGGAACTGCGCGAAGAGGGCTGGATCGCTGCGCTCATAACGCAGAATCCCCAGTTAAGAACAGTATGATTCTGGTCCAGACACAACCCCTCTGTGTTTCTTCAAATGCAAAATGGGAAGTGTCTTGTCTCCCTCATCGACGGTTCCCCCGAAAAGCGATGTTCACGCACCTCGCAATGACCCTGACGGTTCTGTTGTCCTAGGCGGCTTTGCGTCACACAGGAAAGCAGATTTGCACCGTGAATGAGAATTTAAGCTCCATTTATTAGCAGCATATGAGTGTGGGCAGGTTATGAACCTCTCTCGGTCTCAGTTTTCTCATCTAGGAGACAGAGGTAATAATATCTATCTCGAAGCCTTCTTAGGAAAGAATTATAAATAATTCACATAAAATGCTCAGTACCGATCCAGAGACATCACACAGGCATACGAATTCTTATTTCGTTATGACTTCCACCTTCAGCAAGGATGAGCCTGCAAGGCAACCTCCAAGAAAAGAAGCCTTCCCTGATTACAGACGGTTAGGAACCCCCCATTGGCTGAAGGCAGATGGAGGTGGTCCTACCCCCCTCGCTGTGTCCCTGAGCGCCTCCCCAAGGACCCTGCCCTTGGTGGCGGCTGATCACACTCGGGTTGACTTCATGGTCTCGAGACCCGCTGGTAAGCAGGAGCTCCATCTCCTCGGATGAGCCCCAAGCGGCTGTTCTTTAGCGAGTTAACAGGAAGGCACCCAAGTGAAACAGTTCACGACCACCATGAAGAGGGACACTAATGAACGAGAGCGTCAGGATGGCTTCCTGGCTTCCAGTGCTAATGCCCCACTTCAGAGCCCACAAGGAACCTGACGTGGGACAAGCACTCTGAGCACCTGGAGCAGCACCAACCGGCTCCACCGAGCGCGGCCGGGCAGGGAGTGAGCCGACACGCCTGTGCCGTCCGGTGAAGGAAGGAGGAGTCACGCTAACTCCACTCGGTCATTCAGGCGGTCCCACCAGTCCTGCTTTCGAGGGGTTCCTGGCATGATGAAGGGAGCAGCACAGTGTCCTCGCTACCAGCTCGGGCTCTCGAGTCAGACGACTTCTTTAAATCGCCCCCCTCCCTCCCTCTTGTTGCAGGACGTAGAGAAAAGCAATGGGACCTCTCCCACCCTCAGTTTCCTGATCGGTATAATGCGGGGAAGAGTCGCCACCAGGCTCGTGACTAGGATCGGAGCCCATAACACCAGAGGCCGGAGAGCGAGCTGGCCCGGCTTCTGCCCTGTGAGGACGCAGCCAAAAGGCAGCCTGCTCGCCCCCGGGACGGGCGGGTCCCCAAGAACCCCACCTCGCGGGCACTCTGGTCTCGAACCCGTGAGAAAGAAATGTCTGCGGTGTAAGCTCCCTGGGCCGAACTCAGATGCTACCGTCATGAGCGGTGTTAGGGGGCACAGGGACAGAGGCATGTGGGGGCTCATGTCGCAGCACAGCTAAGAGTTCCCGGTTCATGGGTACGAAAGAGAAAAGGCTTCCTGGGAAAGGAGCCAACGAACCCAGAAATCGTCAAACGGGCAGAGGAGACGGGACAGGAATAAGAGCAAAGCAAGGACAGCATTTGCCTGCAGCCTTCTTTGCGTTGGAGGCAGGAAGGAAGGAAGCAGATGGAGCTGGTGGCCCGCGTCTCTAGACTCAGCGCTGAGTGGCAGCCACGGCTCATCACACGAAGCCCAGGGCTGCAAGCCGAGCGGTCGGCCAAAGGATGGTGCGCTCTGGAGGATTTCTAGCAAACATTCAACAAAGTGTGTTCTGAGGTGCATGGCAGAAGGAAAAAACAATTTGTTCCGCAAAGCCATTCGTTTCTTTTTGTTTTTGTTTTTTAATAATAGCATTGGTTAAAATAGAATTTGACCACAGCCCACAGTAGGACTCCCCTCCTTCTAAAATATCTAGAATTTTTGTGGGTCTCTAACACTGGTAATGGACTAAATAGCTCTTACACATTTTTTTCTACTCTTCTTAAACTCTATTACTTAGTTCTCCTTTGTTTTCTACCCCTCCCCCCTGCCCCTCCCAGCCCCACGAGGAGTTTTAAGGACTTTCAGACCAGAAACTAGCCCTTGTGTCTCCCATAGCCCCTGACTGGTGGAGTGCACTAAATGTTTCCAAAGAATCAATAAATACTGATTAAAGAAAAAAAATTCCTTAGCATTAGCATCATTATTAAGAATAGCATGACACTTTAATCTTTTATCAATTTCTACCATCTGAAAGCAAAAACATTAAAAAAAAAACATTTTATAGTTCTATTGTCTAACTGGAATGAACTCAAGAATGACTATTTCAATAGGAATGTTCTACAGATTGGAAACATGTGACGTTCTCAAAGCAGCCTTCAATCTTCTCAAAGGAATGCAAGTATTACCATGGCAAATATTTTCTAGCCTTTGAATTTATTTTTACTCACAATCACCTGCTAAGTTCTTATCTTCTTACTTGCGGGCCCTGGCCGATAGCACTGAAAATTCAAAATACAGCAGCTTTAGAAAAACGGACCCAGAGCAACGTGTAACACTGACAGACATAAGCCCAGAGGAAGTGACCATCTGCACCTTGCCAAGGAAGGGGAGAGCCTTACCTCATACTTTTAGTGAAAAAGATGAGACTGAGGGGAACCCAAATTACTCCTTTGCACATGTTTACAATTTTAGTGGTTTCTCCTGAGATGAGGTGAAATGCGTGCTCCTCAGTGTGCTTCACTGTGCTACAAAACCAATGTGGAAATTAATTTCAAAGTCACAACCTCCTACAAACACCACAGCTATTGGGAATTCTAAACATCATCTTCTGTTTTCTTTCTCAACGTCTCCAAAAATTTAGTTTGCATTTCCACTTGCAAAGCTCTAATCAAACATGATATGTCTAGGTACGCAGGAACTATTCATTCAGAGATTTACCACCTCTTTAGAAATCCTCATGTGCAAAGAAACTACTCGAGACCAGATTATCAGCTGGCAAAACCACACTACAATAAGAGTCAGTCAACAACCTATTTTCATCTCACTGACTCTACTGAACACCTACACAAGACACTTAACGTTTGATCAGGAATCCCTTATCTGAAGCCTTGAGGGTCAGATGATTTGCATAGTTCAGTATTTTTCCAGGTTTAGAAAAGGAAATCGGGTTAAATAGCATGCTTTCATAGCTGTCCCAGGCAGACGTGGGTCAGTGACCATTCAGGGCTAACATTTCTGCAGAGCCAGGAATAAATATTACATCAACTGGTGAGGTTAGGTTTCCCTGTCACAGGAATCATGAAAAGATTTAGGTTTTGGAAATTTGGGGGTTGGGGGAAGCAGATAAGACACAACCCCTCTACCAGGGAGTTCATGGTCAAACAGGAGGAAGATACTAATTAATGTGTCTGAGTCAGTTAGTTCCAAGGACGCCCTTTTATGCCCTGTTCTGGGAGGTCAAGCCAGCACTCTGCAATCCACCTTCCTGCTCTGCCCTCGGCTGGCTCCTCTGTCTGCCACGGGGGCGCTCATGAGAGGCTGAAAAGGGAGAAGGGACACTCCCAGCCTCTGGATGTCCCCACGCTGCCTCCTGTCTGCTGGGAGTTCCCATGAGTGACAGCCAGGCCAGCAGCATGTGCACCGAGTCGGCCAGTTTCTCCATCATTGCAGAACCAGCCTTAACCCCAGTTCTCAGCACCAGTGGGGCAGCCCCGGGGTCGCTGGCCCACAGGGACCCTCTTCTGAACTCTGCCTGAGCACACCCCCCAATCAGCTCTGTTGCAGTTCTGCAGCCCCCCCTCCCCCCAGCCCCAGGTCTCTAAGTTCCAATAACCTAACCTTTTCCCTACAGCTGCAAAACCCGATACTTCAGTGTTCTCGCCTTGCCTTGTCAGTTGCCTAGGTAACACCTAATTACCTAGTTAGCAGCCCTTTACTGAAGTGTCTCTGCTTAAATCACTAGTGTGGTCACTGACCCTGATTGGACCCTGGCTGAGGATACACGATCGGCAACACGGTACATGAAATAGGAGGATACAGGTTACAGAAACAAGTATTTTTAACCGTGGGGCCAGGGAACGATACAGGAGGGCTAAGAGTTGAACTAGAACCTTACAAGACAAGGAGTTCACCCAGGAGAAAATGGGGGAAAGGGGCATTCTGCTAGAAAATGCGACAGAAGCGTCCCACAGAAAATACACAGCCTGCCCTGGGGAAGGAAACGAGGCAAGGCTACGGAGGAGACGTTTTGGGGGTACTAAGAAGTGTTTTCTGGAAACTATTATACAATAATAGTGAATGTTTTCTGTAGATAGTAGAGTTACTGGAGGCTCACACACAATTCCCTGCTCTGGGTGTCACACCCCGATGGCAGTGGAGAGGACAGTGTATAGGGAAAAAGTGTCACACAGAGAGCGTGGAGATCAGTTAGAAGGCTTAGGGCTAAGATGTCTTTCCTCTCAAGATTTCTGTGATTTAGCAGGAAATTCAGACACAACTCACTAAATGCTATGTAATTAAAAATAACCAGTTCCCCAATTTTGAGCCACACTACTGGCAGCAAACCATGGGATGTGTCAAAGCAGTGTGACAATTTGATTTCTGAACTGAAGCGTTTCATTAAGAAGTACTTCCACATGGACCCAGCTACTCTCCCGCATACACACACACCACAATGGCGAACTTTGCTTTATGCAAATCAGTGGGGCTAAACTTTGCTTTTTTTTTAAAGAACATTTCCCTAGAGAAATCAATCATATAATAGGAATAAATTCTTCCAGTCCAAGAGAACCCAAATAAATGCAGTGACTACTGATTTCTTAACTTGATTTTCTTTGGTTTCTTGAAGTGCTTATAATTTTGATACAGTGATCATTTACTTATGCCCTTGCCTCATATGTTATTTTATCTTCTCTCTTAAGCTAGATCATAAAATGACTTTGTCAAGGGAAAGTATCACATGTGACCTTCCTCTATATTCTCCTAGCACCTGTTACAGTGAGTAAAAACTCCTCAAATATTTGTTGATTTACATTCTAAAAATATAGATAGTGCTTTCAGATGTTCACTTAAGGAAGTCTACAACAAATGCTGCATGCAACTATTTTGTTAGAACAGTTACCTGTCATTTGAGGTGAACAGGGAGATTTACTTACTTTTATATCCCTGAAAGCATAACACCTTGCTCATAGTAGGCACGCAATAAATATCTGCTGATGTGAGAAAGACAATGGAGAATCTTTAAAATGTTTTCAAATCAAATTCCTTATTAATTTAGGATCTGAACCATCAGAGTTAATAAAGAAAGTTGGATTTGGCAAAAATAGTTTCAATTTTTGGAACTCATTTTCATATTAAATAGGTTATTTTTTAAAAACAGATGAGGAAAGCTCAGGACACCATGGCATACTTCCACAGATTATTTGATGATCAAAGACATCTGGCTGTTTTGATTATTTATGGAATCCTACCCTAAGGCTCACTTGGTATTTCCAAAATATGTTTTGCAATATTTGGACATTCTCCAGGTGGCTGGTTTAATTCACATTTCCCCAAAACACTCATCTTCATTGGTAAGTTTATTATTCCTTTATGGTTACAAATAAGTCCAAAATTGTAGATAAAGTGCATTCGGGGTTTTATGAAACAAAATGAGATTGTTCAAGAATTCCTTTTTCATTTGAAATTGAAATTAGGCTTAGAGCCACTCAATTTTGTCATAAGTCTCATTTGTATGCAATGTAGCTAAGAACTAAACATTGCACAGGATTTTTTTCAGGAAAGATACTACATTTAATTAAGAGATAACTAAATATATTATTTCTTAAAGATTGACAAGTACAAGTATTATTCTCAATACCTTATATTATATTTTATATATATATATATATATATATATATATATATATATATATATATAAAGTTCTTTCTCCAAGAAATCTGTTAAACATAAATGTCCAGATGTGTATGGTCAGTAGGTAGACACGTCTGAATCTATTCAAAGTGCAGTCAAGATGGGAAAAGGAAACAGCAACTGAACACCAAACACTCAATAAGGTTAATGTCTGTCAGTGGTCAGAGGTTCAAACCCCAAGCAATACACTTTGGTGATGAGAAGTAACTAAGTAACCTTTGGGATAAACCTTTCCCCCATCCCTTGCATAACGATTACACAGTACATTAAGTTATCCAAAATTAAGATAAAATGTTACACCAGTTACTCAAATGCCCTACTAGCAAAAACAGTCATGCTGAAAATGAAATAGTACTTGCATCTACTCAATAGGGAAAAAGAAACCAAGTTAAAACATTTTGTACTTCTTATAGGATAAACATGTTATAAATATGGATATAACAGAAACTAACAGGTCTTTTAAAAATACACTGTTTATAAAACAGAAAAAAATATGAATTGATTTTGCCATGTGCTTCTGAATGATGCAAGAAGTATTTAGAAAAAGTCTTCCACTAATAAATCATTTATAAGCACTGCATAATGAGTTGTGTACCGTGTATTATAAAATCTTGTTTAAAACTATGGTGTATAACAAATTGCCTTCAAAGAGCACCTATAATTTATTTATATATGGGTATATGTGTTTATTTTTTTAACATGCCAGTTATTTGTCTTCAGTACCACAGTGACAATCTAGATTGCAAAGCACTGAGTAATACTTACAATTTTTTCCATAGGGTTCTCATATTTTTATAAAATATTTTCCCTTTTAATACCTTTGGGAAATAAAAACTACAATTAGTAAACTTAATGGATAAAAGGTAGCTAAGAAATGCCAAAGCAGTCCCAGGAAGTAGCAATAAATAAACATTAATCACCTCCATGAAGGTGGTCATTAATGGTATAAGCCAAAATGAGTGCAATTCTATTTATTGAACACTTTTGCATACACGTGACACTAATTATTGATAATGTTCACAAGTATAGAGAATGGTTCTGTACAAAGCAGTATATTAGCAGATTAACTCAAGACACACAAATTGATCAAACTATCAGAATTTTAGGTATATCAAATATATGAATATAATTTTATCTCTCCCTCCAGGTATTAAAGACATTTTAGAAGATGCTTAATAGGTTGATTTCTCTGAGCTTTCCTTAAAAACAAACAAGAACTGCTCTTTGTCTCACATTCTTTCCCATTTCTCTCCATACTATATGTCCCAATCTATATCTAAGACCACTAGAGCTGTTCTATTTCCTTACCTGAAATCTAAAGAGTCTACAGTTCACCAGGTAAATACTTTTCCCTATTATTAATTCTCCTACTTTGATTACTAAGAGCGAAGTATTATGAGTAGCGGGTATTACTTTGGGAGAAACTTTACAGATGGGAGCAGGGCATGGAGTAACATGGTGACTTAGGAATAACATATTCTCTGACCAGGAGAATCGCTGTGGATTATCAGAGCAAGGGGGTGGAAGAGTCTGTCAGGCACCATAGCTCCCAGCCTCTTCCCCGAAGACAAGATGGTCAGAACACACACACGCTCCAGTCACGGCCTTGAACTTCTGCACCGGCGTGAAGGCTCCCACGGGAGGGGGGTCAGGCAGCCACGTGGGTGCTCTCTGGTCCACTCTCTGTTCTGAGTGCGGATCCTGACCACCATTATGATACGTTATGCTGTAAGCATTCTAGACTATGATGTCAGGCAGGAAGAGCGCGGTAGAACAAAATGCTTGCTAAAAATTATACAAATGCAAGTGAATTGCTGCCCACTCATTCAAAAAGCCACCTGCCCATGTACAAACTGAGGGAGACACAGTTTTCTTGCATTTTTGTGTAGACGGAGAACCCAGACATTTTACCCAAAAAATGTTCAGTGTGAGTCAATGGTTTTACATGGACGTATATTCACCACTAAAAATAAAAGCAGAAACTCGGGTAATCCTGGGGCCGCTATTAGAAGAACAACATCCAGTACAAAGTCCCTTAAAACCCCACGGTATCCTGCTTATATGTTCAATGACAGGTGACATGTACCTGTAACGCCCGGCCACATTGAAGGGCACTGACAAACCACAGCCAGACAGACCAGAGTTAGATGAGGATAGAAGGCGACCCACACACCTGTCCGACCAGGAACGAAAGAGGTCGCGGGGCACTTTCAGACCACAAAGGGGAAAACACTTCAAGAGCTGACAGACACACGGCGTCGGCTAAGCTAATTCACTCCTCTGCGCTTTAGTTCCCTAATTTGTAAAATAAATCATAACCGCGCCTATCTCACCAGGCCGCTGTGAAGACTCAACAAATTCTAACATGCGCTGGCACATAACTGTTCTCGGTGACGAATGGCTATCACTGCCATATTATCTTCATTATTTCCCACAGCCTCCAGAGGGCAGAATTAGGAGCAAAGGGGGAAAGCTATAGAAAAACACATAGTGACTGAATATTAACTACTAATCCTACTTCCTCATTTCTGGAATGTCTTATTTTCCTTTATAATTTGATCTAGCTGAAGTGATGTCCGATAGGTCAGCTTTTAAACTCCTACGCTTCCTTAGCTTATTAAAATTAAAACAACTTTCCATCAGAAGAGCTAAGTTCGAACAATTGCTTTTGTACATATTATTTACGTTTTAAAAATTCTCTTAGTTTGCCTACCACCTAAATATGGATCATTCAACTTTCTTAGAAGTAGAATTTGCAGATAAAGTATAGGATGCCCTGCTAAATACAGATTTCAGAAAAATAATAGAAGTTTTCAGTATAGGCATACTCCAAATATGGTATAGGACATACTTATACTCAAAATTTTTTATTGTTTACCTGAAATGAAAATTTAACTGGGTATACTATACTTTGATTTGCTAAATCTGGCAACTCTACTTAATAGGGTGCATGTTTTTAAAAAAAAAAGTCAAAGTAACCGAAAAAATTTTTCAACAAGTTTCTGAGGGTCCTTTTTGTTTAGAATGCTTTGTAACATCAATAGTAAAAAGTTACGTGTCTGCCCCTTTGCACTTAAACAACGTTTCAGAGATGTTTCCTCCCTGACACATCCTCCAGTCACATCTCAGATTTCCTGTGCCGGGTTCGATTGCTGAAGTAGAGGTTACAATCACCCATGCCCTTGTGGCAACTTGTAAAAACATCACTTCCCATTTGGCTAAAGGAAGACGGATCTTATGGGACACTCTTGTTTTCACTTCTGTAAGGCACCGATAACACAGTTCCTCGTTCCAGGGACCTTTCCACCACTGACGTGTCCAACGATCTGAGATGACTGCCGTCAGACAACACATCTCTTGTCATCTTCCTCAAACTCTCTAAGTACAGCCACCGTCATCCAGATGCTATGAACTGGGAACTGGATGGAGACAATAAGGGGCGTGAGGTGCCAACAACACGTATATTAGCCATTACAAACTTCCATGGTGTGAGCTGTGGGGTGTGAGGCTGGAGAAAGGAGACTTACGTAAGTGTTCTAGCTGTTGTTCAACAACAGAAAAGAATGTTCTTTCAAGACCACAGTGACGATGGGGGCCCATTTCTGGAGGGCCGGCCCAGAAGCCCAATGGCCACAGACAGGAGGCGGCCATGTGAGGAGACAGGATAAAACCAGTAACGAGAACGTCGAGACGTGAAGTGGAGTGGGAGGGCTGCCAAAACCCCAAGAAAGAAGAACCGAAACAGGAAGGAGACACCGAAGACCAAGAGGGACGCAGGTCCTGTGGCCAATTCAAGGAAGCAGGCAGGCCTGGGGGAGCTTTGCAGGATGTGGGCATCCTGCATGACTTGACTCAGTTCCCAAGGCTACTTCCCAGGGTCGTGGGGAACAAGACGGTCCATGTGAGAATATTCCACATGCTCTCAAATCTTCAGGAGACGCTGATCGCTGTGGTCATGAAGCAGGGTGGCTTGAATCCAGGGCTCGGGGTGAGGGCAGAAGTCCTCTAGGGAAGTATAAGATGGAAAGCTTCCACGGGAATTCTGTGTCCTGTGGGATGGACCAGGTAGACGAGTCAAGGACACACAGAAGAATGGCTCTCCAGGTGGACTCCTGTGGTGAACCCCCATGCGGGAAGTCCGCAGACCTTGATGGTCCTTGAGACTCATCTTTATCCCTTTCTCATTTCGTGTATTTTATCTGCTCCCCCAAATGTTTTTGCAGACTGGAATAAAAACACGCAAATCTCTGTAGCTCCAGTTCCCAACACAGTACCCCTCACTCAGCTGATGATTGATATGTGTATTCAATGAAATAGGTACGTGATGGCTGTTCATTTGTTTTTAAGGGACCAAAAAGAAAGCCGGTAATTGTTTTGGGACTCAGGAATGAAAAGAGGAAACACTACCTAAGGGCCCATCATCCAATATGTCAAGACCAAAAGAGGCGGGTCACAGAATAACAGGTTGCACAACATAAGTGCTCAGGCGAACAGACTCCATAAGGACACACCCTGGGGGCGGAGCCCCGCTCTGTCGCTCACCGGCCATGTGACAAACCGAGCACATCGCTGTTGACTCTGGGCTTCAGAATTTTCATGTGTCACATGGAACAGCAGAGACCAGAAATAACTCCACACAAAATGCAGTCAATCGATTTTGACAAAGACATCAAAGCCAACAACAAAGGAAAGTTGTGTCAACAAATTGTGCCCAAACCACAGATTACTCATATAGAAACAAAATAGTAATGAACCTCAACCCCTAATTCATACTGTACATAAAAAGGAGTTCAAAATTTGTCACGAACTTCAACAAAAAAAGCTAAACTGCTAAAGCTTCTGGAAGAAAACATGGGAGACTGTCTTCACAAGCTTGGAGGGGGCGAGGATTTCTTTTTAGATGGAGCACAGAAAACAAAAACCACAGATGAAAAGAAGTGATAGATTTCCCTCACCTTCTAGGCGAGTCCCAGAGTCATCCTGCCCCGTGGACCTCGTGGTACCAACACACCCACGTGCCCCACAAAGAGCCCCTAACCCGCCCTCCGCTCCCATTGCCACCATGCTGCCCCCAAACAGGGGCCTTTGAGGGTCATTCATACAAGTCTTGCCATCATTTACTCAACATTTCCCTTTAAAGCCACTCACCCCCTTTTACTTAAATCTTGCCCTACCTTCTTTAGCTTTGTCTTAGACAATCATTGCTGTGATGTCTCTAGTTTGATAAGCATGGCATTATACAGATGCCATTTTCTCCATTACATATTAAAATAAATCCCTAACTATTAAGAATAATAAAAAAAAAAATTAAGTAAAAAAAAAAAAAAAATCTATGTCCTGACTGGAGTGAGAGAAAATCTGTGCTCAGGGAATCATGCCATGTGAAATCTCAAACACGTACTATTTTACCTTGCTATTCTCCTAAAGTATAGACATGTCCGTAACAGAAATCACAACGAGCACTCCCGCTCACCGGCGAGTCTGGCCTGGAGCTGGTAATTGCACAGAAAAGTCAAGGGCAGAGGAAGAACGGCCAGAAAGAGGGGTGATGGTTCCTGGGTCCCAAAGCCACCGAGGGGCGAGCAGGTTGGAGACCCCTCAGCAGGCTGGGACTCCCCATCGCATCAAACATCGTAATGGTAGTTTATTGCAGAACCCTTTTTTCTTCCTGTACAAAAACTGGAAAAGGCTACAGACATTGTGCAATTCCATTAAACGTTAATTAACAGGGATAGTGAAGGCATTCCAGGTAGTGGCAAGTTTACCCTTTTCACTTATGTTACATCACGTTTACTACACTTATAGAGTCACAGAATAAAAGATGGGAGACAATAATACAGACACATCACCTGCTGAGACATTTCATAGCAGAAGCAACTCTCTTGAGACTGGTAGTGCCTTTTACTGAAAAGTAAGTAATTTTGCAAACATGGTAAAATCCTTCCCATGTGGTTTAGGTAGAATATACTTTGAATGAAGAACGTATTTATTGTAGAACATTTAAATAAAAGCCACTTTATTATTTTTAATTCATTATGTCCATTCAAAGTCCATTGGGTCTGATTTGTGAAGAGATTAAGAACACTTAAAGTTAGCAATAATTATAATTAGCACTGATGATACCCCAAACAAATTTTCTCTTTTTTATAATGTACGTTTATTTAAGTAGATCCATTGCACTAATCTTTTAATAAGCCCTTTCTCCATCAATTGCACAAAGTAAGGTAATGTAAATCTCAATGTAGTTGAAACAAAATGATTACAAATGAGGAATTAGTAGAATTTTATATTAATATGATTTCAAAGTAGCTGAAAAATCATTTTATTTGAAATGTGAATACCACCATAATTGCCTCAAACTTTCGCTTCTCACATCTCCACTGGTTTCATTTATAAGCACCCAGAGTTTAGGCAATTTGCCGCTGGCTGTTCTGTGAGTTGGTTGAAGATAAAAGACTAGAATCTGAAAATCTAGTTACTAGCATAGTGCATGACCCACTTACTGTAACATAATGAATTAACTCTGCTTCCTGCAGGTTTAACTTTACATAATGAGTTAACCCCTTCCTCCCAGAAGTCAAATTTCTAGCAACACCAGGAACTTGACTTAACACTCTTTGGGGAACAAACTATATAAAGAAAAAAAAAAGGAAAAAGCCACCAAGTATTGAAACGCCCATGAAAATGCTTCAGTTCCCAGAAGAGGCCTTAAATCATCACACAGAATTCATTTATCCTGACCTAAATGTGAGTCTTAAAAGGCTTGATTATTGGTGGTACACAATGAGCAAGCTGAAAGGTAGGATTGAAGGCAGAGTTATTAAAGGCATAATAACTGTACATAACATGAAACTGTGTGAGATAATAATACCAACGACCCAGGTTATTACGATAAATCAGATCATTGTTTGGCAAACGTTTCCCCCCACTTTCATGGACGAGTATACTTCCTTATTTCATTGTTGATAGGCTCGGTAATTGACTTACTTTGACCACCAGAATGGAATGAGATATAACAAAAACAGACTTGGAACATGCTTGCACACTTGGGCTAGCCCTTCTGTATCGCTGTCATCACCATAACATTTCCCTTTGGATAAGGCCCCAGAATAAACCTTTTGGGAAATGGACCTACACTGAACCCACAGTGAGGGCCCACGCCCAGAGAGGCCTGTAACATGGCCTACAACACCCCAGCCAGTCAGCATCCCGGAGCATGAGAATGAATGAGAATTACGGTAAGCCACTTTGTGGTGGGATGGCTTGTTACGTGGCGATAGCTGACTGACGCAGCCATAAAGAAAAGGTGAAGAGATTAAGTCAAATCTGCTTCTGCTGCAGGCAGTGGCATTGCTAGTCCAATTTCTATCAGAAGCTATTAATATTTTAAAGTTCAGCATTTGAAGACAATAATAGTAACAGTCAACCGACTGGCAAACGTATTTATATGGAAAGCATCCCAAAGCTACTCCTTAATAGCATGAGGCCTAGTGCTTACGAATTGTGTGATGAGAGAAGAGAGAATAAGCACTTCCTTTAACAGAGTCTGCTTAGCTTTGCTGAATAGCTGTCCCAGACCCCGAGTTCACACACTTCCATTTGAGGTTCACACTGCTGACGCGCAATAACTAACAGTCACACGAGGCTGTGGGCTCAGAAAACGTGTTCTCCAACTCCCGCAAATGAGCCGATGCAGGCCATTTCAAGACCTGAGTAACACTGACAAGAGGAGAAATCCATGCTGTCTTAGAAAACCCCACACAGAGTGAAGTAACACATTCAGACTCAATGCCAAATCCCCGGGGACGCGGTGTGCTATCATTTTCACGTCACCACGCCCCGAACATTTCCCACGCGTGGCAGGTTCTATGCTGAGCGGGTCACTGTGATCGCTTCCAGTAAAGCACACAACCACCGTAAGAGGTCTGCGCGATGCCCACCTAACCTTAGAGAATGGGAGAACGAAAGTGTAAGGGGCGTGAGTCGCATGGTGGGCTGGGGAGCTGGGAAGGGATCAGGCAGGAACTCGCAGAGAGCCCGCTGCGTTCGCCCATGCCCTGCACGCTGCGAAGGCAGCGCAGCACTGTCCTGGTAACATCAGAGTCTGCCACGTGGATCTTGTCTCTGCACGTTGAAGAAGAGATGCAACATTTGGAGAAATCTGTCATTGCTCCCGCCCCACCCCCAAATGCTTACTGGTCTTCAAATGGTCAGGATGCCCACAGAGCAATTTCAAAGTCCCTTCAGAAATCAGTACCGTATTTTCCGGCGTATAAGACGACCGGGCGTATAAGACGACCCCCTAATTTTACAGTTAAAACATAGGTTTAGGCCTATATTCGCTAGTCTTATACAGCGAATATAGGCCTAAACCTATTAGCGAATATAGGCCTAAACCTATGTTTTAACTGTAAAATTAGGGGGTCGTCTTATACGCCCGGTCGTCTTATACGCCGGAAAATACGATAAATGAAATACGAGATTAAAAATCCATACGTAAGCCAAGACTGATGAGGTTGTCTCGAAAAGACACCCGGGGCAAAGTGCCCTAAGAGGGAGCCATTTGAGAGAGAAAAAAAAAAAAACATGATGACAGCAATGGACTGAAAGGCATCCAATGGATAAAAAGACGCATAAGTTCATCACAGTGCTTATGGGGAAAGTTAATTGCTCCTTCCTGGAGGCTGCAAGAACACAAACATATGACTCCAAAATTTTTAAATACAGACAGAATCAAGCATTTATCTTTTCTTTCCTGTACGTTGAAGTAATCAAAGTTCTTCCTTCTAGAAGAATGCCAGCCAGTAAATGACGGAGAAAGGACAGAATTAGAAAACTCACCATTGCCTCATTAAAGAACAGATCTAGGCAGTGACCGCCAATGGACGCTAAATCCATCCCATGAGAGGATGCTGGGGAACTTTATAGTGGAATCAGGCTGACAGCGACCCCGTCACCCCACGACCACCAGACAACGCGTCCTTTTTTTTCAGGAAGGAAAAATCACCTTGCACCTCCTCTGAGGGACTCTTGCCAAGCAGGATGTACACAAACAAACCTGGGCCTAACCACAGCTCTAGATTTAATGTCCAAGGTACAGAAAAGACGGGTTACAGAGGGGCAAGCAGAAGGTACACACACACACACCATGAGAAAGCCGGCAGCCCAACCCACAACGCGGTGTGTCTGAACCTACAAACGAGCTCCTTCCATCAACAAGTCAAAGGTGGGAGGGGAAAAGCCAGAGAGAGCATGCAGGGGTGGGGATGGGGAGGCAAGAATAAAAGACTTAGGAGAACAATGACCACTGGGAAACACAGACTCTGTTCAGATCCTGAATTGGGGGAGCCAAGGAGCAACCACAAAACACGGCCTTGAGCTTGCAGGAAACAGGAGCCAGCTGCTACATTAATGCTTGAAACTCTCATTCATTACAGGAGGTCTGCTGATGACATGACGGTTGGTTGGTTTTTAACTGTCCTCCTCAGTTAGACATTCATACTGAAGAACTTGAGGTAAAACCACATATTCTAGGGCTTGCCTTAAAATACTCCAGAAACAGAAATGGCGATGTTGGATAAATAAGATTGGCAAAATGTGGGTAAATCTTTTTATTTATTTATTTATTTTTAATTGTTTTGAGAGGTGAGAGAGAGAGAATGAGCGATAGAAGGGGAGGGCCCAGAGCAGTCTCCATAGTTGTACATCATCAGTTGTGACATGATTTCATCCCACACAGGTGGGTGTGGGGCGCTTGGGGCAGGAACTGAACCGGGGATGGAACTGAACCGGGGACCTGCCGCATGGGAGGCAGCCCCACAGTTCAGCACATGGGTTTGCACGGGCCGGGGCTGGGTTTCGATCCTCAGACCTCGCGGTTACAAGGCAAGCACTCACCCTGTTGAGCTCTCCCGGCATCCCGAAATGTGGATACTTCTTAAAGTGCAGAAAATACTTGAGGCTACATTGTACTACCTTTGTATACATACATGTTCGAATTTCCACAATGAGGCAGAAAGGAAAATCAACAAAAATCAACCCACCCTAGCTAATGATCTTTTAGATATGGGGACAATGAGTAGTGTTTCAGTTATTCACCTGCCTGTCCCTCTCTTTTCTTTATTTTTAAATTTTTTTTTCATTTGAGATGGGTTGTGTTTTCTGTAACATGAGAACTAATGAAACAGACAATTTTTTAAAAATTAGAATTGAGAGCACCCAACGACATTTATTCCACAGATACCCACCGAGGCCCTACTTTTTCCCTCCAGTCAAAACCCCCGCCGTGGGGTCATGTCCTTGCCCGGGACCCAGGCCCTCCCTTAACACAGTGGTGGCTGAAACTCTGGTGAGTGTAACCTTCCCCAGGAGGGCCAGGAAGAGGGGTGTGGTAACAGACGCAGTTTCCCAAATCAACGCTGGCGTCTAAAACGTCGTCGATAAAACCCAGCTCCAGGGAAAGCCGGGATGGCTCAGCAGGTTAAGCGCTCGCTTTGAAGCCCCGGGGACAGAGGATCGAATCCCAGCCCCGGCCCATGCGGACCCACATGCTGAGCTGGGCTGTGCCCCCAGTTCAGTTCTTGCCGGGACCTATGGGGAGGCTCCCGGCCCAGTTCCTGCCCTGCGCAGCCCCACACCCACCTGTGGAGTGAAACTATATGGAAAACTAATGCTGTCAACTATGGAGACGGCTCTGGGCCCTCCCCCTTCTCTCTGTCTCTGTCTGTCTCTGTTTCTCTCTGTCAAAAATCAATAAAATAAATCTTTAAAAACAAAAAAACAAAAAGAAAACCCAGCTCCGAAGTCACGTCTCATGGTCCTGACAGGGTTTCCACTGAGCTCACTCCACATGACTGGGAAGCATGTCAGGGGCGGCCCCAGGATTCAGAGATCAGGAAGGGGCTTTGTCAGTGTCCAGGAAGAAGAAAGCAAAAGCACTCGGGAGGATTGGGACATTTCTACTTCACCACCACTCACCCCCTTCCCCCCAGAGGAAATGAAAACCAGGAAAAAGACAGGATTTCAGTGAGTAAGCCGGCATGCTCAACCTTGTGCAAGAAGGGAAAAGAAGTCAGGGCAATAAAGAGGAACCCCGCAGGGTTCTCGGTTCTGCGTGTTCTCGTGCAGACAAGGCAGCTCACCACACCAGGGCTGTGGTCCATGATGTCATTTCTCTCGTCCTGAGATGCCAGTTTCCAGGCCAGACCCCAGCACCGAGGTCTCTTTTCTATGGCAAGTTTCTACTCATACTCGAGGTGGGCCTCGAAGGATCGTGTGAACTGCGGCAGGATCACCTGCTGGTGAATACCGCACATTCTAGAACTGGACTGTATCCTAAGCTTGGCCGCATCCTGGCTCTGTGACCTTAGGAAAGTTCCTTAACCTCTCTGTGCCTTGGGTTCCGGTCTATAAAATGGGAATAATACTGGTAATCTACCACTTGCGGTGACTGGAAGGATTAAATAAATGAATGCATTTATACATCTTACAATGATGCTGGCAAGTGGTCAGTGCTCAGCGGTGCCTGCTATTAAATACTATCAGTGGAAAAGCATAGTGGATTCTGCAGACTGGAGTCTAAAAAAATAACAGAATATCTCAAAAGTCATATGCTGTTACCTATTGAAAAGATAATGTTTGAGGCATCCTGGGTTAAATAAAATGTCATCAGAATGTATTGCATCGTTTACTTTTCCTCTGATGGCTTTTTAAACTCTTCAGTGTGGCCCACTAGAAAGTCTGAAGTGACAGGCGTGGCTGGCATTTTATCTCAATTGGACGGGGCTGCTCTAGAAGTTTGACCTTTGGAACCGGAGACCCACAGCCATGCCTCCTTTTCAGAAGTGTGAAACCAGTTTACCCGAAATGGAGAACTGTGCTGCCGACGGTCCATAAGGTGATCTCAGCAAGTCCACAGCCTGGTTCTCAGGCCTCTCCTCACCTGGAGAAGGCTCCACCCACCTAGGATGCCAGGGAACAGCACACATGCTCCTGAGGCTTGATGTGAGTGGGGCGCCCACGGCTGACACCCAGAAACTTCCCTGCACCTTCTGATGGCACCAAGAATGGAAAAGCACCAAACCTATGAAGTCAATGTCATGAGCCAGTCGTCTTGTTCGGACTCTCACCTTTCCCCACGTCTGACCACCTCCGCAGGCCACACGGCGTTCTGTCCTCGCTGTGATAATGCTCTCGCTGACTCACAAAATAACCAAGCACGTGCAGGTGAGCACTCCATGGGCCAACTGCCATAGGTCTGCGCATGTGTGAGCAGAACCAGGCCCATTTGGGGTTCTGCTACTTGATACCCACGCCCTCAGCCAGGCAGGACCGTGCAGCAGCTTCGTTTAATAAATGAAGGTGTCAGGCATGGGCATGAGATGTTCCTTGCCTGCCTGGACACATTGTAAAGATCCACCTTCTGCCACACACATGTGGCATCTGTGAAAAATTAAATGGACATATACTGGGCACCTACCATGGATGAATCACTATTTTAGGATTACTTTGTAATCCCTACGGCAACCCTGAGAGAGCTTTACCTACACTTTGCAACAGAGGAAGATGCTGAAAGTCCATTACGTGTCCACGGAACCGTTTCCTGCAGACCTGACACATGCACACTTTTGATGTCAGCGATCGGACAATTCTAGCCAAAGGTTCTCTCCACCTAAACAGGAAGAACCTGGGCTCTGGCTCGTCCCAGACCTGGGCCCCGGGCATCGTGTCTCTTCAAAGCAAGAGCTTTCAGGTGGAAAACCGGTTTCTCCCAGGGCTACTTCAGTGTGACATAACTGAAGATGACCCTGCCACAAAGAGACCATGGTCTGCATTAAACTTCTCTTCGTTTCTCTTTTAACACGCCTGACAGGCAGCAGCCGCTCGGAAAGCTATCATCACTACGCCAGGTTTGAAATCGCAGTGCCCACCTTCCCCAAGCATGTGGAATAGAGGCACAACCAGCAGGCGCTGGGCACCAGGCAATTACAGCCTGCACGCGTCAGGGCGGCACAGCGGCGTGGCTCTCCCCGTGGGTGTCTGGCAGCAGTGGGGGCGGAATTCCAAAATTCCTACCAGCCCAGAATCTCAAGAGTCCTGTGGAAGCCAAGTCCGGCGTAACAACAAAGGATCTGCTCTTCTGTCTTTCACATGTGGGCGTTATTATGGCAGATTGGGGCCCATTGGGGAGATAACAGTATCAGAAAGCAGCAGAGAGGATAATCCAAGCTGCTTGTTAAGGGGGTCCCCTGAATGGTCACGTGATCACTTAGGTGGGACCTGCCATAGGTGCCTTCTCCACCTTCTCTCCCCGCAAATCCCTGTTCTTATTACCCTTGGATGTAATTCTCTCTGGGCAACCCCCTTGCTTAAAGTACCACTGAAGCTGGTCTACAAACCATCCTAGAAACGCTCTTCACAACAACAGCCTGCTACTGAAAACAGATTACCTTAAGTGCCGCACAATTTTCAAAAGAGGAAAAAAAACAATGATATCCCCGTCGTGCACCACTTCCGAATGGAGGGATGATACCCCCTGAGCGAGTCCTGGGGGCCAATAATCCAAGCAGCACCTCTATTTCCCCTGTCTCGGACCCTTCCAGAAGCAGAGCGGGCAGTCAGCCAAGAGGTCGTGTCTCTTAAGTGAGAAATGCTGTACAAGCAAAACTCCCTTTCCATGAGGAAACTCTTATTACTGTAATACATCACCTCGAAAACTCGTGCAAAAACCTCCAGGATTTGGATCCTACTTTCTAAGAAACAAACCAGCCAGTACCCATCTCATATGAAGTGAGCTTCACAAGGCTTGCCTTAAAGGAAAAAAAGAAAAAGATTCTGTTGAAAATGTCAGGCAAAAAAAAAAAACAAAAAAAAACCTGACCTACCAGGATGTAGGTCCTCATAAAAATAAATAAATAAGAGGCTCTTTGAAATAGAAGGGGACATACAAGAAAGAAACCTGTCTAACATGGTTATTCTTGCAATTTAGAAACTGTACATTTAGTCTCTATCTTAGAAAAACCTAGTAAGCTCGATATTATAAGACCATTTGACTTGCCTGAAGCAAGTAGGAAAACATACTGCAATACGGGCACTGACTGGAAAATCTTCATATTAAAATGTACATCAACCGATTCTCTGAAAAGAATATTCATGCCATCTTACTCTCAAAGAAAGTTTTACAACTCACTTACTGCCACTCAAATAATATATTCCTTATTTCAATAGCCTTGGTCTGTCATTGGTTAAATTAATAGGGAAAAATGGAATAATATCAGGTCAGGGCTCAGGGTTGAGCCACAGGGAACTTTCACGGTGACACAGGGACAGGATGAACTGGGAATATAGGAAATGAGCCACATTGCAGCCAGACACATCCCTTCCGGGTGACGACCTCACCAAATACAGTTTCTCCCAAAAGGCTGTGAGCTTACCCCTGGGGAATCTCTAGTCTGTATCAGTTCTGCAACTTAGAAAAGGACACTTGTCACATTATACCACCTAAGTTGTTGCTAACTTGAAAGGCAGAACCATGACACCTGTCTACTACAGTTAGATGTACATATGGGGATCTAAAACATATCCTATGAGATAGAAAAACGACAGAATCAGCAACAAAGTTCTGAAGCTGGAAACTAACCAGCTCTTAATATACTGTGTTCTTCAATGGTCATAATAGGGTCTTGTTGTGAACTTGTACACAGCAAAAGAGTCAGCTATAATGCACGGGGGAAAGAATGCCTCTACTTTACTTACCACTGATCAGCCTTTCAGTGGTAAAGGGGCAAGGTTAAGCTTATTTTCTACAGAACAAGGAACAAGTTAGAGTCAAAGCTAAACAATACAATGAGTTCTGAGAGCAATGTCGAATTACCTAGGAATGGGTAAAAATTTGCAGCTACTGAAGAAAAATAAAAGGCTTAAGAGGGAAAAAACAGGGAAGATAAAGAATTTCGACTGCTATAAAAATACGTATTTCAAATTTACTTTAAAATCAAAGGATAAATGGTGAATAGAATACAAAAGAGAGTCAGACCCCAAAGTGTTACTCTATGAAGAGATAGGATATGTAATAAGTGACCATAACATTTCTTGAAGTTATTTGGCAATAGGAATCCTATGGGTAGAGAATTCAGCAAGCATTTTACAGAATTTTTCTTTCTCCTAAATGCTACACAGATAACTCCATTTATTTTGAAAGCAGGACTCAGGCATGAAGCACGGGGCCTGGTGACCACTCTTGTCCAAAGGAAAAGAGGAGAAAGTGAGTCAGTAGAACCTGAGTGATCTATTGGAAGAGAGCAGGAAGTAGAGCACCAGGACTAAGCCATGAAGCCACCAAATTAAGGATTCTTAGACCTCCTTGGAAACATGTGTGTAGGGAAGAATCGGCTCCAGATCCAAGAAAAGGAAGCTACTGAGAGGTTTACGAAGCTCCAGGGAGAGCCATGAGAAGGGCTCGGGTTTCACCGGCCTCCTGTGGACTCAGCATATGTTTGGAGCAGTATTTTGACAGCAACAGGCGCAGTCATGCATGTGTTTGCTGTCCTGGTTCGTATTGTTTGTGGTAATCACACAGGTGAACATAAAAACAGAACTTTCCAAGTTCTGGGCTTAGGAACCCAAGGCCAGTCATTGGTACCACCTCCACTGAGTACAGCTTATAAGTGGCTTTCCTGTCACTAGGCTGAGACACAGGAGGGGCTCCTGCCTGTCAGCATGCCGGGGGAACCCCCATATGCAGCAGAGGACAGGACACCAGAGGTCTGCCCACAAGAAGCTGAAATCCACGGTCCATTTCAGCCTTGAAATTGTGTTGCATGACCAGGGCTTTAAATATCACATACAGACAGCATGCTCTCTCAGAAAAGCCTTCCTTCTCTTCCAGCCAAGGCGCAGATATTTCCATATTGCACAGTCACTAGAAACGGCTTACACGTGCATGAACGCCAAAATGACAAGTCGTAAGCACTGAGAGACACAAAGATTGTCCACATCCCTCAGCTCAGATTCTCCAGAAATCAACTACTCACTGCTGAAGGAAATAGTATATTTTTATCCTATATGTTATATGTTTTATAATTAAATTATATATAAAATTTCCTTTAGTAGTGAAGTTGTGTGTGTGTGTGTGTATATATATATATATATATATATATATATATATATATATATATATATATGCATATGGCACACAATTTGAAAAAGGATAAATACAAGACCCAAATGAACAGATGCCGAGCTTAAACAATCCAAGAAACACTTCTTCTGCATCACCTAGAAAGAAAAAGTGCAGCTGAGATTTAAACTCCTAACCCTTCACTATCACCACTTATGGCCTAGAAAGGCAAATAGAGAAGAGTCTACAGAACTGTCAGCAGACACCAGCCCTGATAGTCACATCTGTAACAGGACCCTCCACACACACACACACACACACACACACACACACACACACACACGCCTCTCTTCAATAGTAACTCCTTATTCTCCTTAACAAGAAAAAATTGTGTATTGTATTCCTCAGCACAAGTGATAATTATGTACTCACTTGTTTGTGCACTCACTCAATGCCTGTCCCCAGTACTTCATTGTAAGTTCCACGAGGTCAGGGAAGGTGACAGTTCTGGTCACCACCCAGCAACTCTCATAGCACATGGTAGGCATTCATGGAAACTGACAGAACGATTGGCTGAATTCATGAATAAACACTATTTTCTTTGAGGGTCACAGACCTTAAACACATACATCAATCAGAAAAATTTGCCTTTCAAATCAACCAAGTATAAAGCTGACCTCGAAGTCCCATGATATGTGCATATAAAGAAAGACAAGCAGATGCAGTTAACTAGAAACTAGCTAGATAGGCACAACAGAACATAAAACTACCTCTTCACTCATATTTATAAATACATTTGGTAGATTGGAGCCCATTAATATGTTACTACTGACATGACTGCAGGTAAGATATAATAAATTTAAAATCCATTAAAAAATAATGAACAGGTTTTGTTTTGTGGATTTAATGCACAAATCAAACAGTGATAAACATTTGCTAAACAAGGACTCACAAATAGCATTTCAAATTCTTAATTCCATGTTGTTATAACTTTACAATCATATCTTTATTTTTAGACTCCATGAAATCTTTTCACAAAAATAAATTCTGGCAATGAAAACAAGGTGTGTTTCCAACGTCCATATGCCAACGATCAGACCTCCTTCCAACCGTGAATTAGGAATATGATATTATGCATGCTTTCATATGGTTATAATTCAGGTATTAGTGACTATGTAAACCAGTTGTTAAAATTAAATATCTCTACGAAAAAATTACACATAATTTTACCCAAAGATAAGTCCACTGGTGACTGCTCTTTTGAGATCAGTGTGGAATACACCTGGGTCTGGATGCTGAATTCACAGTGTCCCAGGATGTCGTCCATCCTTCTGGGAAGAAGGAGCAGCTGTTGAAAGTCAGCAGGCCTGCCAGCGACGCTCCCATTTCCCACCTAAGCCTGAGAAGACCCTCACCCACCCCAGCTGCCTGCCTGAGGAGCCACCTCTTTCTTCAGAACAAGCCAACACTGAGAAGTGTCTACGGAGGTGCCCCTCACCCTTCCTGAGTCTCCGAGAAACTCAATCAGGGTGTGATCCCAGAAGGATGGGGCAGGGGAGGGGGGCAAATGCAGTGAGATTTCCACTTAGGGCTCCACTTCTAAAGATGAGAATTAGTATGTCAACACCCCCTCCCCAAAAAAACGTTAGGCACTCAGAATTACCAAGCAGTGGTAGCACGAGCAGTCTCTCAGCATAAATTCAGCACCGTTAACCCACTGTAAGGTCACACTGACTTATTACATATTTCATGTGCTAGTTAAGAAACCCACGTAGAACAGGTCCCTCAAAATGCCCTTTGAATCGAGATGGATGGTCACCCTGCCCGCACCATAGCTCTGGTCCCCAGCCGGGTGAAATATGTGCTATAAAGAAGAGACGTTTGCTTCTTACACACGGTTGCTTAGCATCAAGTACTTTTATGTCACAAGACAAATGGTGCCAATAAAATCGCTTATTACAAAAGCTACCCATCAGCCCTGGAAAAGTCATGACCCGGTGCCCATTTCCCGAAGCAATTCTCTCGGCTGCACTTGATATGTATTGTTGTTATGATTTTTTTTTCACACAAGAAAACCTCTAGAACCCCTCCCCCATGGCATTTTTTAACGCCAAGACCTCACTTTGCACCCATACTTTTTTGCCTTTCTCATGCTGGCAAATACCCTCATTTTTATTTCTGCCCTCAAAGAGGTCTGGACTTCCTTCTTTAACCTTCTACGCTTTATACCCACAGACCAATCTTCCTGAAGCTCTTTTGACCCAGCCCTTATTCCTCACCCTTCCTTTCAATGCTGATGCCCTGAGCCATTCCTGAGTCAGGGGGCTTACCCCCCACCCCTGGAACAGTAGTCTCCACCTTCTCCTCCCCATGTGGCCTCGGCTTGGCTCTGTGGGCATTTATTTCTCTGTCTCTCACTGCCAAGTATTTGAGGGCAGGAAACAGAGGCGACCACAGCACCTAATTAATAGCAGCTCTCAGTACACGTACAAATGGTGAGCCCATGAATGAGACGCAGGCAAGCAGGTGAAGAAGAGAAAGCTGGGAACGCTGTGGGCTCTAGAAGGGAGGGATGGCCTAGTGGTTCAGAGGGAAGCCTCCAGAGCAAAAACCCCCAGGGTTCAAATCTCAGCGCAGCTATTTCCTAGCTGCAGGGCCTCGGCAGAGGCTGTGCACATCACGAGGAATAACAGAGTTAAGACACGTCACACAGAACAGTGTGAAGCTTCCGAACCACTTTGAGTGTTGGAAATTAACACTTACACAATGAGTTCTGGTTACTCGACACTAATAGAAATATTTTAAGTTGTTACTGAAAGCAGCAAGCTGACAGATGGCCCGACCAAAGCCTCTGGTCATGTTAATGTGTATGCGAACGTCAGTATAGCTCTCACAACAAAGAACTCACTGGAGAGAGCTTCGACCTTAACTCAAGTGATGTAAAACAGCTCCATTTTTTAAGCTGACGGATTACACCAATTACCGTATTTTCCGGCGTATAAGACGACTGGGCGTATAAGACAACCCCCTAATTTTACAGTTAAAACATAGGTTTAGGCCTATATTCGCTGTATAAGATTACCCCCCACTTCCGAGGCTGTAGTCTTATACAGCGAATATAGGCCTAAACCTATGTTTTAACTGTAAAATTAGGGGGTCGTCTTATATGCCCGGTCGTCTTATATGCCGGAAAAATACGGTATTTCCAAAATATTGTAAGGAAAACAGCACGTGCTTCATTTCTGACATTCTCCCCACCAGAAAATGGTCGGTGCAGAGATGCTGAAAAATGAGTGGGAACCTGAGTCCAGGGAGGTCATAACCACAAACTCAGAGCATCCTTCCCCGCTTCCTCATGCCAGCTCCAGGCTCCTGGGAACCATGGGAAGGCCAACTGTCCTCTCCCAGCCTGGGCAGGAGGACCATGTGCTGCGAAATGTCTGGTCACAGCCCTTAAAGCCAAACGTTCAGTCCTGGGATAGGGTAGACGGATGAAAGATGGTCTATCTCTATAGGATTAAAAGATGCACTGTAAACTCTGTTAACTGGAACCCATGGGGATTGGCAGATGCCGGATGCCTATAAGCAGACTCTCTATTAACTGGAACTCAAGCAACTAGCAAAAAAAATTCCTGTGAACGCAATCTACCGTATGGAAACCGACACGTGCTCTTGCCCTAAGGGCAGCCTCAGACAATCGTTCCTCTTCTCAGAGGCCAGGACACCTCCCGGGGCCATCTCCTCGGGGGGGGGGGGGGGCCCTCCCCAGCCTGAGCTGTACACACCAGCTCCCCCCATCCATTCTCAGCTCTCCACTCCCTGGGTCTGAATTTTTTCCTAGAATCACAGCCATTAGAGAACAGGGGTTAGGCAGGTTAACGGTCTCGCAGTCTTATAAGGGTCCTTTCTCACAACAGATGTGTTATTGCTACTGTATGTTCCGGCAATATGAATCATAACATGCAGTAATTACGACTGAATTACTTTTAAGTACACCGCTGAAAAAGAATGCCTCATTAACCAGCCATGCTCCCTCCATTAGCAAACTAATCATGAGTAGGGCCCTCTGAGAGGAAGAGGAAATAAAACTCCCAACTCAGAACCTACGCAGCCTCCGTTGCACGTAATCTCAGACCGTGGCCTGTGAAACTGGGCTGATTGCAAGGGAGGTGCCGAAACTCAAAATTAGCCTTGGTGACAACCAAAGCCTGAGAATCAGTCATCAGAAGGAGTCTTCCCCTCACCTGCTGACTGGACAGCGTAATCTAGAACGCTCAAGTGTACAGACTACTTGTTGGGAGAAAGAGCCAGAAGCCGTCCTGTGTTATAAGGCTGCACTAAGGAGTACGAAAAGAAGATAAAAAGTGTAAGGCAGACGTTCCAAGACACTGACAATCTGATGGGGAGAGGAGACCACAAAATAGGTGGGAAAATATCAGATAGTCATCAATGAACCCGATGCTCAATGGTGTGAAATCAATCGTGAGCAGGAAATGGGCCCAAACAAGGGAGAGGTCAGCAATATTGGGGGGCAGTAGGTTCAAGAATAATTATTCTGACTCAAGAAAAGGATGATAGCATCACTGTAGATTAGCCCCTAGGGAGGGTTGGCATGTGGGGATTGGAAAGGGAAATGTGTTGAGTTCTGTCTTGACTCCTGTTTTCATCTTGAGTCTAGAAGAATAAGAGAAGACACTCATCTGTACATGCAAAAGAATCCAGTCACTTACGTCCACAGGAAAACAAAAGAAAGGTAACATATTATTCTGGGCACCACTTTCTTTTATAAATTACTTGGCAGCCTTGGGCCAAATCCATAAAGAAATTTTAAGTACCATGTTTTGGTCATAGATCATTTCCATAAAAGTCTAATAGTGACACTAAATTTTTGAAGAGTTGATTTAATGAACTTATTAAACTAATTAAATTCCACAGATATTTATTGACTATTTATTATGTATGAGGCATTAAACTTAGACCCAACAAGCCCATTTGTACAAAGCCCTTTAAATACTTCGCAATCGAATCGGAGAAAGGACAGAGGAGAAAACATGAAACATATACAAACAGCCATTGTTTTGGACTGAACTGTGTGTCCCCCACCCCCAAAATTTATGTGTTAAAGTCCTAACCCCTAATACTTTAGAATATTCCTGTATTTGGAGATAGGGTATTCACAGAGGTCGTTAAGGTTAGACAAAGTCATTTGGATGGGGGGCCCCTGACCCAATCTGACTGAAGTCTTTCTAAGAGGGGGGAACACAAGGGAGGTAGGTGTGTATGTTCAGAGTAAATGTCATGTGAGGGCACAAAGAGATGTCTACAAGCCAGAGACAGGTCTCGGGAGAAACCAAACCTTCCAAAACCTTGATCTTGGACTTCCAGCCTCCAAAACCATAAGAAAATAGATCCCATAGTTTGAGCCCGCCCAGCCGGCAATATTTTGCTATGACAGTCCTAACAGACCAACATGATGCTTATCCCACAAGATGCTAATGCCACAAGAGCAGAGGGCGGAGGGATCAGGGAGACTTCCAGGAAGAAGGTCCTAATATGGCAGATGGATGAAATTCTGAAACTGAAGTTTGGGGGGAAGGGGACAGGGGATCATTCCTGAAATGAGCCAAGGTCTCAGGGTACCTAGAACCTTTGGAAAGCAGCCAGTCTCCCACCTTGGTGACATTTTGATTCCCTGGAGGAAGGGAAGTAAGACCGCATTAGAGCCATTATAGCAATGGGCTTCGAATGTCCATGTGAGAAATTTATCCTGAACGTGGTAGAGACAGGACTACATAAAAGAGAAATTCTCAATTATCCCGCCTTCAGGCACAACAGGAATGCCTTTCTCAAAGCACAGAGATGTGCTTGTAAGTGAGGGCAATGATGTTAATAGAGTGTCTCGGTTTTTCTTTTCTTTTTTTTTTATAGCACACACTAAAGTTCTAAGTACAAATTACTATAAGAGGCTAAGATTTGTGTAAAAGAAACCACTGAGATTTTATCCCTAGATATACGGTGATATTAGTTCACTGAAGAGCTTGCAAAAATAAAAGCCACTCTCTAAAAAAGGGGTATAACCCAAATTCTCAATTCATACTCATTACACAATCTGCCAGGTGTCACACACAACACCGGAATGATACATATCTTCCTAGAAAAAGGAGCAGAGTGACGAAGCAAAACACAGCCTTCATTAGAAGCCTGCTACACCTTTAAGATTAGTGTTAATACAAGTAAGGACACACTCTCCCTCTGAACTGAAATTTCTACCTCAGTCAATAAACAAGAAGGTGTAATATTTTACACTATTCATTACCATTAGAGACCGTGAGGACACTGTTAGATCATTCTCCTGGCAATACGACAGCTATTTATATACTCCCAGAATTTGCAGACCTCACTGAAATTTAGAAAAGTAGAAGGGTATTTAAAACTTCAACTATTATAAGAACGTTGGCCAAACACAGTAAGTTTCCACAGAAATAAACGCAAAACCCATGTCAGGACCTGACCTTTAATTATATCCCTTCTATTTATCACAGACAAATGTCAAAATACCCATTATTGCATTTCAATGCCAGTGAAAACCCTACAATTGCTAAAGAAACCATAAAAATAGATGTTGTCATCCTGCTGCTTACAGATATAATCTAGTGGAATGTCGGGCATTTTTGTTGGCAGTAAATAAAGCCAGACTCCTTATTCAAGGATGTAAAGGTGACGGATCGCTCGCAGTATTTAGCCCAGTTTTATTTACTGAGGAAGGAGGGGAAAGGGGGAGAAAAAATACCCCAACCCTAACCCTGTTTCACCAGGTTGGTGTGAGAGCGAGGAACTCTGTGCTCTTGGAGAATGAGTCTCACTCAGTAGGAG
Organism: Craseonycteris thonglongyai; assembly: GCA_004027555.1. NCBI lineage: Eukaryota > Metazoa > Chordata > Mammalia > Chiroptera > Craseonycteridae > Craseonycteris > Craseonycteris thonglongyai. The sequence goes on along the minus strand of PVKE010000144.1, from coordinate 42,768 downwards.
ACGCTTCCTTCAGAAAAACAGACTGACTCCCTGGCCACTAGGGGACATTTCGGTGGCACAGCCAGGAAGTGGCTTGCCCAGTGCAGCCCCGGGGAGGTGAGAGGGGATGCCTGTGACCCCCCGCAGCCGTGCCCCCCAACAGCCCTCTTCCTGCTGCCTTTCCACCTCTCCCTCCAAAAACAGTGCAATAAATTCACCAGCCAGAAGGGAACAAAAGGGGGCCTTCTGGAAAGATCTTGCTGATTGGGCTTCTTCACTCCAGTTAGGACGATGGAGGCGGTGACACAGGGCTAGATCAAGGCCACCTCGAGTCCTCTGCAGCCCCAGGTGAGACGCCGAGAAGGGACATCATACAGGGCACGCTTCAGGAATAAGAGGCAAGACTGCCCTTTCGAAGGGAATGCTCGGGAGGCGGGCAAGCGAGCTCTCCCATAAATGTACCGAGCTCCCACGACACGCTCCCGGGCCACCTGCTCTCTCAGGAACGCTGCTGGACTAAAAATAAGAACGCATGGATTTTTAGGCGGATGGTGGCTCAGCAGAAAAGGGAGGTCCTTGGGTTTGAAGAAAGTTTGGAGGGAGCCTGGTGACTGAGCAAAGGCTCCGTAGCTGTGAGCGGCCAGCGTGCGCGTCTATACGTGGCGCTGCTTTTCCGTGAAGCTGCAGGGAAAGGCGTCTTTGAAGGCAGCACTGTGTCCAAAAGCGAAGCCACACGCACAGCCCCAGGAAGGCCCCCACGAACACGAGCCCCACTTCGGTTTGGTTTGGTTTTAATTACAATGTAATATGTTAACTTAGGCAACTCTCCAAAAAAGGCAAAAAAGAAAAGGCCTTAAATACTCGAAAAACATTTTACTGCTGCAGAGCCAATAAAAATGAGCTTGCAAAGAAAAAAACAACAATGACAAATTGGGTCAGAGGCCATGGTGAAAGAAGTCATTATCAGGGAGTTGGACAGGCAGAGCGGGGCGGCGGCCAGTTTAGTCCTTTCAGAGCAGGAGGAGTGTGTTCCCGAGCTCTCCCACAGCAAGACCAGCGTCTGAGACCGGCAAGGACAGGCCCGGTGAGCAACAGCAAGCGCACTGGGCCTCGGCACACCGCGGGGCTGCAGAGAACCCGGTAGCCACGGGAAGTCCAGAGCTGCTGACAGCGAGGTCAGGGGTCTAGAGCGGGCTCCCTTTGGGCACCATGGTAGATAAACAAGGAGGTGGGGGGCTAGGAACGATGATGAGTGAGGAAAGGGGGAAAACAGTCTTTGAAAATCGATTTCTCTGTATCTAACTCCATAAAAGTCTTCCCCCAACAGAAAAGCATAGTACGTTTTGCTTTGTTTCAAACTATTGTACCAAGGAGTAAGGAAATCTCCTATCGGGACCCAGGGGAAAGAAAGCCAGACATTTTTTTCCCTGCCTTCACCAGCTCCCTCGCAGGACTTCCAACTTAGTTCAGCACAGAGTACTCCTCGCTTTCTAAGTCCTTCAGGCTCAAAATGACTGTGCTGTATGGCTTTGTCTGGCCGATCCCATGCAGGGACCAACTGAAAATCTCACTGACCTCACCGCACTCCCTGAATGGAGGTATGAACACACACGCCCCACGGTCAGGTCCTCATGGCCCAGTTGTCCCCAAAGTCTAATATAAAAAATATCAGTCACTGCCTCACGTAGACCTTCCACATTTCGATGCACTTCGTTATCCAGCAGCGAAACACTGCAAAAGCAAATCTGAGGAATGTGAACACATGGGTGCACGATTAAGTTCACCGTGGCGGGCACACATTTTTCGAAATTCTCACTTTTGCTGGAAAGAGCACATTTTGTCACTGGCAATAAATGCTGTCAAATGCCTTGAAGCGGCGGGCTCGCACTCGCTGTTCGTTTGCGAGAAAATGTCTGCCAGGGCCCCAAGTCTGAGCGAGCAGTGTGCCAATTAGCCTCCCGTGTAAAAGGGGTGCCATCGGCTTCCGATTCCAGGATCTGCAGAAGGTGCCGGGAGGTGAAAATGCCGCGTCCACAGCGTGGGGCCCTGGCCGTGATTCGTGCCAAGTCGCCAAAATGTATTCCCAGCATGGTGTTCTCACCATGAATACAAGTGCAAAATCCAGTGACAAGGACAAACGACCATCTCAGTCCTAGGAGAACAGCTTGGTCTTCGCAGACGCTCTCGAAAGGTGTCCAGAGCGACTGCACGCTCCACGTGGAGTGCCTCGGCTCCAGACCACACAGATGCACGCCCCAGAGCCCTCCCTGTCTCCAGCGAGCTCCAGGGACGGCCATTGCTACCTCAAAGGCTGCCAGGCTCACCAGACATGCAAGGACAGGTCTCTGTCCTCCCCTGCCCCCGTCAAAGCCCTTCCAGTCGTCCCCTCTGCACGGACATTCAGATGCCCACGAGGCGGCCATGGCTGCGCTCCCTGCCCAGCTCCCACCCGCACGACCCCATCACGTCACACAGAGCTGAGGCTTTCCCAGCCGGGCACCTGCTTCTGCAACGTCCTCTGCCCAGAAAACAGCTGCCAGGGGTCAGGTGTGCCCCAAACCTGTGGCTCTCACCCCAGGCTGCAGGTGACAATCGCCTGAGCCAGTGGCTATTTAAGTAACACTTACTCCTAAGCTCCTCTTTCCAGAGATTCTGATGGCACTGGAATGGGTCCAGGCTTGGAAGTGGGTCTTCTTTAGGGCTTTTCAGATGCTGCTCAGTTGAGACCCCATGAGCCCTGCCTACGGGAAGTCCTTGGGGTCCTTCCGGGAGGACAAGTGCCCTCCTCCTCCTCGGGCCCCTGCAGCCTCCTGGTCTCCCCTCCTCTGCAGTGCAGTCCCTTTCTGCCTTGTCAGCCTTGTCATCTAGCTGTCGTCCCATGGACCACTTCTCCCAGCTGAGCAGCACAGCCCTTGGGACGGCACCTGGCTGCACACCTCCCAGTGTCCCCTCTATAGCCACACACTGAGCTCTGCCCGAACACAGGTGCAACAAGAGCCTCGTGCATGTGCCTATGTGAGCATGTGTGTGTGAAAATAGACCTCACACAAACCACCTTCAAGTACACTGCAGCAGCACGACGTACACTCAGTATTGATGCGACCATCCCCACCATCTAGTTCCAGAACTTTCCCACCAGCCCAAAGGCAAACCCCATACCCGTCAGCAGTCCTTGCCCATACCCTGCGTCACCCTCACCCCCAGCAACCACTAACCTGCCCTCTCTGAGGACTGCATGTGAGAGGTAAGTCAATACGTGTGGCTTACGTATCTAGATCTAATACATGACACACACATCCATATGACGTATGAACCAGTCAATATAGAGAGAGACGATATATAAGCCACAGGCACGGATGACTCCCCTCAGCTCCCCTACTTCACGAGAACTCAGGTGCTGCAGCCTCGCAAACCCGCCCACCTCCACAGGCCCAGTCCACGGCTTCTTCAAGGGACAATGCCACGTTTACTGTCATGTGTGCGTATTCTGTAACCAATCGGCACGTACCAGACCACGCCCCCTTTGTGTTTGCTTCCCACCTTCTTGTCAATAAGTCGCCGACGGCGTTTTCGAATGCGGGAGCCCTACACCTATTCTTCACCTAAGTGCTGTGGTTTCCTTGTGCTATTTTGTGTGACATGGTGATTTCCAGGAAAGCGGACGTGGCGTGACAGCGGAACCAGCTGGACGGCGTCCACTTCACAATGGAAGCGTGGGTCCTCATCTTCCTCTCCTTCCAGCTAGCCCTGGACGCCCGAACAAAGACATCGCCGCACGGACTAAAAGCCAAAACGTGTTTGCACAGAATCGTGAGTAGAAAAGCCCGTGAGAGGCTTCAGAGCTACTGTGCAAGAGCACGCTCACTGCCTGTGTCCAGTCACCCCCATCCCACAGAAACCTGTGATGCGCAGAACCAGGACGGAAGAAATCGTCTCAGAGTCCCCGGAGCTCACTCACGCCACATCCAACTGTCTCCTCCTTAAGTTTTAGAGAATTTGTGGGAATTACTAAGTCATCTATTGCCATACTTCAAAATCATGGAAGAACATTCCGGCCTCTCAAGGTAACCAATTATACCATCAAAACAAAATGCACACAGACAATGTACCAGAGACTTGTGCACCTGGAACCTACCTGTAAGTGTTACCAACCAATGTCACCCCAATACATTTAATAATGAAAAATAAATGCACACTTCGCATAAAAAGAGAGCAATAGACTCGATGGCGTTACGGGACACACAGAACTCATTGCCCCACCCCCCACAAGCCTTCCTCCTCTCCCTTTCGGCCAGGTGGGCACCAGCCCCTCTCTGCTCACTTGGAGACCCCTCCCCACGTCCCTCCCCTCTGTGACACAGATGAACACGCTCAGACCGCCGTCTTCTCTGACTCCGAGAACCCCAGCCCAGAGCTTGCCCTCAGCCCAAGAATCAAACAGGCCTGTGGTGGCAAGACCAAAAGGGGGTCGGGGAAGCGTGGGTGATTGTCACTGGTCCACTCGGTCACATTGGCGATGTGCACAGAGTCGTAGTCCAGCTGCTGCAATGACACCCCCCCTCCCCACCCCACAGAAGAAACACAAATCTCCACTCCCCCCTAAATGTAGATGGGTGCTTCCCAAGAGATATAAGTGTCCAGTGCCCACAAACAGCTCTACACCAAACCCTGTATCACCAGATCACAGGCACGGCATGCTGCCCATACCCACCTCGCGCCTGAGCGCGCTGTACCACTTAGAAACAGGGGTCGCGTGTGCGGGACCCGTAGATCTGTGTGGAGAGAGAAGATGGGACCAGAGTGCGTCACTTCTGTTGGCTGCCTGTTGCCAGCAACTGTTGGCAGGAAAAACACCCTCAGACAACAACCAAAGAGTTAGGTCATTCCATCAAGGACCCCGGGCAGAGAAAAGCTAGGGGTTCCACTCACAGACAACAAGTGGGAACCACAGCAGAAAATGGGGTGGTGGCGGGAGGGAGGTGGGGGGCAGAGGTGGATAGGGACCAGGATTAACTCCCAACTCCCAGAGGCTTTGCCAGAAGCCTCCACCCCTCCCCCACCACCAGCCCAGAGCCCGCAGCCTCCACCCCCAACACCAGTCCGGGCATCAGGTGGATGGATGCAGGAGATGGTAGTGCCCAGCCTCCCAAAGTTAAAAGCCAACGTGGTCTTGGGCTCCCGGAATGATGTCGGCACTCAGACACCTCAGACACATTAAGGCCGCCCGAGAGGCCAACGCTTACAGACACACAGCGTCTCTGGCAACACGCGTGCCAAATGCAAGCAACCGCACCCTCCAGGAGCTTGGGGAAGACAGCCCTTTCCTAAGGAAGCAGGAGGGTGTGGTGACACAGTGTGGGCTCTGACGTCAGACTAGCTGGGTCCAGGTCCCAGCTCCGCCCTTCTGCGGCCTCTAATAAAGGATGCACTGAAGAAAGAGCAGCGCTCGCTTTGTGAAGGCCAGACAGCACGCTAGATATATGGCACGTCGTACCCTCCTCATCAGACTGCTAGGTTAAAGGACGAATCCAATGTCGCAGAGGGAGGGCCTGGCAAAGCTGGGATCTGAACCAAGGTCAGCCTGACCGTGAACCCTCTGCCTCCTTCCTGTCTCAAACAGCGTTCGTTCTTGCCTTAGATGTGACGCCTTCGGGGTCTCTCAATACAGGGCCTCCACCCTCCACACCACCTGCTTCCTTCTGGTGACAGCAGCAGGCCTGCCTCCTGTGACTAGATTCGGCACATTCTCCTACGTGCTCTCTTGAGCACAGGGTCCCCAGCGCCTGTGAAGAAGGGCCGCATCCGCTCTCCGGTGACAAAACGCTTGGCAGAGTTCCCTGCACATCCGCAGGGACAAAGCGGCTTCTCTGTTCCGTCCTCTCCACGCTCACACAGTCACTAACCTCTTGGCATTAGGTTCTATTCCCTTGAACTTTTGGAAGCTTCTCTTCCAGCCCCTCCCCCACACCTCCTTTATGTCATGGTCCTTATCCAGAACTCTTCACCCATCCTAATGCGAGAGAGAACAGAAACACTCTGTTGGACGACGTTTACAAATGAGACCGCGTTGGCACACATCCACAGAGAAAATAATTCTAGACAGGGAGACTCAGAGCCCAACATATAGATGTTTTAGGGTTGCGGCTCCCCCTCTTTAGGGTTCCCCTTTGTCCCTCTATGTGAGTGTGGTATGTGGTTTTGGGCCCACCCATGCATCCAGACTCAGGGCAGAAAAGTTGCTGATGATGTTCCTGGTGCAAAAGGATAAAGGATCTCTTATTTGACACCATTGAAATCCCCTTCAATGTGAATACAAAGCATAAGTTTTCTACACTGTGAGCAGTTTCTCCATCCACTTGACTGGTATTTGCTTTACACTTATTTCTGAGTGGGAAACAAAAAAAAGTGACTGCAAACAATATGAACTGAATTCTATTTTGTCCGATATTAATATTGTCAGACTTGATTTATTACCTGCCACTGCTAATAGATCTTTTTGACTGTCTTTGTATTTTTGTCTTAATTGTTCAATTTATTGGGGTAACAAGGGTTGGTAAAAAACTACATAGGTTTCAGGTATACAACTCTACATTGCATCATCTATGTATTGCAGTCTGTGCTCACCACCCAGGGTCATTATGTTGTTGTTGTTTTTAATTGTGGCAAAAAACACAACATTTATCATCGTGACCACGTTTTGGCGAACATCTCAGTCGTGTGAAGTAGACTCCTATTGTCGTGCGATGGATCTCCAGGGCTTTTTCTTCTTGCAAAACAGAAACTCTCCAGCTGTTACAGTGACGCCCCATCCCCTCTCCCTGCCGGCCCCTGACACCCCCATCCCGCTCTCCATTTCTAAGCACGGGACTACTTCAGCGGTAGCTCATCACGTTTGAAGACCATCTTATGAACAGTATTTCACTGGATTTCTGAAAAACCCAAAGTGAGTTTGAAGCCTCTAGTGTTTCCCCCAAATGCATTTATTGAGAGGACAGATATGTTGGTCCTTAAATTTGATATTTTTATTTTATCCTCTTGGTGTGTTTACATGCTCTGTACTTTATCTTCCATTTCATTGTAAAGACTAGGTTTTTGTCTGCTTTTATTTATTTTGGTGTTTTGGGAGTCTCAACCCCATCTTTACTTTAGTGGTAACTATCAATTGTGAAGGTATCAAACACACAGTGAATCCTGCCTATTTCTCTAACAAGGAAGTCAAGAGCAAGCTCACTGGCAATTCTCTCATAGGCAGAGAAAGGGAATTTAGCATCTCTCCCACACAAGTGACATGAAAGGATGGCTGTTTTTGTAAAAAGTGCCATGAACAAACCTTGGCCTCAAAGTCAAAACAAAGGTCGAGTTCACCGCTCCCGTTTTCTATCGAATATGTCTCTGATATTTCTGATTCGATCAAAGAGTAGCATCTGAAAGTTCAGCTCTCAAGGTAGGAAACCTCTTACCCCTGTACCAACGAGGAAACCATTTTCTAAATCATTCTACCCACTGTATTAACTCCTTACTCCATAAATTTTGCCCTACCTCCCTCAGAAAGCACTTGGCAAATCTCACATTTGGGATCCAGCATGCTCTTGGACTATCTTCTTCCCACGCCCTCCTGTTAGAACTCAAGGCAGCAGACTAACTTCCATTCTTCCCGAACTCAGCTGCAATGAGGAAGGGAAACCTGCATACGTTCCACACCATAATAGGAGCCCTCTATCTCGCTGGAAGGCATCTATCGAAAGCAACAGCAAGGTGCCAGCACTACTGCCCTGTCCCTGCACTAATTATAATCCGGAGCTTGTCACGGGAATAGGCTACCAGTTTCCCTGGTCCTGGAGAAATCAGTTCAGGTGACATCATAAGCCACCATCGTCTACAGCTCGCCCTGATGTGCAGCCCGTGGGAAGTGGTTAACATAGAGACACTTCGTCATTCACATTTAAATAAGAAATGAACTGACTAGAGTATTCCACCCATGACCTCACAGCCACACTAACGGATTACTCCACCACCATCACCCATCTCTGGGCAAGAAAGAACCAAATCCCGGCTCTATTTCTTTTCCTTCCGCAGTAACAGAGAGATGCTCATGGCCTAGAAACAGGAACGCTATGAACGAAGAGTAGGCTAGCCACACACTGGCCAGGAGACTTGGGAAACCTCACTTGATTATTTATAAAATAGGGATAATATCACCATCTACTGCACAAGACCGTTTTAAGGATAAAATGAAATAATGTACTATCAACTGCCTATTGCACAGTGCCTGGCCCACAGGAGGTGCCCGTCAAATACTATTAAAAAAAAATAACAGTTGGTCAACGTCCTTGTTCTAAATTCAAAGAACAAAGCCATAGTCATTCAAGCAATACTTACTGATACATTTCATGTATTATTTAGTTTTATTTTCTTCATCATTTTCCTAACTATAACCTGCTTATTACGCTTTTAAAATATAGGCTGTCTTTGAATCTATGAGTGTGCTAGAGTGATAAGAAACAGGCTTAGATGAGGCATTCATACCAAAACTGAGTTTGGTTTCCAAGTAACAACACACCTTTTCATAAGAAAGCTTGACATGTGAGCACAGCCCTAAAGCGCAGAGTTAAACTGGACCCTGAATTTCCACAGCTCCACCCAATATGATACTATAAACAATGCGGAATTACACGCTGTAAGAGTCACTCTCGGGTACTACCCACTACTCTCTATAATACCTTTAGAATTAAATTACAGTGTGTGGGGAAAATCATATGTTTCAGAGACAATGCTTCCCCCCCGCCGGGGTGACCCAAAGCCTTCTCCAGCATGTCATTTAGGGTCATTATCTTGACTCTCAAAAATCCAAACTAGCTATTTAAAAAATACCAAGAGGGGAAGCTGGGATGGCTCAGTGGGTTAAGCACTCGCTTTGCAGCCCCGGAGAATGAGGATCGAATCCCGGCTCCGGCCCAGGTGGACCCATATGCTGAACTGGGCTGTGCCCCCAGTTCAGTTCTTGCCGGGACCTATGCAGGAGGTTCCTGGCCCAGTTCCTGCCCTGTGCAGCCCCACACCCACCTGTGGAGTGAAACTATATGGAAAACTAATGCTGTCAACTATGGAGACTGCTCTGGGCCCTACCCCTTCTCTCTGTCTCTCTGTCTCTCTCTGTCTCTGTCTGTTTCTCTGTCAAAAAAACAATAAAAATACATTTAAAAAAAAAAAAAAACATGCCAAGGGCCATCACATTGCTCTCTCTGAAACTTGAAGTGACCCTGTACGCATGGTGGCTTCCTTGACTTCTAGTCCAGACAAAGCTCAGGAGTGCATTTTCCTAGACCGGTCCCCAATGAGAGCTGCCGGTGTACCCGGCGCATTGATGATGGTTTACATACCATGCAGAAAACTGCTCTTGAAAACAACTGGCACCAAGGAAGGGGTGTGGGTTCGTGATCAGAACACGAGTGACAAACCATCCAAGTTCAAATTCCAGCTTCCCAAGATACGTGACCTTCATCAAGCCAACTAACCTCCCTAAGCCTCAGCTTCCCTCAGCTGCAAAGTGGGTATTACAAAGGTACCTAGTCATGGATGTGCTGCTAAGCTTCAATGAGACATGTAATTCAAGGGCATCAAGCATGGCATTGCGCCCAGTATGTTAGCAGAAAGTGGCAGGCTCCTCATCATGATTCTTATTAGAGAACTATGGACTTTTTTTCTTTTCTGTAACACAAGAGCTAATGGAAATATTAGCTATTTTTAATCAACATAAAGTAATCAAGGGCACACCAGGATAGCTCAGCAGGTTGAGCACTTGCCTTGCAACTGCGAGGTCTGGGGATCGAGTCCCGGCCTCAGCCCATGCAAACCCACATGCTGAACTGTGGTGCAACTGGTAATTGCCAGGATGGAGGTGAAGGTTCTCACCTTCCACGCAGGAAGCCCCCAGTTCAGTTCCCACTCATGTGGCCCCACATCCACCCGTGTGGAATGAAACTATGTCACAATTAACGATGTACAACTATGGAGACTGCTCTGGGCCCTCCCCCTTCTCTATCTCATCTTCTCTCAAGCAATAAAATAAATTTAAAAAGTAAGCAAAATAAAATAGAAAATAAAATAAATCAAAAAGGCAAGACAGACCAAAGGCAAAAGCAGCAAATCTCAAAAGCTTACATACAGGATGGCTGCATTTGCATAACATTCTCAAAAGGACAGAAGGAGACAGAGAGCAGACAAGAAGGAGCTAGCGGAGGCCAGCGTGCATGGGGCAATGGGTGCAGCTGTGAAGGGGCCGCATCCGGAAGGTCCTGGGTGGGGACGGCACAGCCTGCATCCTGGTGCCAGTGGTGGTGGCGTGAATCTCTACGTGGGATTAAGCAGCAGAGACCTATACATGGACACAGTAGTGCACGCACACACTGAGTGAGCGCACGGCGACGTGCCGATGTCAACATTCTGGCTTTGATACCGTATCACAGCTCCGGAAGACGTCCTCATCGGAGGAGCTGCGTGCACAGTGTACGGGACTCTTCCTGGGCCAGTCACCCCCGGTGAGTCTACAACTCCAATTATTTCAAGAGTCAATGTAAAAAAAAATAAAATAAAAAGATTCCAAGCAATGTTTTAGCTCCTCCATATGCAGATAGCTATCCACAGGCTGAGGAACAAAGCTGTGATGTCCCCAAAGTTCCTTGAACGAGCCACAGACCAGAGGCTAGAACCCCCGTCTCCTAATGCACAAGCCGATTCACCATCACCCCTTTTGTGCTGGAAGAAGATGAAAATGCAAATATAGCAACTCAGCCACAGTCTCTGGCTGTCAGTAAAGCCAGTCTCTCAATGTCAAGTGCTCTTAGGAATCCTCATCCAAAGGAACATGGCTTGGCTACATCGGGACTTAGAAGCACTTGACTCTGCCCGGAAAGGTCAGGGGAGGCTTCCTACAAGAAGTGAAATCGGAGACAAGTCTGAAGGTTACTGAGCAGGACATCACCTGACAGAACTGGAAGGAAAGAACATTCCAGGAAGCCACAGGCCTGGGACAGAACTGCAGGCTTGGAGAGCAGCAAGGAAGCGGGTGTGGGGACAGCCCAGCAGGCCCCTGGGAAAGCAGCAGCACCAGGTCTTCAAGGTCACAGCCCCCGGTACAAGTGCAAAGTCTTAAATGCACCCCTGCCACACTCCGCCCATGATGGGGGAATCTCTTAATACTTCCTTTCTTTACATTTTCTTTAAGATACTTACATCGTATTTCTCTTCTTTGCGTGGATATGTTTTGCTAGTTAATATAAAAAAGATACCATGGTTCTAACAATTTTCTCAATAAAATGACACTTTGTCGGTTTGTTTTCTGACCAAGCAAAGTAAGCAGCGACTTCTGGGTAAGTAACATTAAGCCAATGACGAATGGCCTCAAAATCGCTAATCCCAATTACACACAGAAGTTAAAGGACTCTCATACTGGCCTATGTTCTCAAAATAAACACGCCATGTTTTAAGTCAGTAAATGTGGAAAAAAGTAAAATATGCAGGGCATGCGTAAAGACACAGGGGCATCCTACCAAAAGGCACCAATCACTCTTGACTTAAATGGCACAGCTTTGTTCAGTGTGGCAGTGAAATATTAACGGCCCTGCAAAGTTGAATTCACCCGGGCAATACTTCACAATCCCTGGAACAGTCTTTATTTTACGTCAAGTCATTACATCAGTAAAAAGTTACCCAAAATAAATCCATTCTGCTTCCAGTATTTTGGACAATAAGTCGAGCCATTTCTCCCAATGACAAGTGAGCTCTGAAATATGCAGACTTGTAACAGCGAACACCTCCCTGGTATCAAGGTAATGGCATCCCATAAATACGTCTCAAAACTAACCCATGCGATTCTGCTCCTTACGAGATGTCGTCTGCTCTTTGAATTCACCTAAACCTCATCAGCCCCACTCTTAGCATTGGACATGATTGATGGTCGCTCTCCAATGACTAGCGCACCCACCATACGCAATGGGATTCCCTCTCCCTCCCTACCTGGGAGGGCAGAAGAGGTAGGAATTCTAACAGGACACAGGGATAACCAATTTACTGGACAAACATCAGGGTGGTTCATCCGCCTCCATGAGGTATGTCATTGCCCCCAGCCTACAAGACAGGAAAGAAACCAACTACCTCCACATCTAACAAGTCTTGGGCTTTGTGAGGGTGCAAACAATGTCCTATTCCTCTTCATAGCCTCAGTGCCTAGTATGTGACGCCTCTCTGTACAGTTTCTGACTAAATGAGCGAATGACAGAAAAAATGCAGGCATGGTACAATGCAAGAACAGTTAAAATATGGCACATACCTTATTTACTCATTCGCTTATTTTTTGCTCTTAGTGAGCCAAGGACCACAATAGGTAATAAGAAAGAGATAGAATCAGATGTAACAGGAGGGAAAGACATGGCTTAAATGAGCCAAGAGAGGAGGGAGAAGGGACAAATGGTTGTCACAAACGTCGTGGGTTTGCACTGACATAGGGGGACAGGAAGAGAGGAGGTGATGCTATTAAAAGCTTCTGTTCCTGGAAAGCAGCTGATGTGCTGAGGGGGGAATACGCAGGGTCTGGAGGCAGAAGACCAATTAGACACAGGGAACCTTCAAACGGCCCTCGTCACTGTGGGTCTTGACGCTTTAAGAAGTCCCTTTTCAGAAGCACTGATGAATCTCCGTGTTGAGGGGTTATGGGGACGGAGAGCTGGCAGTCCCTGAGCCCACTAGGGGAGCAGCCACTTGCCATGGTGTCCAGCTTCGGGGTCTCGCGTTGATGGGACCCCTGAAGCCCACGCCCATGGGCCTCTCCTTCGGAGCCAGAGGCATGGTCTCTACGGCTGCCATGTCTTACCTGCAGGGACTGCTGGAGGTTTAAGCCACACCGTTCCAAAGGCACTGTGTCTGCGGAAACTCGGTTCAGCATAAAGAACAGATTGCCATCCTTTAAAAGGCTACATAGGTTTCACGAACAAAAGAATGGAACTTTACCAGGCAAACCCTGAGCGGGAAGCCGGGCGAGGTGGCGGGACATTGGGTCATCCCAGCCTGGCAGCAGCTCACACGAAGGATGTGACGCTAAAAGCAGAGCCAACAGACCTTCCCAAGGAGATAGTATCTGGAAACGCCACAGAAAGTGATGGCATTCCTTCCCTGAAAGGACCTTGAAGGAGGAAGCTACGGAAAACAGACAAGTATACACCCAGAGCCAGGCATTTGGATACATGAAAGAAAGAAAGAAAGAAAGAAAAGAAAGAAAGAAAAGAAAGAAAAGAAAGAAAAGAAAGAAAGAAAGAAAGAAAGAAAGAAAGAAAGAAAGAAAGAAAGAAAGAAAGAAAGAAAGAAAGAAAGAAAGAAAGAAAGAAAGAAAGAAAGAAAATGCCTTCATTTTGCTATTTCATCTACATTCAAGAGCCTTGGTTACCAAGGAGGAGGCAGCATGAGACACATGGGAAAGGTACTAAGGGGGAACTAGCACGTTTTCTGGCCATGGGGACATTGACTCCTGGTGGACACTTCTCTGGGGGCAGCCCCACGCGCCTTGCAGGATTAAGCGGGGTGGCCCCCGTAAGCCAGTTCTTACTCGGCGAGGAGTTCCAAGTTCCACTCCTGAGTTTCATCTGACAATAGGCAGGTGAATCCAGACAGACCCTCAGTCTTCCGCTTCCTTAGAATTTAGTCCTGGATCCACACCTCTCAAACTCCAGAAGAGAGAAGGGACAGGTGAGGCTGACGTGGCCACGTGTGCACCTGTGGGCGCGGCGGAAGCTCTCAGATGCAGAAGGCTGTCCGGGCCCAGTTCTCTCCAGCGAGAGGAAACCCAAAGGGGCGGGCAGGACTGAGTGAGGCACAACGCATCTCAGCATTCCACCGACGTCATGAGCCCTCTTAAACTCCCTCAGGTAAATAAGCCATGCTGCCTTGCTGAATCTTATAATTAGGCCTTTGGATTTTACAGCTCCTCGTCTGAGTGAGAAAGAATCTGGTTTAAAAATGCCTCTTGGACATATGCATACAAGGGACAAAGAAGGCTTCTTTGGAAAAGTGTCATCACCAGGCAGGTGTACTTCCGTGGATCTGTGTTTCCCACACTGTGAGTTGAGTCTCACGAATGGTTCCTAAAATGGTGCATGAAATCTATTTCTTGAATAGAAAAGAAAGTATCAGAATGTATCACGTTGTCAAGGTAACTATCATTTGGTGAAAAGTGTACCATAAAGGAGGCCAGGATTTGGTTAATAAGGTAGAAAATAAAAACCCCACTCCTAAGGATATGAACTTGACATTTTGAAAAACGTATGAATAGAGCATTCATACTGTTCACATTACTTTGATTTCTTCCCCCATTACAATGTTTCAGAATCATTTCAGTTGCAATTAGACTAAGTCCCTTCATAACTTAGTCTGCAGATAAAGAAGATTAATCAGTGGGCTGAGCCTTTACGGTGGTAACTCCATCCCTCCTCCCTGAGGCAAGGAGAGCCAGCCGTGAGGGAGGGGTACACCCACCGCCCCAAACCATCATCATCTGTTCTACAGACATCAGACGGGACTGTGGAAAAAGACCCAGTGAAATGGAGGAGTGTTTTACTAATCATATTTTAAAACAACTTTCAAAAATTATAATAAATAAAATATCTAAGACCAGAACAATAAAGATGTAGATTCTAGAGTGATCCATGTATCGAGGCATTTTCCCAAACCCTCATGTCTGTTACCTCATTTATTGTAATAAGAAAATGCCTGGCTTATGATTCAATGAGGCATAGTCCATTTCTTAGAGTAGCAGTAATATATCATGATAAGAAAACATTTGCTTCACTAATGCTCTTCATCATTATCCACCCTTGATTGCTGTAAATTTATTTCACCCTTAAAACATATACACACAAATATATTTTAAATAAAAATACCTTTACTTAGTCGATAAAATCCTTTCTGTATAATGTACTCTGAATCCTTGGCCAATCTTTTGCCTTAACTAAGACATAATTATTCTGACTGGAACTCTTTAAATTAATTCCTTTACATTGCAAAATTCAAAGTCAGCCTATTTTCCGAGTACATATAACTCAAGCTTATTGATAAAGATGGACTCAACTGTAAGTCATTTAAAACTAGTGAACACCATGGAAGTAAAATGCTTTTCATTAAATTGAAGCTTTACCTTTCTTGCCTTCTTTATGCTTTTGTCAAAACTAGGACATTCAAATGTATATATATTGTCAACTATAATTATATATATATATGGTTAGCTCATTATACTTCCCTGATACAGTAGCATATATATAGTAAGTACTTGAGAAAAAATTATTTTCTTAAAGAAAAAATTACATAAGACACATTAAATTTATTCCAATACCCAATTACAGCCCAATTTATTTATTAAATTGTACTCCCTAAAGCAAGTTATTAGCTATCTAACCTACTTCCATTAATTAACAGAAAGACATCTTGCCAAGCATTCTGTATTACATCCACTCAACTGACATCTTGCTGCCTTGATGAAGCGGCATGCGGACTGTTATGTAAGGAATTAAAGAGCATCTAGAATAGAAATTCAACCATTAGAGACTCTAAATAAAATCTCTCTCTCACACACACACCCCCAATAGCTTTTTCTAACTCTCTTATCTAAGGGTTTCATACAATTCTAATCATCTGTCCAAAAAAATTCTACCACTCCAAATTACCCTCAAAATATAAGGATGAAAAACTGAAATGTGTTGCTTTTGCAGTAATACCGGATAAGGCCCACTGAAAACTCCATTTTCCCTCATGTCATACACAACCGCCACAGGTGGACAGGAGAATTCTTTGGGCCCATTTCCAAAGATGCCCCTGCAAACTAAACACACGCTCAGAAGTTTTCATTTCACTGTGGTTCAGAACCAAATCAAAAGCTTGCGAAATTTCAAAGTTCCGAAGAAACTGAGAACGACAACAAAAAGAAGCATGTTGCATTTATGTCTAGTATAAATGTTTTCTTTTTTAAGATTTATTTTATTGTTTTGAGAGAAGGTGGGGGAGAGACAGAGAGAGGGAAGGGGGAGGCGGAGCAGTCTCCATAGTTGTGCATCATTAGTTGTGACATGGTTTCATTCCACACCGGTGGATGTGGGGCAGGAACCAAACTGGGGGCCTCCGCACGGGAGGCGAGAGCCTTCTCCAAACCACCCCAGCAGTTACCAGCTGCGCTGCAGTTCCGCATATGGGGTCACACAGGCTGGGGCCAGGAATTGAACCTTGGTCCTCGTGATTGAGAGGCGGGGCTCAACTACTGAGCTGTCCCGCACCCCCTAGTATAAATGCATGGCAAGAACTGTAGGGTTATGAAGGACTCGCCACACACAATAAGCCATTCTCTGCCTGTAGACTTTTCTCTCTGTGCTGTGTCCCCCATTTGCAATCCCAGGCCCGCTTGTAAATCACTCAGCCTAACATCCTGCCACAAGTCCGTCTCCCACAGACAAGCAGAGTGCGCTTGGGGAACACACACTCATCTTTATTAGCTTAATGCAGACATTTGTGAAAAGATACAACAGCAGCAGGTGCCATAAATCATTCACTGACTCACACGCGTCTGTAGCAACTGCTGGGTGTCAAACCCTCGGCTGGAGTGGGATGAGGCAGTAATACACATGGCAGCCCTCAGAGCTTACAATCAGGCAGAGGACAAAAGACCAGACCCACAGGCCCAGAGCCCAAGGTCCAGTGTCGTAAACACCAGCAGCACGTTCGCTCTGGGAGCCCGGGCGAGGCGGGGCATCCCTGGTGTATGGAATCGGGCAGGGTCTGGGGCGAGGAGAGCACACTTAAATTGGGTCTTGAAGGATGACTAGGCTTCAGAAAAGGCATGAGATGGATGGATAATTTGAAGTGAGTGGGGAGACAGCGGCGACATTTCCCAGAAGGCTGCCAGACACTGACACTGGGCTGCGAGCTTTTGTGGATGAGCTCTCGGAATTCCTCTCCGGTGGGAGGTACGGCGGGACGTGACCTCAGGATGTGGCTACAGGGGTGGGGGTGGGGGGTGCAAGTACAGAATGTTGCCAATGCCGAGCCAGAAGAGTCAACCTACCAACTACGCTTTCAAATGGAAAAGAAAACGAAAGAAGGGAAAGAGCAAGGAAGGAGCAAGGGAAAAGGAAAGGAAGGTGTTGGGTCCTCTATTGGTATGGGCAATTGGCACAGGTCATTTCACGCACATTTTTTATTTGGGAGGATTGCTGTGTGGTCCCCCTTATAATTATATTTTATTTTAAAATATTAAGATTTGGAAGGGTCCTAAATGGTCATTTATCTTGCCTTTGACCCAACTAGGTCCTTTGACAGCATCCCAGACCTCTGGCTGGTCTCACAACATTCACAGGACAGGGAGTCACACAGGGACCTTGCTGTGTGCCCAGCCCTCTGACACAGGAACTTTAAGAGGCCAGAGAGCATCTTAAAGAGCTGAACTCTTCCCTCCGGCGTGGTCCTCTGGTCCCAGATCCAGAAGAACACTCAACAACATTTTCCCATCTAGTCTAAGACACACTTCCTTCACATTTTAACAACTACAAAATCAGGTGGAGCCTTACAATTAATTGTGTGTCACACCATGAATCGGCAGCAATTTTTCTTCGTGGTGAATAAAGTAATGATGTGTTACCTACAATTAGTGGCGTCTCAGATGCCACAGCACACCGTCAGTTAACAGCAGTGTCTTACTCGAGCCTGGCATTTCTATTCCGTGGCTAATCTCTCCTCCATGTTTGGCAAATATCCTCCCGAGTTGAGGTACCACGCCGGGAGCCAGACAAGCTGGGGTCCCATAGCAGCCCCCCATTTACTAACGGGTGACCTTGACCTGCATCCCATCTCTTTGTACTTCCATTCCCTCATCTGTATAATGGGATGAACACCGGCCTCAGTCTTCCTGTGTGTGCATCACATGGGGCAACACCTGGCACAGCCTCTGCACGCTGCTTTGGCGCCCACAGTCCACATTTAGTAAAATGCCAGCCACCATCATCATCTCCCTCTAAACTAAACAATCATCCCCCAAATGACATGGTTGCTAAATCACCTGTCCACTTCTGGGCCCACTCCAACATGTCCAGCCATCGGAGTTGCAAACTCATATGCCAACGGGGGGCCAGGTGGGGACTGTCACCAGGGAGAGGGGCTCCTAGACCACCGATGGCGATAAACAGGCTGCCTCGGTGTCCTGGGAACGTGAGGGCGTGCTGAGAACTACACTAACCTGTGGACGCTTCTAACCAGAGGGGACCGTGGCATCGCAGGCTGCAGGGGGGAACCACTTCCACCTGTTCAAGAGAAGCCAGAAATCCACGCTGTTTCAATGTAACCCCACACACCCACCATTCTCAAGGGCAGACAACTACCGTATTTTTCGCTCCATAAGCCGCACCTGACCTGCCTGGACCCGCTCTCCTCCCACGCAGTCCCTGCTTTCTGATCTGGCTGCAGGCTTCCCCACGGCAGCATGAAGGTCCCCAACGTGCACTCTTCTTTGCAGTATTCACTCCATAAGACGCACACACTTTTCCCTCCACTTTTGGGGGGGGGTGCATCTTACAGACCAAAAAATATGGTAATTCGCATTGAAAGCATCTGGTAAGCAAGGCCCGCAGAGGGCACACAGAACACGCCCGGCAGCCAGACGGGAGAGGAGAGAAGACGCTCTGTGTCGTCCACGCGCCCTCGCGCGCTTCGTCCGGAACACATCGCTAAAGCAGGTGCCAGCACGATGCCCCTTCTGCAGATGAGACCACAGCACAGAAGGGGAAATAACCCGGCCGAGGTCACGCGGCACAGACGACCGAGCTGAACTCCATCTGCTGTCCTCACAGTGAAGGCCTTGCCTTCACTTTCCACTTCCGTGGGGTGCAGCAGGCTCCTCACGGCAGCCAGGGAAGCCGCCCAGGTGGAGAAAACGCGGCACAGAAACCCGCAGACCCGCTGAAGGTCTCGTTCACGCCGAAGAGCCAGTAATTCAACAGCTGTCTCCCTCCCTTGTCTGTCAGCTCAGGAGAGCTCATCACCAATGCATTCCCAGGGAGCGGTCCAGCTGCGCTTTTGCGCTATCATGATGTACTAAGTTTTAAATTAAACATTGCAGTCATTGGGGAAGTTCAGGCGCTAACACCGCGAAGCCTAAGAGCGTCTGCCATTCAGGTTAAAAACGTAAAAACGCCACCAGTGCAACCGATGGGGGCCTCACGTGGATTCTTCACCCCTGACAGAAGTAACCGGGATCCGGAACCTTCTGCGTATCTTTCACACGGATGTGCCAGTGTTTACACTGTTCTTTCACACGCGTCCACAGCAGCAGCACTGCTCAGCGGGCTGTTAAACCTGAAGTCAGTGGTGCTGTCAGGTGTGCGTACCTTCCCGCAACTCGCTTCTGTTTCCTCAACACGGTGCATTAGACATTCATTTAGTACTACGACCTCACAACAGTCCCCTGTGTGAGAATAACACAGGGCACATCTACCGATTGGCTTGTTATTAGATAGGTCAGTTCGCATTATGCTCGTGCAGCAAAACACAGCGCTACCCATGTCTTGTCGTGGACACGCGTGAAGCTTTCTCTGCAGGCGGATAAACTGGGGTGATGGTTCTACCACGGTGATGTTAAGACGGTAACGTTAGGGAAAGTCAGGTGAGTGAGAGACGTAGGAGAATTCTGCACAATTTTAGCAATTTTTCTGTAATTCTTAAATGAGTTCCAAATCAAAACTTTCTCTTTTTTTTTTAAAGAAAAGTACACCTTTCGGGTCACTCAAAGCACTCCCCGATCGGACTGCAAAGCTCTGGCCCGTCTACCGGACACAGCGGCAGCAGAACGAGGCTGGCTCCTGGGCACCCAGCGCTGTCACAGGACTGTGGCTGCTTAGTGCACCTCAAGTGGCTGAGCTTACACAGGGTCCAGGATGGTCAGGTAAAATCAAACCAAGCCTCTGAATATCGATCCACCCAGACAGAAGTCATTCCAACTCAAAAGACAGCCACGCTCCAGTCAAAAAGCCTCTGAGCTATAACACCCTCCTCTCCAATATGAAACGCCTTGTCTTTCCCATAGGTTTCAATGCAATCTGACAGATCTAATTCTACGCATTCAGGGTCACATCTCAATGTTTGCGACACCTCTCCCCCACCCCCACGGTGTGAGGGTAGAAAAACCATCTTCAAGTTCAAACAACTCTTTTATGTTTTCTCTGGTTCTTTTCAACCTGCCGGGTACGCTGTACGATGAGGACATTGGGTTAACATCCAGGCCCAAGAGCAGGACCCAGAAGGGCAGCACCGGCCAAGCTCAAGTTCAAGCCCAGCTACGTCCTCTGGGAAGGTGGCCAGGGCTGACCTCCACTGTGGTGTGTTGTGGCTCATCTCCTCCCGTCCTCTGGTTGTCCACACTCCCTTTGGTCTCAGTCACTTAGCGCTCGTAGATATTTGGGTTGGGATCCTGGGCAAGTGGCTGCTCTGTTTTCTCTTCCTGCCCTGAGGGCACGCTGTCAACACACCAGCAAGACCATGAGCCAGGAAGGAGCAGACAGGGGCAGGACCGGAAGCCAGGAGGAGCCCTGGCTTCCAGTGAGACCTCTGTACACAAAATCGGGGGCGGTCCCACTCTTCGGGGGTCAGGGCTGCATCTGTCTTCAGTTACTCAGACCCTTCCTCCCATTCAATTCTAAAACCCTTCCATTCCTTCCACTCTCCTTTCCTGAGGGGTTCTTATTATTACATGCAAGACACACGAACCCTGGGAGGTAGAATCCGTGCCAATGAGAGACATCTGATCGTTTCGTTTTATTTTTGGTTCCTCCAATAACCCCTCAAGTACTTAATGAATGTCGGTTTCTGTCACAAAGTGATAAACCCAGTGGCTGGGGGCTGAGGGACCTCAGGGGACCCCATCACCTGAAGTCTGTCTTCTCTCTCGAGCCCCTCGGTCAGCCATGGCGTGCACTCAGGCACAGTTTGACATTTGAGCACCATATGGCTCAGTGAGGCTCCGAAGGCCAAGCTAAAACCTTCCAGGCCGTCTGGCATTTTCCGCCTTGGCCGGCGCTGGTGGCACGGAGCTGCAGCCTGAGTCAGGGCTAGGAAGCCGGGCCATCCCAGCACGCCAGCCCAGCGCACAGCCAGGGCCGCGGCCTCCAGCCCTGCGGCTCCGCGCCACGACACCCAAACGAGTCATCAGCCGCTCCTGTGCCCAGATTCCTGGCACAGCCGAGCAAAGACACTGAGGGGGTTGGCAACAGACAGTCGTCCACCACAGCTCTCCCGGAATCACGCCACACACCACACGCCACAGCTCCGGGCCACGCTGCGCCTTGTCCCCCTCCCCGGGATGCCTGCCACCGTCCAGGGGCCTGCAAGGGAAATGGGCAAAGACGGGCCCCCATCCTGACCAACCGCCTTTCCCATCGGCCCACATGTCATCATCAGAGAGGTAGTTTCCTGCTGGGTGATGACACACCTCCTGACGGTGAACGAGGTTTGGAAGTGCTGCACTTAATAAGCTGTAAGCGAGAACTTTTCCTGTGCCTGTGGAAGGGCAGCTCCCGACACGTATGTCGTGAATTCTTCAGAAGGGACGCTAAAGGTGGCATCCCGGGGAGGAGTGAAGGTGGCAGGGGCCGCAGTGAAGAGGGGCCTCGTGGCAGAACACCGCCACACGCAAAGGCGAGCGGGAGTCCAAGACAACTCACCTGACGCCCAAGGTCCGTGATGAGCGTACTTTCTCAGCCTAAGTGTTCAGAGTTAGGCTGTGCCCACTGACCCACATCCCTACGCAATGCTTGGCTCGAACCGGCCATGTCTCATTCCTCCAGGCCCTACAATCTCTTAAACAACATGCACACGCATGCACACGCTCTCTAATAAATGCCCTCCGTTTAAGGGGTTGGAGCTCCTTAAGCTGAGCCTCGTGCAACCACAGGGAGTCCAGGAAAAGGGCCTTCCTCGGGCGTGCAATCCTGCAATGTTTTCTGTCCCAAGATACAACCAAGCTCTTCCTGAGTTGCAGGGATGATGAGAACTTCCAGACAGGCTGACCATTGCTCACTGGATCCCCGGGAATCTGTGTCAAAACCTAACAGTGTCCTTAGGCAGATGTTTCACACTTCTCTCCAGGCTTCCCTACTTCCATCTTGCTCTAGGAAGCTTTGCATCTCACCAGGCACGTGTACACTGCCGGGAGGATTTCAGAAACATGACTGGCCCAGAACGGCTTGTTTTCCTCCGACTTCTCCTCTGCAGGCAGAACTCCAGGTCAAAGCATCCAAGTCACAGAACTCTGTGACCAGAGGTGGGTCCCAGAGCAGACACGTAAAAATACATTTATGACCATCTATCACTCTATGGCACCTGACTGCTCTTAAGCTGCCTACGGTACTGGAATGTGCTCACGTGTTTATTTCTGATACAGGCAACGAGAGAAAGAGATGGGAAGACAGGCTGTTCTAACAGGATACAGTGCGCCTCCCACAGCCGGAAGCCCGTGCCACAAATCCGATGATCCGACATCGAAGATCAGAGGGCGGCGGTATTTATCAAGCACTTACAAGACAGACCCGTTTCTGTAGCAAGGGACCCAAGGTAGTCTCAGGGACTCGGCTTTGGGAAGTGGCTGGACATGAAATGCTTCGCCAGAAAGCGCTGTCAAATCAGCCTTTCCTAAGCCCGGCCTTGGGGACCAGTGTCAAGGTCTCAAAAACTCAAGTCATCCAACAAGGGACTCACCAAGCCTCTCCCTAATGAACTGACAAAGCTGCACCCGCTGCCGGCCCTCCCCAGTCAGGCCGATTTCAGGAGTGCCAAACGGAAGGCAGGAACTTCCGAGCCCCGCAAGCTGTCTCGTCGCCAGCGTGCCTGGAAGAACGCGCACGCGGAAAGAGTATTTGACAGCGTTCTGCACAGGCGTGGCTATGCCGCCACCCACTTCAGTTTTCCATGAATTGTGCCGCTAAGAATTTGGGAAGACTTAGCCACATTAACACGATCCAAAATTTAACATGTTCTCTAGGGAAAGGCTGCGGTACAGGAACCAGCAACACAAATAAAAGTGATTTCGATAAGACTTTCCTAAAAGCATTTTATAAACGTGTCTACCTACAACTGGTAGGGGACTAAGACACCACCTATATGTATTAAAGCAGGACCCTTAGCAACCGATCCTGCTCAACAGTCTGTTAAGAGTAGATCCGGGTATTATATATACACTGTGTTGTCCCTAATTTAGGTTTTCCTCAACCTGAATTCACTGTTATCCTTAGAGACATACACAGGTAAGACGTAAATTATGTTTTTGAGAGACTATAATCCACATAAAGCTAGGTCTTCATTACGGCTGTTTTTCCCAAATGGTAAGTAAAACGTGTTCTGGGAATTTCAAGGAGATCCAAACCTAGGCTGTACAATTACCAAAATACACAATTTTTAAAATTCCCTAAAATGAATTTTTAAGTATAGCCTGCTGGGCCCTTTCTACCTGGTCCTCTGTCTGCTTCACCTGGAATATTGCCCTTTGGGCTTAAAAAAGGCTCAACATTCTTACTGTTATTGGATATTTGTCTAAAGATATTTTCCTTTTGAAGTGGTTTTTACCCTTTGCTCAAGGCCTCTAAATACCCAATGGGAACAATACCTCCTACAAGTCAACAGCTTGCCTACGTCCTTCTGTTCAGTATCAAAACCTGGTTCGACCACATCCGGAGATTCTGGCAGAACCCTGATTAAAATAAGGGAGTTATCTGGAGTAAGGGAGCGTTCACAGAAAGCCCACAATCACAGAAGCTCCACACTGAATTCACAGAATTACAGACACGGGTGAAGACAGCGTCCTCGACTACACAGGAGCAGTGCCCAGGGGCAAGCGCAGGGCTGGAGAAGGAGACGCCCCGTCGGGAGCAGGAGGCAACATCTCAGAGGAATCACTGCACACCGAGGACTCGCTCTTCCCCCTTCATTTCACAGCTCGCCCAGCTCACGCCCCTGGTCACCCGGCGTGGGTCTCCCCCATGTTATGGCTCCATGGTTTCTGCTCTCGGGGTCTTGCTTCCACAGCATCCCACTTCCCAATGCACTGTCACTGACCTCCCACTGGAAGTCTGTGTAGACAGGACTGTACTGAGGACACACAAACGCGAAAGTCTCCCCTTTTAAGACATGCAAACCAGACAAGAATAGCCAAGGAATTTTCATGGTCGGAGTCATCACAGAAGAGAACACCCTGACACATTGGACGCTGGGCTTTCATAGTGCACCTCTCAGCCCTCCAGAGTGCAGGCAGAGGGGCACTGTGGGCACGGTGGGCACGGTGGGCGAGGTGGGCGAGAAGAGTGGCTGAGCATCACCTCTCCAGAGGCCAAAGAAAAAGACCCGAGAACATGCTTTTTGATGTCTTCAGCCCAGAACCTTCAGCAATCTGGTGAAGTCAACAGACTCTCCTAGAATAATGTTTTTAGAAGCAAAACAAAAAGCATACACACACAACGCAGGATTATGAAGGAAGGCAATTATACTGACATACCAGTACTGTTATCAAAATACTAAAAAACAAATTCTTGGGGGAGGAGGGTGGGAGGGAGGGGGCATCGAATACTTGATATGGAAAGAGAACTGACTGGGTGGTGCGCACACAATGCAATGCATACACAATGTCGTGTAGAACTGTACACCTGGAACCTATGTGATTTTTACCAACCAATGTCACTCAATGATTACTCCATGATTACTCAATGTCACTCCAATACACTCAATGATTAATTTTAATAAATAAATAAACAACAAATTCTTTATAAACACACTGAATAACAGGACCTAGGTGCCATAATTTCACAGGCATTGAGATACCAAACACTCAACAGGACCATCATCTATGTCACCTACATTCACAACTGAAGGAGATGCTGAATTTCTTCAGGATTAGTGACAATGAGGATTTCTTTCCATCCAACCTCAGAGGCTCTGGAATTCTGACCCGTGGGCTCCTTGGTAGAGAATGTCTTGGCAGACATTACCCCTAAGTTCATGTCAATACAAACTCAATTCAGTAATAATGGGGCTCCCAAGTGCTGGACCAAAGGGGGACCATTAACCCCAGTGGTCTGTGGGTACAGTGAGGCCCTGAAAGCCCTCTTGTCTGATGCTCTTAACTGAAGTGAAAGCTCTGGCCCCTCCCATACTTCAATTCTGTATTTCTCCAACCAAAGATCTACGAACAGAAGCATATTCGTGCAGACCCATGAATCACTATGTCTCCTCCTACAAAAACTACATCGATTTTCCAAAAATAGTGACAGTAATTAAGTAAAAGCTTTATGGAAGGAGACACAATATTAACCATAGCCATGAATTTTAAGACATGTCCAGTTCTCAGACATTAAAGTGTGTTTAGAGAGACAGAATCCCTCAGACTTAAAACTGAATAAATGCATAAGGGATTTCATGTTATTATGAGTATGTGCAATATGGTGATTGCATCAAAAATTATTGAGAAATAAAATGTTGTATAAATTTTCAAACATTTAGCCCCTAGAGTTCACATATTCATGGGATCAATTAAACCCAGGCTTAGCTGTATTTGAGTCTCATGAAGAAATATGCCATCCAGTCAGCTCAGCAAAAGCAAATGCCCACTCTTCTCCATTTTCAGGACTTAATTATATTTAACAAACCTTGAATAGTGAGTGCCAGGCATCACTTCAGACACATGACAAATGTTAACACAGTTCACTTTCAGGACAAGCCTATGAGATTGTAGCTAATACTGCCTATATGCAGATGAGGAAACCAAGGCACAAAAAGGCTGAATGACAAGTTCAAGGTCATACAACTACAGTGATACCTTGGCACAGAACGCCTCAAAACTCAAACAACTTGGAATCCGAACAAAAAAAGTCAAGCAAATTCTGCCTCGGAATCTGAACACTGCTTTGGAATCCGAACGCAGCTCTGGAATCCAAACACAAACACGTTGCTCGCGTGGGACGTATCCACTGTACGGCCCAAAGCTTTATCCAAATGCCCACTCACCTTGGAACTCGCACAGGGTTCTGGGATGAATTAAGTTCAAATTCCAAGGCCTCACTGTGCTCTTAGAGCTCGGCTCTGTCCAGGAAGTGTGGCTACAGGGCCCCCCATACTGCGCTCTATGGCTCTTTCGGGCTCTGCTCCTGATCCTTTGAATCACAGTTGTTTTCCCCCCAAGTTTTCAGAGGTGCTGATTGGCAAGCACCTCTCTTTTAAGCATGTGACTACAGAGACTCTCCATGGAACTTTCTCGTACTCATCAACACTGAAGTAGGATTCATGAATGTCTATGACTACAGAGACTCTCCATGGAACTTTCTCGTACTCATCAACACTGAAGTAGGATTCACGTCTATGGAGTAAGAGGGGGCAGCTGCGAGGTCACGCCCTGGCTCTGAGGGAGAGTCACCGCCATCCCGCTGTCACTGTGGAATCTGTGTCCACTTGAATGTATCACTCTTTCTCTGCTCCAGCCTGAGTCCGTAGGCTGACAGAAGCCAGCACGAAGGGGTGGGATGGGGGGAAAGGCAAGACAATCATGTGTTTAGCCCTGGGACCTTCCAGAGTACAGATCCAGAGCCCACGTGACAACTTTCCCGTCACCGCACCCACATGGGTCTGATAACCCCTCTGTGTGTGAGAATATAGGGTCTTCTTAACGTCGCTGCAGAAAAGAAACAGCTTACAAAGAAATTTTTTTAAGAGGAGGAGAGAACAGCATTATAAGAAGGACACAATGTAACCCTTATGCTGCAGAAAATGAGACCATCGAGAGGAGGTCGGCCAGCTTCCAGCAGACCAGAGACCAGAAGTTCACATAAACTGTGAAAAGACTCATCCCTCATTAGAAGACACTGTTTCTCGTGTACCTGTTTCCTGGACTCAGTATGGCTGAGAGAAGGATGGAAAATATTGGTCGAAAAAACAAGAATGAGCTCACACGCCGAGCCCCACGATCTGCTGGTCTGATCAGCAGCAAACCCACAGGCTAATCTGAACATGGCCTGTGGACAGTCCCCGGGGAAGCAGAGGACATGGAGGGCACATAAGAGGCCCCCGGGGGCTGACATTTACTGACCACTGACTGGGGGTCAGGCAAGGTGCCAAGTGCTTCCCCCTCATCGTATATCGAATCCTTACACACACTCTCTGTGCATTATGATTGTCCACCGCTTTAGAAAAGAAAGCGGAGACTTCAAGTTATGGAACTGGCCTAGAATAACAAAACCAAGGTAAGACCTGAGGCCTGGATTTGAACCTAGGTCAGACCTGAAGCTCTGAAATACTTCCGTGCCCAAGGACTAAGACACGAACGCTGCCTTTCTAACCAAACGCTTCCTCCAATGGCCGTGGGACACTGTAGCCGCAGGGATAAACGCACACAGGTTGAGTGCAGTTGGCAGAAATATAAGGGCACAAATTGCTGGGTGAGTCGGTAATCTCAATGCACACGATTATCTTCACGTGAAGAACAAGCCCTTCTGTCGACCCCCGCTGCCATCATCCTTTTGAGTCACCTGGCTCTCAGCCTTCGAGATCACCTCGTCTGCTCTTTCTTGAGCCCCCTCACAGAGTCTTGTGCTAAATGATTTCCTACAAAAACAGAAACAACGTCCGCCTTTTCAACAGCAAGTCAACTGTCCTGCCCCGTGGGAGCCCCCAGATGCAAGCCCCCCTCTGCTCCAGCACACCTCACAGCTCTAAGCCCCAGGGTGACATTCCCAGGATTTTCCAAGTCCACATGCATCCCTTCTCAGGGCTTCCATACGTTCAGGCACTATCTCCTAGCCATGTTTTTCTACATTAGCCAGACCGACAGGCAGCATCTCCACAACTTAATGGGGCCCTGGAAACGTGAGCAGATTCGCTCCAGCTCCATGGTGTCCCGAGTGGTTAAGCAGAGGGTGGGGGCACGCTTCCTTATCTCCACTAACTCCATGCATATAGAGTGAGTGACACTCAGCTACGCGGGGAGCCACTTAATTCTGTATGTGTTTTTTACATGCTGGAGCTAGTTCCTAGGCGACATCACGCAATGCCCATCTCCAAAACACTTGTACAGGAGGAAGAACTGGTACCCACAGCGAGGACAGCTTAGTGACTTGGGGCTGTGGCACGTGAACTGCGCTGCTAGCTTAGCTGTGTTACCTCTTCCAGCTCTGCTCCCTCATGCATGTAACAGTGACAGTAATAATCCATGCCCTCTAGGGCTGCAGGGGGCAAACAAAATAATGCATGTTCAGTATTTAATACCCAAAATACAGTAGCTATGCCTTATCAGAAGCAGTAAAAAGGGGAGTGACGCACCGCATAAACACCGCATCAGAGTGTTTCAGATCATCTGAAAGGAACTGAGATTGGGATCTTCGGAAGGATAGCAGTCACACGCAAACACGAGTGCAGAAACAAGTGTCTTTAACCAGAGTGCCCAATTGCTGGGTTTTTTTTAAATGAACCCCACTGATTCAAAATCATATGCAGTAACTCGCTGCCTCATCACATTTGAGACAGAGGGGAAAAAAAGAAACCTAAAATCCATTAAAAGACAGACAAGTGAATAATGAGGGCTATTTTCTGAAGTGCTCTATTTCTCTAAAGCACATACTCAACTATAATTTAAGAAAAAATAACTCCTCCATTTACTATATCAGTAATAAGCTCAGAGAATGGACAGTAAGATCATTCCATGACAGAGCATTATTAGCATTTCACACTCTTGTGTAATGTAAGCGTAAACACCTTCAGCGCCCCTGACCCCTGGTCCTCAATATTAACAAGCAGATTCACTACAGAGCTTTTCATCAAATGCAATCGTCATGGTGATCATTGGTCCCACAAGCTACACGGCATGGCTCCTAAAGACAGTTCCCTGGTGCGACCGAGTACAAGTCACCTAGCCCACCGGTAAGGTGACATGTTCAGTGATTCTTAGCTTGCACTATTATTCCTCGATTCAACTAAAAATAAGTTAATGGGGTTGATACAGTCCTAATTTCCCTGTCACAGGTTTTAATCACACACACACACACACAAACCTCATCCACCACTCACACCCTACCAAGGACTGATTCCTAAGAATAAATTTACAGTTTATACTCAGTCAGCCAATAGATATGTCTTATGGAGTAAAATATGAGAACATCGACATTTATTTAAACTAAATTCCTATGAGGGTAGATGTATAAAAAGACTATGATGGGCTAAGAATTTAAACATAATTTCATGTTCAATCATTTCAAACACATGTCAAATGAGATCTTGAATCACATAAGATACCAATGTCAGTGATAATAGTAATTTAAAGACTACTGAGTTTGGAATGGCAGATGGGAAATACTATATTGTAGTCTTTATACTTCAACATTATCTTACAATAAATTGGAATGACCTTTGCCGGATGCAACACAGTAAATTCTTAGATTTATGCCTTTGTTACCACAACAATGTTCTGACTTGTTGAGTTTTTAAGGAACTCTCTTTATAATAACAACATCCCCCCCCAAAAAAAAAGTATAAATGAAAATGAGGCCACTTACAAATTGCATTTAATCAAAATAAAGAAAAAAAAAATCTAAAAACCAGTGTTACGTAATTTTTTAGCAAAATTGGCAAATAAGCAGTCTAGCAGTTGCTAAATTTTGACTGGTTTTAGGTTTAAGGTTAAAGCTCTGAGAAAGGGAGAAGGTTTGTACAAGGAGAAGTCAGATATAACTTAAAATTTAACAGATATGATAATTATTTGGAATTTATCCTATAAAAATAAATAGGCAACGCCTGACCTACCAACTTATGAGCTATATGAAATTGAGCTCTGAGTCCACTTTTGACGGCATCTGCAGATTCCAGCACACACGAGTCCATTTCTCCATCAGCGAAGACATATCACAGGTTGATTTCATTTGGTGGACGATTCTGGGAACCAACCCCTTATTTATAACATTATTACGACTGGAAAACTAAGTGCCAGTCCCAATACAGAATGAGGGATGCACGTGAAGTACATATTTCCTAG
This sequence comes from Craseonycteris thonglongyai, assembly GCA_004027555.1. Classification (NCBI taxonomy): domain Eukaryota; kingdom Metazoa; phylum Chordata; class Mammalia; order Chiroptera; family Craseonycteridae; genus Craseonycteris; species Craseonycteris thonglongyai. Next base: position 12,716 of record PVKE010000144.1, on the reverse strand, counting down.
CAAAACAAAGTGATCACCCTCCAGTTTCTACTAACCCGTTACTGACTCAGGAGGCAACGTGTGCAAGACGCTAGGCTGGGTTCTTTGGAGAACCGGAAACAGCAACACTTCAGCAGCGTCAGCCTTAGAAGCTAGCCATCCTACAAATGAATGTGATCGAGATGACAAACTTCCTGTCAAAAGCATCTAACGATGTAGCTTGGTTGTTTGTTTTTATTTCATTTTTTCTTAGGTCACAAGGATAAGGAACCTGTAAGTGACACCATACCTAGAGAATGTACAGGTTTGAGAATCGCCATCCTAATCACTAAATCAAGAGCCTGCTGCTTCCCTTTCTTTGCCCTTGCTTCCTGAAACACAGATCAATGTGAAATCCTACCATGATGGTCTACACCTGCCAAACGCCCTTCTGGGCTGAACGAGTAAAAGCATTCGATGACTTTCCCTTTCGGGAATGAGGATGGCTGCTGATACACGGAGTATTGCTTTCCTGTGTATCAAGACAACTGTTCTCTGCTATAGATGTGCTAAGACGGAGGCTGGCCTTGACTGCCCTAAGGCGACCAGATGTTAGCATTGGTAAAGCGGGACACCATTGACCAGGGTTGAGGGGGTTCTTGATTAAAAATTGGGTCTATCTCCCGCCGTTCCCTAGCTTGTCGTGCATTCTTTCCAAAAATCAGGACTTTTTTTAAATGCCGCGGGATATGGGACAAATTGTTAAAAATTGGGACTGTCCTGCCAAAAGCGGGACGTCTTGTCACCTTACCCAAGGACTCTCCTCTCCCAGGAACATTGGTGCGGGGTGAACCCATTCATGAAGGGATCACAGCTCATGGCATCAGAACTCCGCCTCCCCAAACAAAATCTCTCTTATCCTGTCAATCACACCACGGCTGACTTGCCACTAAGGTGACCTGTCCTGCGCGTGCATGCCAGAGGCACTATCGGCAGAGAAATCACTACTTCTCACAGTCGAACCCACTGAAATAAAAAAAAAAAGAAAAAACATTCTCTGGGTTGTACTGCATATCAGCTAGCACTGTGGTTACGCTATTGTCACCAAGCTGGGGGTTCCGCAGGTCATCCCCGATCCTTTGCTCAGGAGTCCCCTGAAATCACAAAGATGTGGGATGTGCGAGGGGCTGAGTGAGAGTAAAGGCAGAGTCCCAAATAAGAATGTCCAGGCTGACCAGTGATCCTGTTAATGAAGATAATGACATAGTCTGTAAGTTACAAGGAAACGTGCAACACAGACACACGGTTCCGTGCACGGAAGCCTCATGCAGAGCCTGTGGCTCTCAATCAACCTGTAGCCCAGGTGAGAATCACAGGAAGAACAGTTAGCACATGCGCTGGCCCCGCCGCCACATTCCCAGGACACCGGCACTGCTCCGGGGACACACTCAGCAGCCACCGTGCGGGACGTCTGAGGCCCCGGCTTCTGGCTAGAACCCTGGGTGAACCTGGCACTAGCGCCATGCTCACTCACCTCTGCAACCCCAGCACACAGAGCTCAGCACACGGAATGAATTCAACAAATACTTTGCGAACACGTGAGGTAGGCATGCAGACACAATAGTGCATCCAGTACTTCTACGTTTGGAGAAGCTGTCCCTGCTTCCGGTTGTGGTTTTCTGGTAAGCCTTGGGACTCCGAAAGACGATGGCTTACTTACTCTGTTTTGATCTAATTTCCAGGTCTTTGTAAGACTCAGAAAACGATCTTCAAGTATAGTCTTCTACATGGCTCAATACTTAGGGCATGCATTTACACTTCCCCATAATACTCGGACAACCTGTTAAGCTACCGAGTCCCTTACTCCTATGCAGGAAATCCCTCTCCTATTAAGGCTGTCGAACACTGAACATTTCAAAGAAACCAGCACTTCTAAGAAACCCAGCCAAGTTCAAACAGCTGTCCAATAAAAGTCTTTAGGGCATCTTCAGTAATAAATGGTTGAAAACTACTTTTAACTGGCACGTCAACACGTAAGTTAAAAGTGGGTATTTCTCCAGCTCCTGACTATGCGTTAACCAAATGCCAAGAGTATCCTACCTGTGGGACCTCGCTGCTCACACGCCCTCCGCTGGAATCTGTTCTCTTCCCTTGGAATGAAGCTCCAGCATCTCTCCAAGTCTACACCAGTCTTCAATCACACAACCTCACCCCTTGACTGGGACTGTCCTTCCTTCACCATCTTCCTATCTCTTCCCATCTCCTAACTACCAGCACCCCGTTCAAGCCCCTGCCAGGTGGCCCTGTGCCCAAGCTCCTTAACCCTTCTCCTCACCCCCAGGGGGTCCCCGCTGCGTTTCCACCAAACCCCCTTTATCACATCACTCCCTTCCTCAAAGGCCTAACCAAGGTCCTGGTCATTTCCTCCTAGCCGGAGCCGGAGCCCACTTTCCTTCTGCTTCCCTAAACAAACTCTTCGCTCCAGCCAGCCCAAAGGTCCTACTACTTCTCGTCACAACGTGCCCTAATTTTTGCTGTTACCTCCCTGACGGTGATGCCCCGTATTATGGAAGCCCTCCCTGCCTGCTGAGATCCAGCACACCGGACGGCCCTCTTGTCTCCCAGCCTTCCTTAGCCCAGTGACAAGCCCTGCTTCGCACAGAATAAGGGCTCCCATATCTCAGAGGCCTCCCACCCAGCATCTCTCCTGGGCCTACCTGTGGGCTTCTGCACCACTGAGGTCGTGGATCACACTGCTCGGCGCCCACAACCCACCACAGCGCACCTGCATGTGGAGCAGATGTTCCCCAGATGCCAAACTCCAGGTACCCGTCTGCCCTCGGTCCCTCTGCAAACACAGCCTCCTGCTGCCCCTCCCCCAAAGGGCAAAGGGCTTTCATGAATGCCAACCGAAAGAAGACAAGACGTCTTCTGACAACCCTCTACACACTGCACTGGTGGCGTCATACAACTGGAGAAGCGAATGGGCCTCCACACAATACACAGCTGGGAACCGAACAAGCCAGGGCGCTCTCGGGCCCTGACGGTATTAGAACGCTGGCACCGGACCACGCGGGCCAGAGGATTGCTCAGCAAAGATTTCTCTGGAGAGAACCTGAGCCAGGCCGTGGGGGCAGGGTAGGGTCTGTGTTAGCAAACCGGGGTGGTGTGAGTGTGCGGGGGTCGGAGGGGCACCGGGCAGAAGGAAGCCCCCTGCAGTACATGTCACCAGTCTGGAGCTGGCAGCCATCCTCTGAGCAGCACAGCAAGCCCACTTTCCCAGGCCAGGGGTCAGCGGTCACAACCGGAAAGCAAACAGAACGTGCCTTCAGCAGGCAACAGCCCTGTGAGCGTGTCCCACGTAAGCTTCCTATACACTCACCTTTCAAACAGCTTACTTGGAGCTACCACTGCACTCACCAGTTTACACCTCACAACCTGCTCCTGAGGCCACAGGCTTAGCAGGTATTTTCACGGGCTGACGTAGACAGTGTGAGCATGTGGGCAGGACCACCACGGTGACCCTACACTTCTTGTGCTCCAATACATTCGTGCGACTAATATTTACGGGAGGCGTTCAACGAAAAGCATGAACAACTCACGTGAGTCGTGATCTAAATCATTAAAAATTAGTCTTGAAAGCAGACAAGTGCAGCAAAGGCAGGTCAGTGGCAGATTTCCTGCTGTTTTCTTTCCTGTTGTGACGTGTGTGTGCGCATGTGTGTGTATGGTGACTGCTGGTCTTCCAGCGCTCTCTCGGGAATGCTGAGCTGACGCAGTAGTCCCCACAGAAGAGGCAGGAGAAGCACTTGCGTGGACCAGGAAACTTGCTGGTCTTGGTTAGAACACTGACGAGCACACACGCCTGCTCTGGAGGCCAAGCAGGATGGCTTCTTCCACTTGATCATTCAGCGCGGTCGGCAGCCACCAGCACACAACGATCCGGGTGGGCACAAGTGACAGGAGGGGAAGCCAAGTCCATCTGTCGGGCACGGGAAACCTAATGGGAGGCCCCACTTCATGTAAATTCTAATTAGACCACAAGGGCGATCGGGGATTTTGCTTTGATCCTGGGATCTGTCTTGATCCCAGGACCGACCTGTGAAACACAAAAGCGACTTATGAACCGCGTTTCAACTTCACACAACAAAGTTTTTTAGGGTGAAAGGAAATACAGCTATGCTGACGTCTTAGAGAGGCTCACTTCCTGACGAGAGGGGCACTTTATCAATGGAAGGAAGGCGGCTTAAGCTGTCCCCAGGATACCAACTGCAGCTGGGGCAAGCTCTCTGGGCCACGTAAGCAGTTGCTCACTTAGGACATGTACCCATCTTGCTCGATGCAGCACAACACAACGGGAGCAACTCTATGCCGACGTCGTTCCTTCCACCGTGACAGTAAGCGAAAGAACGACCAAAAGCCTTCACCCTGAGCCTCCTAACTAAACACTCCCCTGAACTCAGTCACTATTCCTCATCCAGAGTGATTTCAACTTGACGAGATCTTAAGATCTGCAGGGTAGAAAAGGGGCACTTCGGTACTACGGTGGTTAAAAAGCAAGTGAAAAAAGCAAAGGTTCACTCCTCATTCTCGCATAAGAGCCTGTATGAAAACACGAGAGCATGATTTTTTTAAATGCACCCGGATGCTTTCCTCTGCATGTTCCCAAAGGAGGAAGTCACTCCAAGGAGTGTGAAACCCTCATTTATCTGGCAGGAGAGAGGGGAGGCTGGAGGGGTGGCTTCCTGAATAACAAACACGGTGCCACTCACTTGCCAGGAGGGAAGTGCTGGTTCTGCCAGCTCCCCCCCTCCCCCCACCCCCACTGGGGGGCTGCCCCTCCTTCACCCCTTACCTCCCCACCCCCTATCCCAGCCCTCCCAGACCCACTGCCTCCCCTCCTCCACCCTGGTGGCCTAGCTCTCTGCTGTCACTCATGGTAGCCCTGCTTCGTTGCCAGAGGCAGCATGTGACTCAGACCAGACCAATCACAGCAGACAAGCCCCTGGATCCAATGGTACAATGAGAGGTAGGCACCCAACCCGGACACGACCTGCCTCCACTCGATGAATTGTGTATGCGCGACGGGAAGAAGAAGGTCTCCTTTTTTTTTTTTTTTAAATCAACCAAAAGCCTCAACCATGTCCCGTTGGAGCAAAGGCAACAGGGAGCCCCAAGAAATCCCACTGAGTCTCCTGGTACTGCTTTGCCCCCAGCCCGCCATGCCCTCAAACTACTGGGTCATCTCCAAGGTGGGTTTTCATCACGTGCAATGAAAAGAATCCTGATTCATACAATGTCCAAACTTCATCTGAGAAGCTCACCTGATGTCAAAGGAGACCTGCCCAAAAATGAACCACATGCTCATCTACTGTCTTTTTTCAGTTAAAGAAAAAAAAAAAAGCCACACTCGACACAATTCACAATTTAGCCTTTTCTCATTGATGTCGATTATATCGTAAGATACGACGCTCTCGAGCACTATTGAATTATCAGGGATGCTTGACTCTTGAAGAGGTCGATGCCACTTCATAACAGATTCCTGTGTTTATTCTACTGAAGCAACGAAACCCACCTGAGTGGGGGGGTGAGACGTGAGTTCCTCCTCCCGTGTATCGCCTGCCGCCTCTACCTCTGTGTTCTAGGACGACAGGTGGGTTTCTTCCCAACGAAAACCATTTAGTAAAGGGGACTAAACTGAGACACACCAAGATAGTTGCTGTGAATAACTAATCACACCGTGTCCTTTGTTTCACAAGGAAAAGAGTTTCACTCAAGTCATAAGACAAACAGAAAGATTGTGGGAGGGGGGAAGGAAGTGCGTTCTACACACACAGCCACCTCCCACGGCCTTGCCCCCACACCGGCCTGGGGGGCCCCCTCCTTTCCTCTCCAGATCCGTCCTCTGTGTCTCTGCACACACCCCACTCTTGCCACTGTCCCCAGCCGATGGCACCTCGTGTTGCATGCATCCTACAATGGCCGCCCTCTTCTCTGGGCTGTGAATCGCCTTTCTCACGGCTAATTTCTCAACTTCCCAAGCGTACCTTCCAGGAAAAGGAGGAAGCTGGCCTAGCTCTTTCAACATCACATCAGTATCGTTAAGATCAGCTGATGAGTGCCTGTCTCCATACTGTGTCCACTCTGGGCACAATTAAGTGACAGCCAAAGAGAGGTCCCCCTCACTTACCTAGTCAAGACAAGGCCGTTACTCTTTTAAGTGCTTAATAAATACTCACTGATTGACTACTCACAATAAACCAAGAGGTAGGTACCATCATTACCCCATTCTACAGATGAAGAAACCGAGGCACAGAGAAGTAAATAATTGCCCCAAAGTCCACAGGTGAGACTGTCGGGGGCCAGAACACGTCCTCTTAACCACCAGGCTCTGGAAAAACTCAGAATCAGTCAGTCCTGCCAGGAGCTGGGCTGCCACACCTTCTAAATGAGTTCAGTACACATTCATCCATCCACTCACTCCAATTTGGGGAGCATCTATTATGTGCCAGATACTTTTTAGTCTCTAAGGCGACAGCAGGGAACAGAACACACAAAGACACTGCCGTGAAGGAGTTTATATTCTGATCAGAGTCAGATCACCCTGCAAATCTTTTTTGGTGATGGAGCACACTCAGTGTTCTCTAAATACAGACTTTTATGACTGTTGGAAAGTTATATAGCATAGCCACGTTAATAAGGTCCACGTTGGTAGTCTTTCTGAAAGCTGTTTGTAAATCACAAAGGGAAAATCAGGTACATTTGTTGTCCCAGTTTGGGTCAGCAGTCTATGAAACACTGTAAGGTTAGCATGGCGATCTTAAAAGAGCAGAAATGAGCACCCTGGGTGGTCCCTCTTAGGAAGACAGACACATACTTGGTTTATCACTATCGCTCCAAAGCTATGGTTTCCCACGGAGACCCGGTAGTAGCACAACTCTAAGGATGAGATTTCATTCACCCAAATGAACACGTATTATAGAACAAGCTCATGTAAGATTGAGTCTTACACCCCAACTATCTGATCTTTTATAGGAAGCCCTTTCTATGGGGCAGGAGTGGGCATTATAAATTATTCTGTGGCGGATGCCATGAAGACGTTTCTGAAAAGTAGTATGTTGACAGCCGATGGACAGGCACGTGAGTCTCACTGCATTTGTGGATCATCCCAGCCTTTCTCTTGTGGCCTTGGATGAAGGCTGAGAGGAGCAGAAACGTTTATTTCTCAACGGCAAAAATGGTTACCGCTGGTAAGGCAGGAGGAGACAGATCACCTCCGTGTGGCACCAGCCAGATTTAGGGATCCGCCACCGGGGTCAGCCTGGGTGGGGGTCAAGAGAGCAGGCGCCCCGTAGAAGGTATGCTCATCTGAAGAGCTAGATGCCACCTACGCCCGCCACACATTTTCCTGAAGCAGAGGTTCTCAGGCTGCTGATTTATACACTATCAGCTCGATTACTATCATCTCCATTCCCACAAGCAACGCAGACACAGCCAATTACAGGGAGGGGAAGAGCTACAGAAGTCAGCAGAGAACATTTTAAGTGACGGTCTGATAACAAAATCGAGAAATGCGTGTATAAGGCAAGGACAACATTAAAAAACCATACCTATCTCACGCGATGTACTGTAGGAGGAAACAATATTTATCTCCACAGCTCCCAGGACATCATTATATACTGCAGCACAAGACATGCTTTCATAGTGATGGCCTTGATTATTTACCCAAAAGGTCAAGCCAACATTCAGAAATCCCTAAGAGGGAGAAGACAGTTCACAGATTTCACAATAATTTTCCTAAAAAACATTTTTTAACTAGGGTGCTAAATGGGGAATCTCAGTTATCCGTAAAACCTTACATAATCTAAGGCATTTTTAAAGCCAGAATTTTAAAGCCAAATGCCCCCTATAAATAATCATTAAGATACTGAGATACACAGAAACACTATCAGCTACCCTCGGGGATGGTAGACTCAGAAGCGGTGATGAATGGGCTAAAAGGAGTGTTTTTGCAGCACAGTGATTCAGTCAGACACTGTACCTTTAAATGCACAACCACAGCCGTGCATTTTAAAAAAAGACTGAACTAACATGAAGGTAGGTTGGATGCACTTCCACTAACCACCCATGACTGACTTACTCTCCCGGGCAAAGTAAATAGTCTCCATCCTACATGTTAGAGAAACTGCCCCCGGCAGGGCGGCCCCTCCTTCGCTGCACAGATATTTGGGGGGATCATGCTTCAACAGCACGCGCTTTACATTTTTATATCACACTGGTGAGACTGAAGGGCCCGCTTCTGATATTAAGTCTCCTAATAACAGGAAAACAATTAACCTGTTTCCCACGGAGAAATAACTAAGGAATACAATCACAATCTGCTTCGCAGAATAAACTCGCTACAGAAAAGAAAAATTAAGTAACGGTAGGAAGGAGAAAGACTCTTCACAATGCCGTATCTTATTTCACTGCATGTAATCCCTGTAAACACAAGTGTTTTTCCCCTTTCTGTGCACTGCATGCTTTTCTCTTTATCTTTAATAGGCTCGTGGGCCCATGAAAAGTCACATCATGGTAAAGAGCTGTCAGGTGCAGAGCGGAGGAATGGGAAGCAACAAAATGAACCCACCACACAGTCCAAGGGCCAGAGGTTTGCCAAACCCTGCACCACCTGGGGTCCATTCCTCCGCCCCCCACGGTCATTTCTTCCCGTCCACACGGGCGTGTTCTCCATATGAGTACAGTTGGCAAGTAGGTTCCCAAATATTTCAAGTGATTTTTCTGCGACTCTATTAATCTGCTCGGGCCGCCATAACAAAATTCCACAGACGGAGTGGCTTCAACAGTAGTTCATGTCTCACAGTTCTGGAGGCCGGATGTCCAAGATTGAGGTGCCGGCAGGGCCACTATCCTCAGAGGTCTCCTTTCCTTGGCTTGCAGATGCATCCTTCCCACTGCCCCCTCACATGCCCCCCGCCGCCATGCACGCACCCCACTGGTGTCTCTGTGTCCAATGTCCTCTTCTCATTAGGACACAGGTCATATCGGATCAGGGCTCACCCTCAAGGCCTCATTTGAAAATGACCACCCTTTGAAAGACACTGTCTCAAAATGTTGTCCCATTCTAAGGTCCTGAGGCTCAGGACATCCACAAAGCCATTCCAGGGCGACACACCTCAGCCCGTAACATGGTCCAAGTGAAATGTGAAGCACATGCTCCAGTGAGTGTCCAGTGTCGTGCATTCTGGAATTTTTCACAGCCATTTAAGGAAATGCCCACCATCTAGAAAGCTGACATCCATTTGTCCAAACAAGAAATGCCCACAAAAAAAAACCCAAAAAAACAAGAGAAGCACACTTGGAACGGAAAGGCACGCGGCTCTGTCTCTCCTCCATGCGCTCGCTGCAATGGGCCAGCTTCTCTCTTGGGTCCTGTAGTATTTCTTGCAAGAAGAGACTTCTGACCAAGTCTCTGAGAGGGTCTATCCTCTATATCCAGTGGGAAATGAGCCATGAGACACAGTGCACAGCTCAAGGCCAGGCAGGTAATCCCCATATCCAGCCTCTGAGAAAAGCAAGGGACTCTGAGAACTCACCGCCTGTGTTAGAAACAGTCGTAAAAATCAGCACTCTTGCCCCCTCCAAAGCCAGGCCCCACTTGCGGGAGTCCAGCTCCAGCGGGCCCAGGGGTCCCCAAAGGTGTGGACGGCGTCGGCGCGGGGAAAAAGAAAACAGAGGCAGCTCCTTATGCAGCTTGCATGATCAACAATCCAATCTCCTTTATTTTTCTTTTTTACACTGTATTTATACCCCAAAATTACATAAGCCCCTTTGTTTGTGGTTACAGTTTAATATCCTGATTCCGTCATAAGCCCCTTCATTTACGGTTACATTTCAATATCCTGGTTTTGACTATGATCTATTCTTTTAGTTTCTAATTTCTATTGCCAACTTCCTTAACATATTGTCTTAAACTTATTCTATTACCTTATGTCCTAACTAAAGGTTAGTCTATTATTACTTTCTAGAATTCTGTCAATCATTCTCTACAAAGTTCTGTGTCCTGTACTATTATTGTTTCACTATATAATCATAAATCTTATAGTTCTTAAACTCAAGCAGGGTTCAAGCAGAGGGCAGGTAGCCACTCTGTCTATATTTTAACCCTGTGGTTGTCTGCCTGACCAGCGCCTTTTCTACTCCAGAGATTTATATTTTTCATAGCTGTCTCTATGGTAAGACACCTGACTGCACCACCTGTAACAGTAAGGTCTGAGCTGTCTCTGAATTGCCCTCTTGACCTTAGGCCTGGGAGTAGTCTGAAAAAAACCTATATCCTTTGATGTTTCTCCTTTTAGGTGGTTCCCATAGTTTCCCAATCATATAAATGTCTCCTACAATGATATTTCTTAAGGGAGTTTCTGTATAAGTAATTTTCATCTTAATCCTTCCCCCGTGGAGCAAGGCCTCATGGCCGTCTTAACATTTTTCCAAACACTTTTATCCTTTCCAGTCTCACTCAGTCCCCCAGAACAATTTCCCAAAGTCATTCCCAAATCTTGAGAGGCATCCTTCTTAAGACTATAGAGGGAAAAATGGAAATATACACAGAAAGAGAGATATGTCATATGGACCCAAGCCAGCTGAACATATGCGGTGCAGGCTGTTTTTGCCCTGAAGCGACTGTGTCAAGCAGCAGGGGTGGGACAGCTCCCAACACCCACGGACTACCTAAAATCACAGTCGTTCGTGTGGTCACGTATCTATCTTCTGCAACAGAAATTAATTGCTGAGCTTGCAATCTGTCATTAAGTGCAAAAACCCCAATACCAAATGGTAAACAGGATATGATCCTGTTATTAGAAAGAAGATACGTCACATGCCAAAGTTAGAAAACGGAAACACACAAAGGAAACACCTTCGAGGATAACTGAGGTTATTTTGGGAAGTGGGTCAATAGGTAGATTTCTACCCTTTTTCTTTACACTGGTATTCCCCTGTGGTCAGCCACGAAGGGCTCAATCTTATATTTTCTGCTCTACAGACGCCCAGGTCAAAATGAGAGCCTTTGTCCTGAAGGACCCCCATGGACAGACCTTAGCCCAAAACACACAGTCTCACGTATGAACAAAACCCGGGGACGAGAAAGATGCGTCCTCACCCCCTCTGACCTCTTTGTGACAACCAGTCCAATCGCATGGACAGGTATCATGTCACTGATACCTAAGACATTGGGTGTGTCAACAGCTCAAAGGCCAACCCGTGATCAGCCAGAATCCACTGCAATCCCTCCGTCATCCTACACACTTGCCCGGTTGACTTTATGCCGGGTTTGACAGGCTTCCAGGCCAAAAACCAGGGAGGAAACAAGCTGTTACATAGCAGGTTCCCCTTGTGCGTGGCGTGAGGAAGACACAGCAAAAGGGACAATGCCCTCCTCTACCCGCCAGGCCATTATTACTTTTCCAGGTTTCAACACAACTGTTTCAACGCCAGGGAAATGTCACTTCGAACAACAGCCTGTTGTCCTCGATGATTTTCCATTGTCCCTTTCTAAAGGCTTCATGAGGAAGCAGCTGGTCTGAAGGAGGCAGGTCCTCTGATCCTGGTTCCCTAGGGTATCGTGTCCTAAGGAGATTAACGACAGAGCCAAGCAGAAGGGACGCTCAAGCCCACATGGTTCTCCTAAACACAGTCAGTCAGCACTTAGCCCAAAAGGGTTCCCCAGAATCCTGTCTGGCTTCCCACATGGTCATCAGGTGGGCAAGATTTACAAATCACCTGCTCCCAAAGGCCAGTGCACACTCGGAACACACACCATGAAGACTGTCCGGAGCCCCTGGTCACAGTGATGCCAGCTGAGGAGAAGATGGGACATGTCTAAGGACAGGCGCTGGCCCTGCGAAACCCCACTGCTGGGCATTTTCAAGGGCAGTTTCAAGAAGAAAGTGGCCCTTGAAGAAGGTACCTAAGCAGTATGGTGTTCAGCAGTGCAGAGACCAAAATGACGAAAAACAGGGGACTCAGCCCCAGCTGAGGAGCCCCACAGGGTGCCTCAGAGCAGGCTGCTCTGCCCTCCGCACGCCAGCTTCCCCTTCCTCTTCACCGCCCTCCGCCCGCCTCCCCCTTCACTCTCCCTCCACATTCTCTGCCCTGGCCTGCCAGGCATGGCTTAAACCACGGCCAGGACCAGGCTAGATGACCGTGAACTTCTTGGATGGCTGTGAGAGTCTGAGATATCCCATCAGACACTCATATACAACCTGAGGTGGCTCCTGCCGTCTAAAAACAGACGCTGTTCAAGCAGGTACGCGTGATCTGGAAAAGACTGCGTGACCCTCGAAGCTCACTAAGTCTTTTCTCTCCCAGTGGCTCTAACGACTCAGAAGCGCGACGTAACGCTCAGCTACTGACATGTGCGTGTCACCCTGCACTGAATTACAAGCTCAGATTTTTACCTTTGTCCAGACAAAGGACCCCAAACCTTCTCTTTACCATCCCACCAGGTTACACACACACACCATAAATACGAAAAACAGTATGATTACGGGGAATAGAAGCAGCCTTTAAATAATAATACCCAGAACTATTTTGAAGTTCTCACCACCACCTCAGGATAGAAGATGCTTCTCTCAGCCCCTTTCCTCACGGGACCCCAAAAGTAAGGTGACCAGATGTCCCGCTTTGGGCGGGACAGTCCCGATTTGTAACAATTTGTCCCGCATCCCACGGCGTTTTAAAAAAGTCCCAATTTTTGG